>CM048748.1:482936632-483377766 GCA_026315105.1 Locusta migratoria
TCCTAGGGTCTTTATATCGTAATGGGTGTGTTACCAGGGAAATACACCATAATGCAAATAACAAAAAAATACAAATTTCTTTCTTAAATAGTTTTTATTACATATACTGCCAATTAAGATGTAAAACACGTCGCACGCTAATCTCCAGTGGAGCTGGCTGCTGTCCACGGCCCTGTCTGCATTGGGCCTATGGTCTTTATATAGTATTAGAAGTGTTACCAGGGAAAAACAAAAAATGCAAATACCCAAAAAAATACAAATTTATGTTTTAAAATGTATTTATTATCATATACTACCAATGAAGATGAAAAACACGTCGCACGCTAACTTCCAGTGGAACTGGCTGCTGTACACAGCCCTGTGGGCATTAGCTCCTAGGGTCTTTATATAGTAATCGGAATGTTCCCAGGAAAACACACAATCATGCAAATAACAAAAAAAAAAAAAAAAAAAAAATACAAATTTCTGTTTCAATAGTATTTATTATCATATACTACCAAGGAAGAGGTAATGGGAATGGGAATGGTAGTAATGGGTATGTACCCAGGGAAACCCACAATAATGCAAATAACAAGAAAAATAAAAACTTATCTTGTAAATAGTATTTATTATCATATACTACCAATGAAGAGGTAAAACACGTCGCAGGCTAACCTCCAGTGGAGCAGGCTGCTGTCCACAGTCCTGTCAGCATTGGCTCTTAGGGTCTTTATATAATAATGGGTGTGTTCCCAGGTAAACACACCATAATGCAAATAAAAAAAAATACTAATTTCTCTTTAAATAGTATTCATTGTCATATACTACCGAATAAGAGGTAAAACACGTGGCAGGCTAACCTCCAGTGGAGCTGGGTGCTTTTTTATTTCTTTCTTTCTTTTTTTTTTTTTCTTTTTCTTCTTCTTCTTTTTTTTTTTTTTTTTTTTTTTTTTTTTTTTTTTTTTTTTTTTTTTTTTTTTTTTTTTTTTTTTCCTGTTCCATAGGACCCACTTGAGGAGTAAGACTCCATGGTCATGGAACAAGTCAATACATTGTTACACAAGAATGGTAATAGAAAAAATGTAAGTAGTCCTTTGCACACGACAAACTTAAGACAAAGTGAAAAGAATCAATAAAGAAAAAATGAATTAGCTTAATTGTTTAACTTTTCTAGGTTTTCTCGACAGAATAAAAGGAGTGAGCCACGAGGTAACTCTTCAGTTTAGATTTGAAAGCATGTGGATTAGTGCTAAGATTCTTAAGTTCTTGTGGCAGCTTATTGAAAATGGATGCCGCAGAATACTGCACCCCTTTCTGTACAAGTGTTAAGGTGGTGTGATGCAAATGCAGATTTGACTTCTGTCTAGTATTCACCGAGTGAAAGCCACTAACTCATGGGATTAAGCTGATATTATTAACAACAAACGACATTAAAGAAAAAACGTATTGTGACGCCAGAGTCAAAATTCCCAGACTACTGAAAAGGGGTCGACATGATGTTCGCAAACTTACACTAGATATTGCTCAAACCGCCCATTTTTGAGCCAGTAATATCCTTTTTGCATCAGGCGACTTACCCCAAAAAACAATGCCGTAAGTCATAAGTGAGTGAAAATAAGCAAAATAGACTACTTTTCGTGTTGAAAAATCACTTCTCTCAGATATTGTTCTAATGGTAAATATAGCAGAATTTAGTTTTGGAACAAGATCCTGAACATGGGCTTTCCATGACAGCTTACTGTCTATATGAACACCTAGAAATTTGAACTGTTCAGTCTCACTTATCACATGCCCATGATGTGTAATCATAATGTCAGATTTCGTCAAATTATGTGTTAGAAATTGTAAAAACTGAGTTTTACTGTGATTTAACATCAACTTGTTTTCTATTACCCATGAACTTATCTCTTGAACTGCATTATTTGATACTGTGTCAATATTACGAGCAACATCCTTCACTACCAAGCTGGTATTATCAGCAAACAAAAATATTTTACAATCACCTGTTATACTCGAAGGCATAGCATTTATATAAATAAGAAACAGCAATGGTCCCAAAACAGACTCTTGGGCACCCCATACTTAATTGTGCCCCATTGGGATTGCACGTCATAGCCATTTTCTACACTGCGGAGAGTTACCTTCTGTTGTCTATTATTAAAGTAAGAGGTGAACCAGTTGTGGGCTACTCCCCGTATTCCATAATGTTCCAACTTCTGCAACAATATTTTGTGATCAACACAATCAAACGCTTTTGTTAAATCAAAGAAGACGCCTAATGTCCGTAGCCACTTATTTAACCCATCAAGTGCCTCACAGAGAAACGAAAATATAGCGATTTCAGTCGTTAAACCACATCTAAAACCAAACTGTACGTTTGACAGGAAATTATGTAAACTGAAATGATCAATTAATCTTGAATATACAGCCTTTTCAATAACTTTGGAAAAAACCGATGGCATAGAAATAGGTCTATAGTTGTGTACATTATCCCTTTCTCCTTTTTTATAAAGCGGTTTCACTACTGAGTACTTTAATCTGTTAGGAAACTGACCATTCTGAAAGGAAAAATTACAAATATGGCTTAGTACTGGGCTAACATATGGAGATCAGTACTTTAGAATTCTACTAGATACCCCACAAGAGTCCTTAGTCTTTAGTGATTTAATTATCACTCAATCTCAACTATGGAAGTATCATGAAGGATCATTTCAGGCAACAGCCTCGGAAACGCATTTTCTAAAAACCCCTGTCAGCATTGTCTCCTAGCATCTTTATGTAGTAATGGGAGTGGTCCCAGGATTAGCACACCATAATGCAAATAACAAAAAAAAAATACAAATTTCCCTTTAAAATAGTATTTATTGTCATATACTACCAAATAAAAGGTAAAACATGTGCCAGGCTAACCTCCAATGGAGCTGGCTGCTGTCCACAGCCCTGTCGGCATTGGCTCCTAGGGTCTTTGTATAGTAATGGGAGTGTTCTTTGGGAAACACACAATAATGCAAATAACAAAAAATAAAAAAAAATTCGCTTTTAAATAGTATTTATTATCATATAAAACCAATTAAGAGCTAAAACACGTCGCATGCTTACCTCCAGTGAAGCTTGCTGCTGTCCACAGCCCTGTCGGCATTGGCTCCTATTGTCTTTATATAGTAATGAAAGTGTTCCCAGGAAAACACACCATAATGCAAAGAACAAAAAAAAATACAAATTTCCCTTTAAAATAGTATTTATTGTCATATACTACCAAATAAGAGGTAAAACACGTGCAAGGCTAATCTGCAGTGGAGCTGCCTGCTGTCCACAGCCCTATCGGCATTGGCACCAAGGGTCTTTGTATAGTAATGGGAATGTTCCCAGGAAAACACAGCCTAATGCAAAAAACCGAAAACAAAAAAAAAAAAAAAAAAAAAAAAAAATACAAATTTCTCTTCTAAATGCTATTTATTAACATATACTACCAATTAAGAGGTAAAACACGTCGCAGGCCAACCTCCAGTGGAGCTGGCTGCTGTCCACAGCCCAATCGGCATTGGCTCCTAGGGCCTTTATATAGTAATGGGATTGTTCCCAGTGAAACACACAATAATGCAAAAAACAAAAACAAAAAATTACAAATTTCTCTTCTAAATGGTATTTATTATCCCATACCACCAATAAAGAAGTAAAACACATCGCACGCAAACCTGCATCGGAGCTGGCTTTTGTCCACAGCCCTGTCGGAATTGCCTCCTAGGGTCTTTATATAGTAATGGGAGTGATCCCTGGGAAACAGACCATAATGCAAATAACAAAAAAATACAAATTTCTTTTTTAAATAGTATTTATTGTCATATACTACCAAATAAGAGGTAAAACATGTGCAAGGCTAACCTCCAATGGAGCTGGCTGCTGTCCACAGCCCTGTCGGCATTGATTCTTAGGGTCTTTATATAGTAATGGGAATGTTCCCATGGAAACACCCATTAATGCAAATAACAACCAAAAAATAAAAATGTGTCTTTAAATAGTATTTATTATCATATACTACCAATGAAGAGTTGAAACACTTCGCAGGTTAATCTCCAGTAGAGCTAGCTGCTTTCCACAGCCCTGTCGGCATTGGCTCCTAGGGTCTTTATATATTAAAGGAAGTGTTCACGGGAAAACACACCATAATGCAAATAACAAAACTTAATACAAATTTCCCTTTTAAATGGTATTTTCTGTCATATACTACCAGATAAGAGGTAAAACACGTGCCAGGCTAACCTCCAGTGGAGATGGCTGCTGTCCACAGCCCTGTCGGCATTGGCTCCTAGGGTCTTTATATAGTAATTGGAGTGTTCCCAGGGAAAGCCACCATAGCGCAAATAATCAAAAAAAAAAAAAAAATACTAATTTCTCTTTTAAATAGTAATTATTATCATATACTACCAATGAACAGATAAAACACTTCGCAGGTAAACCTCCAGTGGAGCTGGCTGCTGTCCACAACCCTGTCGGCGTTGGCTCCTTGCGTCTTTATGTAGTAATAGGAGTGTTCCCAGGGAGCCACACCATAATGCAAATAAAAAAAAAAAAAAAAAATACAAATTTCTCTTTTAAATAGTATTTATTATCATATACTACCAATTAAGAGGTAAAAATCGTCGCACGATAACCTGCAATGGCGCTGGCTGTTGTCCACAGCCCTGTCGGCATTGCCACCTAGGGTCTTTATATAGTAATGGGAGTGTTCCCAAAGAAACACAAAATAATGCGAATAACAAAAAATAAAATTCAAATTTCGCTTTTAAATAGTATTTATTATCATATAAAACCAATTAAGAGGTAAAACACGTCGCATGCTTGCATCCAGTGGAGCTTGCTGCTGTCCACAGCCCTGTCGGCATTGGCTCCTAGGGTCTTTATATAGTAATTGGGGTGTTCCCAGGGAAACACACCATAATGCAAATAGCAAAACAAAAGTACAAATTTCTCTTTTAAATAGTATTTATTATCATGTACTACCAATTAAGAGATAAAGCACGTCGCAGGCTAACCTCCAGAGCAGCTGGCTGCTGCCCACAGCCCTGTCGGCATTGGCTCCTAGGCTCTTTATATAGTAATAGGAGTGTTCCCAGGGAAACACACACAAAAATACACATAACAAGCAAAAAATACAAATTTGTCTTTAAATAGTATTTATTATCATATACTACCAATGAAGAGGTAAAACACGTCGCATGCTAACCTCCAGTGGAGCTGGCTGCTAACCACAGCCTTGTCGGCATTGGCTCCTAGGGTCTTTATATAGTAACGGGGGTGTTCCCACGGAAACACACCATAATGCAAAAAAAAAAAAAAAAAACAATAATAAAAATATGCTTTAATTAATATTTATTATCATATACTACTAATGAAGAGGTAAATCACTTCGCAGGCTAACCTCCAGTGGAGCTGGCTGCTGTCCGGAGCCCTGTCTGCATTGGCTCCTAGGTTCTTTATATAGTACTAGGAGTGTCCCCAGGGAAACACACAAAAATACAAATAACAAGCAAAAATTACAAATTTGTCTTTAAATAGTATTTATTATCATATACTACCAATGAAGAGGTAAAACACGTCGCAGGCTAACCTCCAGTGGAGCTGTCTGCTGTCCACAGCCCTGTCGGCATTGGCTCTTAGGGTCTTTATATAGTAATGGTGGTGTTCCCAGGGAAACACACCATAATGCAAATAACAAAACAAAAGTACAAATTTCTCTTTTAAACAGTATTTATTATCATGTACTACCAATTAAGAGGTAAAGCACGTCGCAGGCTAACCTCCAGTGGAGCTGGCTGCTGCCCACAGCCCTGTCGGCATTGGCTCCTAGCGTCTTTATATAGTAATGGGAGTGATCTTAGGGAAACACACAATAATGCATATAACAAAAAATACAAATTTCTCTTTTAAATAGTATTTATTATCCAATACTACCAATGAAGCGGTGAAACACGTTGCAGGCTACCCTGCAGTGCAGCTGGATGCTGTCCACAGCCCTGTCGGCATGGCTCCTAGGGTCTTTATATGGTAATGGCAGTGTTCCCAGGGAAAGACACCATAATGCAAAAAAATACAAATTTGTCTTTAATTAATAGTTATTATCATATACTACCAATGAAGAGCTAAAACACGTCGCAGGCTAACCTCCAGTGGAGCTGGCTGCTGTCCACAGCCCTGGCGGCATTGGCTCCTAGGGTCTTTATATAGTAATGGGAGTGTTCCCAGAGAAACAGAATAGTGTAAATAAAAAAAAAATAAAAACAATTTTTTTCTTTTAAATAGTGTTTATTATAATATACTGCCCATTAAGTGGTAAAACACGTCGCAGGCTAACCTCCAGTGGAGCTGGCTGCTGTCCATAGCCCTGTCAGCATTGGCTGCTACGGTCTTTATATGCTAATGGGTGTGTTCCCAGGGAATCACACCATAATGCAAATAAAAAAAAATACAAATTTTTCCTTTAAATAGTATTTACATTCATATACTACCAATTAAGAGGTAAAACAGGTCGCAGGTTAAACTCCAGTGGAGACGGCTGCTGTCCACTACCCTGTCGGCATTCGCCCTAGGATCTCTATATAGTAATTGGAGTTGTCCAGGGAAACACACCATAATGCAAATAACAAAAAAAATTCAAATTTCTCTTTTAAATTGCATTTATTATCATATACTACCCATGAAGAGGTAAAACACGTCGGAGGCTAAGCTCCTGTGGAGCTCGCTGCTGTCCACAACCCTGTCGGCATTGGCTCCTAGGGACTTTATATAGTAATGGGAGTGTTTCCAGGTAATCATACCATAATGCAAATACCAAGAAGAAATAAAAATTTCTCTTTTAAATGGTATTTGTTGTCCAATACTACCAAATAAGATGTCAAACACATGCCAGGCTAACCTCCAGTGGAGCTAGCTGCTGTCAACAGCCCGGTCCGCATTGGCTCCTACGTCTTTATATAGTAATGGCAATGTTCCCAGGAAAACACACCATAATGCAAATAACAAGAAGAAATACAAATTTCTCTTTTAAATAGTAGTTATTATCATATACTGCCCATTAAGTGGTATAACACGTCGCAGGCTAACCTCCAGTGGAGCTGGCTGCTGCCCACTGCCCTTTCGGCATTGGCTCCTAGGGTCTTTATATAGTAATAGGAGTGTTCCCAGGAAAGCACAAAATAATACAAATAACAAGCAAAAAATACAAATTTGTCTTTAAATAGTATTTATTGTCATATACTACTAATGAAGAGGTAAAACATATCGCAGGCTAACCTCCAGTGTAGCTGGCACCTGTCCACAGCCCTGGCGGCATTGGCTCCTAGCGTCTTTATATAGTAATGGCAGTGTTCCCAGGAAAACACACCATAATGCAAGTAAAAAAAAATTACAAATTTCTCTTTTAAATAGTATTTATTATCATATACTACCAATTAAGAGGTAAAACATGTTCAGGCTAACCTCCAGTGGAGCTGGCAGCTGTCCACAGCCCTGTCGGCATTGGCTCCTAGGTTCTTTATATAGTAATGGAAGTGTTCCCAGGGAAACACACCATAATGCAAAAACAAAAAATACAAATTTGTCTTTAATTAATATTTATTTTCATATACTACTAATGAAGAGGTAAATCACATCGTAGGCTAACCTCCAGTGGAGCTGGCTGCTGCCCACAGCCCAGTCGGCATTGGTTCCTAGTTTCTTTATATAGTAATAAGAGTGTTCCCAGGGAAACACACAATAATACAAATAACAAGCAAATAATACAAATTTGTCTTTAAATAGTATTTATTATCATATACTACCAATGAAGAGGTAAAACCTGTCGCAGGCTAACCTCCAGTGGAGCTGGCTGCTGTCCTCAACCCTGTCGGCATTGGCTCCTAGGGTCTTCATATAATAATGGGGGTGTTCCAAGGGAAACACACCATAATGCAAATAACAAAACAAAAGTACAAATTTCTCTTATAAATATTATTTATTATCATGTACTACCAATTAAGGGGTAAAGCACGTCGCAGGCTAACCTCCAGTGGAGCTGGCTGCTGCCCACAGCCCTGTCGGCTTTGGCTACTAGCGTGTTTATATAGTAATGGGAGTGTTCTTAAGGAAACACACATTAATGCATATAACAAAAAATACAAATTTCTCTTTTAAATAGTGTTCATTATCCAATACTACCAATGAAGAGGTAAAACACGTTGCAGGCTAACCTCCGGTGGAGCTGGCTGCTGTCCACAGTCCTGTCGGCATAGGCTCCTAGGATTTTTATATAGTAATGGGTGTGTTCCCAGGGAAACACACCATAATGCAATTAAAAAAAAATCGAATTTCTCTTTTAAATAGTATATATTATCATATACTGCCAATTGAGAGGTAAAACATGTCTCAGGCTAACCTCAAGTGGAGCTGGCTGCTGTCCACTGCCCTGTCGGCATTGGCTCCTAGGGTCTTTATATAGTAATGGGAGTGTTCCCAGAGAAACAGAATAGTGTAAATAAAAAAAAATAAAAACAATTTTTTTCTTTTAAATAGTGTTTATTATAATATACTGCCCATTAAGTGGTAAAACACGTCGCAGGCTAACCTCCAGTGGAGCTGGCTGCTGTCCACAGCCTTGTCGGCATTGGCTCCTAGGGTCTTTATATAGTACTAGGAGTGTTCCCAGGGAAACACACAAAAATACAAATAACAAGCAAAAATAACAAATTTGTCTTTAAATAGTATTTATTATCATATACTACCAATGAAGAGGTAAAACCTGTCGCAGGCTAACCTCCAGTGGAGCTGGCTGCTGTCCTCAACCCTGTCGGCATTGGCTCCTAGGGTCTTCATATAATAATGGGGGTGTTCCAAGGGAAACACACCATAATGCAAATAACAAAACAAAAGTACACATTTCTCTTATAAATATTATTTATTATCATGTACTACCAATTAAGGGGTAAAGCACGTCGCAGGCTAACCTCCAGTGGAGCTGGCTGCTGCCCACAGCCCTGTCGGCTTTGGCTCCTAGCGTGTTTATATAGTAATGGGAGTGTTCTTAGGGAAACACACATTAATGCATATAACAAAAAATACAAATTTCTCTTTTAAATAGTGTTCATTATCCAATACTACCAATGAAGAGGTAAAACACGTTGCAGGCTAACCTCCGGTGGAGCTGGCTGCTGTCCACAGTCCTGTCGGCATAGGCTCCTAGGATCTTTATATAGTAATGGGTGTGTTCCCAGGGAAACACACCATAATGCAAATAAAAAAAAATCGAATTTCTCTTTTAAATAGTATATATTATCATATACTGCCAATTGAGAGGTAAAACATGTCTCAGGCTAACCTCCAGTGGAGCTGGCTGCTGTCCACTGCCCTGTCGGCATTGGCTCCTAGGGTCTTTATATAGTAATGGGAGTGTTCCCAGAGAAACAGAATAGTGTAAATAAAAAAAAAATAAAAACAATTTTTTTCTTTTAAATAGTGTTTATTATAATATACTGCCCATTAAGTGGTAAAACACGTCGCAGGCTAACCTCCAGTGGAGCTGGCTGCTGTCCACAGCCTTGTCGGCATTGGCTCCTAGGGTCTTTGTATAGTAATGGGAGCGTTCACATGGAAACACACCACAATGCAAATAACAAAACAAAACAACCAATTTCACTTTTAAATAGTATTTAGTATCATATACAACCAATTAAGAGGTAAAAGATGTCGCAGGCTAACCACCATTGGAGCTGGCTGCTGTTCACAGCCCTGTCGACATTGGTCCTAGAGTCTTTATATAGCAATTGGAGTTGTCCCAGGGAAACACACCATAATGCAATTAACAAAAAAATACAAATTTCTCTTTTAAATAGCATTTATTATCATTTTATTATCATATACTACTCATAAAGTGGTAAAGCACGTCGCAGGCTAACCTCCAGTGGAGCTAGCTGCTGTCCACAGCCCGGTCGGCATTGGCTCCTAGGGTCTTTATATAGTAATGGGAATGTTCCCAGGAAAACCCACCATAATGCAAATAACGAAAATAATACAAATTTCTTTTTTAAATAGTATTTATTTTCATATACTACTAATTAAGAGGTAAAACATATCGCAGGCTAACGTCCCGTGGAGCAGGCTGCTGTCCACAGCCCTGTCGGCATTGGCTCCTAGGATCTTTATATAGTAATGGGAGTGTGCCCAGGGAAACACACCTTAATTCAAATAACATAAAAAATACCAATTTCTCATTAAATAGTATTCATTATCATATACTATCATTGAAGATGTCAAACAAGTCGCAGGCTAACCTCCAGTGAAGCTGGTTTCTGTCCACAGCCCTGTCGGCATAGGCTCCTAGGGTCTTTATATAATATTGGGTGTGTTCCCAGGGAAACACACCATAATGCAAATAAAAAAAACAAATTTCTCTTTTAAATAGTATATATTATCATATACTACCAATTAAGAGGTGAAACACGTCGCAGGCTAAACTCCATTGGAGCTGGCTGCTGTCCACTGCCCTGTCGGCATTGGCTCCTAAGGTCTTCATATAGTTTATTTTATTTTTATTTTATTTATTTATTCTGTTCCATAGGACCCACTTCAGGAGTAAGACTCCATGGTCATGGAACAAGTCAATACATTAATTGTTACACAATAATGGTAATAGAAAAAGTGAAAAGAATCAATAAAGAAAAAATAAATTAGCTTAATTGTTTAACTTTTCTAGGAGTTCCTCGACAGAATAAAAGGAGTGAGCCACGAGGTAACTCTTCAATTTAGATTTGAAAGCATGTGGATTAGTGCTAAGATTCTTAAGTTCTTGTGGCAGCTTATTGAAAATGGATGCCGCAGAATACTGCACCCCTTTCTGCACAAGTGTTAAGGTGGTGTGGTGCAAATGTAGATTAGACATCTGTCTAGTATTCACCGAGTGAAAGCTACTAACTCGTGGGAATAAGCTGATATTATTAACAACATACGACATTAAAGAAAAAACGTATTGTGACGCCAGAGTCAAAATTCCCAGACTACTGAAAAGGGGTCGACATGACGTTCGCGAACTTACACCAGATATTGCTCGAACCGCCCGTTTTTGAGCCAGAAATATCCTTTTTGCATCAGGCGAGTTACCCCAAAAAACAATGCCGTACGTCATAAGTGAGTGAAAGTAAGCGAAATAGACTACTTTTCGTGTTGAAAAATCACTTATCTCAGATATTGTTCTAATGGTAAATATAGCAGAATTTAGTTTTGGAACAAGATCCTGAACATGGGCTTTCCATGACAGCTTACTGTCTATATGAACACCTAGAAATTTGAACTGTTCAGTCTCACTTATCACATGCCCATTATGTGTAATCATAATGTCAGATTTCGTCAAATTATGTGTTAGAAATTGTAAGAACTGAGTTTTACTGTGATTTAACATCAACTTGTTTTCTATTAGCCATGAACTTATCTCTTGAACTGCATTATTTGATACTGTGTCAATATTACGAGCAGCATCCTTCACTACCAAGCTGGTATCATCAGCAAACAAAAATATTTTACAATCACCTGTTATACTCGAAGGCATATCATTTATATAAATAAGAAACAGCAATGGTCCCAAAACAGACCCCTGGGGCACCCCATACTTAATTGTGCCCCATTGGGATTGCACGTCATAGCCATTTTCTACATTGCGGAGAATTACCTTCTGTTGTCTATTATTAAAGTAAGACGTGAACCAGTTGTGGGCTACTCCCCGTATTCCATAATGTTCCAACTTCTGCAACAATATTTTGTGATCAACACAATCAAACGCTTTTGTTAAATCAAAGAAGACGCCTAATGTCCGTAGCCTCTTATTTAACCCATCAAGTGCCTCACAGAGAAACGAAAATATAGCGTTTTCGGTCGTTAAACCACTTCTAAAACCAAACTGTACGTTTGACAGGAAATTATGTGAACTGAAATGATCAAGTAATCTTGAATAAACAGCCTTTTCAATAACTTTGGAAAAAACCGATGGCATAGAAATAGGTCTATAGTTGTCTACATTATCCCTTTCACCTTTTTTATAAAGCGGTTTCACTACTGAGTACTTTAATCTGTTAGGAAACTGACCATTCCGAAAGGAAACATTACAAATATGGCTTAGTACTGGGCTAACATATGGAGAACAGTACTTTAGAAATCTGCTAGATACTCCATCATATCCACAAGAGTCCTTAGTCTTTAGTGATTTAATTATTGACTCAATCTCACCTATGGAAGTATCATGGGAGTAATGGGAGTGTTCCCAGGGAAACACAACAAAATGCAAATAACAACCAAAAAACAAAAATTTGTCTTTACATAGTATTTATTATCATATACTACCAATTAAGAGGTGAAACACGTCGCAGGCTACCTTCCAGTGGGGCTGGCTGCTGTCCACAGCCCTGTCAACATTGGCTCATAGGGTCTTTATATAGTAAAGGGAGTGTTCCCAGAAAATCAGAGCATAATGCAAATAGCAAGAAAAAATACTAATTTCTCTTTTAAATAGTATTTATTGTCATATGCTACGAACTAAGTGGTAAAACACGTCGCAGGCTAACCTTCAGTGGAGCTGGCTGCTGTCCACAGCCCTGTCGACATTGGCTCCTAGGGTCTTTATATAGTAATGGGTGTGTTCTTAGGGAAACACACAATAATACAAATAAAAAAAATACAAATTTCTCTTTTAAATAGTATTTATTATCATATACTACCAATTAAGAGGTAAAAATCGTCAGAGGCTAACCTCCAGCGGAGCTGGCTGCTGTCCACAGCCCTGTCGGCATTGGCTCCTAGCGTCTTTATATAGTAATGGGGGTGTTCCCAGGGAAACACACCATGATGCAAATAAGAAAACAAAAGTACAAATTTCTCTTTTAAATAGTATTTATTATCATGTACTACCAATTAAGAGGTAAAGCACGTCGCAGGCTAACCTCCAGTGGAGCTGGCTGCTGCCCACATCCCTGTCGGCATTGGCTCCTAGGTTCTTTATATAGTAATAGGAGTGTTCCTAGGGAAACACACAATAATACAAATAACAAGCACAAAATACAAATTGGTCTTTAAATAGTATTTATGTCATATACTACCAATGAAGAGGTAAAAAACGTCGCAGTCTAACCTCCAGTGGAGCTGGCTGCTGTCCACAGACCTGTCGGCATTGGCTCCTAGGGTCTTTATATAGTAATGGGGGTGTTCCCAGGGTAACACACCATAATGCAAAAACAAAAAATACAAATTTGTCTTTAATTAATATTTATTTTCATATACTACTAATGAAGAGGTAAATCACTTCGTAGGCTAACCTCCAGTGGAGCTGGCTGCTGCCCACAGCCCAGTCGGCATTGGTTCCTAGTTTCTTTATATAGTAATAAGAGTGTTCCCAGGGAAACACACAAAAATACAAATAACAATCAAAAATAACAAATTTGTCTTTAAATAGTATTTATTATCATATACTACCAATGAAGAGGTAAAACCTGTTGCAGGCTAACCTCCAGTGGAGCTGGCTGCTGTCCTCAACCCTGTCGGCATTGGCTCCTAGGGTCTTCATATAGTAATGGGGGTGTTCCAAGGGAAACACACCATAATGCAAATAACAAAACAAAAGTACAAATTTCTCTTATAAATAGTATTTATTATCATGTACTACCAATTAAGGGGTAAAGCACGTAGCAGGCTAACCTCCAGTGGAGCTGGCTGCTGCCCACAGCCCTGTCGGCTTTGGCTCCGAGCGTGTTTATATAGTAATGGGAGTGTTCTTAGGGAAACACACAATAATGCATGTAACAAAAAATACAAATTTCTCTTTTAAATAGTGTTCATTATCCAATACTACCAATGAAGAGGTAAAACACGTTGCAGGCTAACCTCCGGTGGAGCTGGCTGCTGTCCACAGTCCTGTCGGCATAGGCTCCTAGGATCTTTATATAGTAATGGGTGTGTTCCCAGGGAAACACACCATAATGCAAATAAAAAAAATCGAATTTCTCTTTTAAATAGTATTTATTATCATATGCTACCAATTAAGAGGTAAAACATGTCTCAGGCTAACCTCCAGTGGAGCTGGTTGCTGTCCACTGCCCTGTCGGCATTGGCTCCTAGGGTCTTTATATAGTAATGGGAGTGTTCCCAGAGAAACAGAATGATGCAAATAAAAAAAATAAAAACAATTTTTTTCTTTTAAATAGTATTTATTATCATATACTGCCCATTAAGTGGTAAAACACGTCGCAGGCTAACCTCCAGTGGAATTGGCTGCTGTCCACAGCCTTGTTGGCTTTGGCTCCTAGGGTCTTTGTATAGTAATGGGAACGTTCACATGGAAACACACCATAATGCAAATAACAAAACAAAACAACCAATTTCACCTTTAAATAGTATTTAGTATCATATACAACCAATTAAGAGGTAAAAGATGACGCAGGCTAACCTCCAGTGGAGCTGGCTGCTGTTCACAGCCCTGTCGACATTGGTCCTAGAGTCTTTATATAGCAATTGGAGTTGTCCCAGGGAAACACACCATAATGCAAATACCAATAAGAAATACAAACTTCTCTTTTAAATGGTAATTATTGTCAAATACTACCACGTGCCAGGCAATCCTCCAGTGGAGCTAGCTGCTGTCCACAGCCCGGTCGGCATTGGCTCCTAGGGTCTTTATATAGTAATGGGAATGTTCCCAGGAAAACACACCATAATGCAAATAACGAAAATAATACAAATTTCTTTTTTAAATAGTATTTATTTTCATATACTACTAATTAAGAGGTAAAACATGTCGCAGGCTAACCTCCCGTGGAGCAGGCTGCTGTCCACAGCCCTGTCGGCATTGGCTCCTAGGATCTTTATATAGTAATGGGAGTGTGCCCAGGGAAACACACCTTAATTCAAATAACATAAAAAATACCAATTTCTCATTAAATAGTATTCATTATCATATACTAACATTGAAGATGTCAAACAAGTCGCAGGCTAACCTCCAGTGAAGCTGGTTTCTGTCCACAGCCCTGTCGCCATAGGCTCCTAGGGTCTTTATATAATATTGGGTGTGTTCCCAGGGAAACACACCATAATGCAAATAAAAAAAACAAATTTCTCTTTTAAATAGTATATATTATCATATACTACCAATGAAGAGGTAAAAAACGTCGCAGTCTAACCTCCAGTGGAGCTGGCTGCTGTCCACAGACCTGTCGGCATTGGCTCCTAGGGTCTTTATATAGTAATGGGGGTGTTCCCAGGGTAACACACCATAATGCAAAAACAAAAAATACAAATTTGTCTTTAATTAATATTTATTTTCATATACTACTAATGAAGAGGTAAATCACGTCGCAGTCTAACCTCCAGTGGAGCTGGCTGCTGTCCACAAACCTGTCGGCATTGGCTCCTAGGGTCTTTATATAGTAATGGGGGTGTTCCCAGGGTAACACACCATAATGCAAAAAAAAAAGAAAATACAAATTTGTCTTTAATTAATATTTATTATCATATACTACTAATGAAGAGGTAAATCACTTCGTAGGCTAACCTCCAGTGGAGCTGGCAGCTGTCCACAGCCCTGGCGGCATTGGCTCCTAGGGTCTTTATATAGTAATGGGTGTGTTCCCAGGGAAACACACCATAATGCAAATAAAAAAAAATCGAATTTCTCTTTTAAATAGTATTTATTATCATATACCACCAATTAAGAGGTAAAACATGTCTCAGGCTAACCTCCAGTGGAGCTGGCTGCTGTCCACAGCGCTGACGGCATTGGCTCCTAGAGTCTTTATATAGTAATGGCAGTGTTCCCAAGGAAACACACAATAATGCAAAAAAAAATTCAAATTTGTCTTTAATTAATAGTTAATATCATATACTACAAATGAAGAGGTAAATCACTTCGTAGGCTAACATCCAGTGGAGCTGGCTGCATTATACAGCCCTGGCGGCATTGGCTCCTACGGTCTTTATATAATAATGGGAGTGTTCCCAGGGAAACATAGAATGATGCATATAAAAAAATACTGATTTCTCTTTTAAATAGTACTTATTATCATATACCACCAATGAAGAGGTAAAACACGTCGCAGGCTAACCTCCCGTGGAGCAGGCTGCTGTCCACAGCCCTGTCGGCATTGGCTCCTAGGATCTTTATATAGTAATGGGAGTGTTCCCAGGGAAACACACCTTAATTCAAATAACACAAAAAATACATATTTATCTTTTAAATAGTATTTATTGTCATATACTACCAATGAAAAGGTAAAATGCATCACAGGGTAACCTCCAGTGTATCTGGCTGCTGTCCACAGTCCTGTCCTGATTGGCTCCTAGCGTCATTATATGGTAATGGGAGTGTTGCCAGGGAAACACACAATAATGCAAATAACATAAAAAATACAAATTCCTCATTAAATAGTATTAATTATCATATACTACCAATTAAGGGGAAAAACACGTCGCAGGCTAACCTCCAGTGGAGCTGTCTGCTGCCCACAGCCCTGTTGGCATTGGCTCCTAGTGTCTTTATATAGTAGTGGGAATGTTCCCAGGGAAACACACCTAAATTCATATAACAAAAAAAAAGAAAAAAAAAGAAAAAAACCAATATCTCTTTTAATATACTGCCCATTAAGTGGTAAAACACGTCGCAGGCCAACCTCCAGTGGAGCTGTCTGCTGTCCAATGCCCTGTCGGCATTTGCTCCTAGGTTCTTTATATGGTAATGGGAGTTTTCCCAGGGAAACACACAATAATGCAAATAACAAAAAAAAACAAATTTCTCTTTTAAATAGTATTTTTTTATCATATACTACCAATGAAGAGGTAAAACACTTCGCAGGCTAACCTCCACTAGAGCTTGCTGCAGTCCACAGCCCTGTCGGCATTGGCTCCTAGCGTCTTTATATAGTAATGTGAGTGTTCACAGGGAAACACACCATAATGCAAATAACAAAAAAACACAAATTTCATTTTTAATTAGCATTTTTTATCATATAATACCCATGAAGAGGTAAATCACGTCGCATGCCAATTACTAGTGGAGCTGGCTGCTGTCCACAGCCCTGTCGGCATTGGCTCCTAAGGTCTTTACATAGTAATGGGAGTGTTCCCAGGAAAACACACCATATTGCAAATAACAAACAAAAAATACTAATTTGTCTTTAATTAATATTTATTATCATACACTACCAATAAAGAGGTAAATCACGTTCCATTCTAACTTCCAGTGGAGCTGGCTGCTGTGCAAAGCCCTGTCGGCATTGGCTCCTAGTGTCTTTATATGGTAATGGGAGTGTTGCCAGGGAAACCCACAATAATACAAATAACATAAAGAAATACCAATTTCTCTTTAAATAGTACTCATTATCATATACTACCATAATAGGGGTCAAACACGTCGCAGGCTAACCTCCAGTGGAGCTGGCTGCTGTCCACATACCTGTCGGCATTGGCTCCTAGGGTATTTATATAGTATTGGGAGTGTTCCCAGGGAAACACACCATTATGCAAATACAAAAAAAAAAAAAAAAAACAATTTCTCTTTTAAATAGTATTTATGATCATATACTACCAATTAAGAGTAAAAATCGTCGCAGGCTAACCTCCAGTGGAGCTGGCTGCTGTCCAAAGCCCTGTTGGCATTTGCTCCTAGGTACTTTTTATGGTAATGGGAGTTTTCCCAGGGAAACACACAATAATGCAAGTAACAAAACAAAAATAAAAATTTCTTTTTTAAATAGTATTTATTATCATATACTACCAATTAAGAGGTATAGAACGTTCCAGGCAAACCTCCAGTGGAGCTGTCTGCTGTCCACAGCGTTGTCGGCATTGGCTGCTAGGCTCTTTATATAGTAATGGGAGTGTTCCCAGATAACACACCATAATGCAAAGAACAAAAAAGTCATATCATTTATATAAATAAGAAATACCAATGGTCCCAAAACAGTCCCCTGGGGCACCCCATACTTAATTGTGCCCCATTGGGATTGCACGTCATAGCCATTTTCTACATTGCGGAGAATTACCTTCTGTTGTCTATTATTAAAGTAAGAGGTGAACCAGTTGTGGGCTACTCCCCGTATTCCATAATGTTCCAACTTCTGCAACAATATTTTGTGATCAACACAATCAAACGCTTTTGTTAAATCAAAGAAGACGCCTAATGTCCGTAGCCTCTTATTTAACCCATCAAGTGCCTCACAGAGAAACGAAAATATAGCGTTTTCGGTCGTTAAACCACTTCTAAAACCAAACTGTACGTTTGACAGGAAATTATGTAAACTGAAATGATCAATTAATCTTGAATATACAGCCTTTTCAATAACTTTGGAAAAAACCGATGGCATAGAAATGGGTCTATAGTTGTCTACATGATCCCTTTCTCCTTTTTTATAAAGCGGTTTCACTACTGAGTACTTTAATCTGTTAGGAAACTGACCATTCTGAAAGGAAAAATTACAAATATGGCTTAGTACTGGGCTAACATATGGAGAACAGTACTTTAGAATTCTGCTAGATACCCCATCATATCCACAAGAGTCCTTAGTCTTCAGTGATTTAATTATTGACTCAATCTCACCTATGGAAGTATCATGAAGGATCATTTCAGGCAACAGCCTCGGAAACGCATTTTCTAAAAACGTTATATGATTACCTGTAGAAACTAGAGTTTTGTTTAGTTCCTCTACTATATTCAGAAAGTGATTATTGAATATTGCACATATATCTAACTTGTCAGTAACAGAAACATTCCTACTACGCACTGACGTTATATCTTCTACCTGCTGCTCCTGACCAGACACTTCCTTCACGACTGACCAGATAGTTTTAATTTTATCCCGAGAGTTTGCTATTCTTTTTGCGTACCACATACTTTTTGCATTCTTAATGACATTTTTCAGAACCTTACAGTACTGTTTGTAATGAGCTACTGCATCTTCATTCTGACTGCTTCTAACATTTTGATACAACTCCCGCTTAGTTCTACATGATACTCTTATCCCCTTTGTCATCCACCCTGGCTGTCTGTTACTGAAAGTACCCTGTTTTGAGCGTTCTAGCGGAAAGCAACTTTCAAACAGCATAATAAATGTGTTCAGAAAAGCATTATATTTATCATCTGCATTATCAGCACTATAAACATCCTGCCATTCTTGTTACTTAATTAGGCTTAAAAAGGTCTCAATTGCAACTGGATTAACTTTTCTGAGTAGTTGATATTTATGTTTAACATTTGTTTGAGAACAAATACTTTTTAGAATTAAAAGTTGGGCATCGTGGTCTGGTAGGCCATTTACTATTCTGCTGACAGAGTGCCCCTCTAATAATGAAGAATGAACAAAAATATTGTCAATGGTAGAACTGCTATTTCCTTGCACTCTCGTTGGAAAAAATACTGTTTGCATCATGTTATAGGAATTAAATAGATCTAACAGCTGACGTTTCCTTGAGCTATCACCTACACAATTAATGTTGAAATCTCCACACACAATTAAATTTTTATACTTCCTATACAGTGAACCCAGAACCAATTCCAGCTTGGGCAGAAACATTTTAAAATCTGAGTCAGGGGATCTATAAATAACAACTATTACTAGTTTAGTTCCATTAACATTAACAACTCCTGCACAACATTCAAATATCTGTTCTGTGCAGTGTTTAGAAAAATCGATTGACTCCGATGAAAAATCGTTTTTTACATACATGGCCACTCCCCCACACTGCAAAGAACTCCTAGAGTAGAAGGCAGCTAACCTGTATCCTGGCAAAGGAAGTCTCTTAATTGTCACACCACTTAAAAAGTGCTCTGAAATTCCAATAATGTCAGAATCAGTATCAATAAGCATTTCATTAACTTTATCTCTGATACCCTGTATATTTTGATGAAAAACAGTAATTCCCTTATTACTTATATTCTTAGACTTTGTCAAAGGTGGTTCATTTCTTAGAGGGACTTCCTTTAAGCAGGAATATCTGTCAGCTGTCTTCAGTCTAAAAAAGGTGCAGCCCTAACACCAACTACTACAGGAATTTTTCCATGAGTGAAACCCCCACCCCCTACTACACTGTCACCTATGAGCTTTGCCAACCTCCCCTTCCCATACCTATTGAGGTGCAGACCGTGCCTAGTAAAATCCGACCTTTGGATAGTTTCAACTGGCACCACTACAATGTGATCCATGCCCTCCGTCATCAGCGCCTTCTAAAGCCCCATGTTAAGACGGCTGACAGCCGTATTAAGACAAGGCCTATCATGACGCTGAAACAGCTGCACGAAATGCACATTCGTGCCACCAGTTTCAGTTGCTATCCTTTCCAGATCACCACCTATATCATATTCCCCGTCCCTATCAAGACTGTTCCCGGCCCCACCCACTATAACTAACTGATCCTCTTTTGAAAAATTCCTACATAAGTCCCCTATGTTACAAGTGACCTGATCTAACCCTGCACTAGGCATCACTATGCTGGTGACCTGGTACTCACTCCCAAGTACTTCCTGCAACTGTTGGCCAACACCTCTGCCATGAGAACTACCTAGCAGCAGAACCTTCTTCTTCCTAAGAGACCTCTCTACAGATTTCGGCTTACCAAAAGCTGAGGTCTGCTGCGTACTTCCTACACCTACAGCTACAGGAGGTTCATCTCCACTCAACTCTGACAGTTGGTCAAACCTATTTGCAACTTGCAATGTAAAGCTATCTGAATACCTTCTTCTAGCTACCTTCTTGCCAACTGCCAGTTCCCATTCCCCAGCCCCCCTTCCCCTCCTCAACCTACCTAGTTCCTCTTCAGCGTTTTTCAACTGCACCTGAAGGTCACAGATCAAACGCTCCTGCTCCTCTATCAACTTATCCCTGCTGCAAATCCTACAGTTCCAGGAGAGAATGTCATCACAATGCCCACTGTCTTCCCCACTGCACTCCCCCCCCCCCCCCCCATGAAAATACTTACTACAACTACTTACTACAAACTGAACAGAATTAAGGAGAAAAGAAATTTCCGGCATATCTTGACTAAAAGGAGTGATAGATTGGCAGGACACATTCTTAGACATCAGGGAATTGTGAATTTAGCACTGGAGGGAAGTGTGTGGGGTAAAAATCGCAGAGGAAGACCAAGAGATGGATACAGTAAGCAGATTCAGACAGATGTAGGTTGCCGTTCTTATGTGCAGATGAAGAGGCTTGCTCAGGATAGGGTATTGTGGAGAGCTGCATCAAACCAGTCTCCGGACTGAAGACCACAACAACAACAACTACCATTGAAGAGGTAAAACATGTCGCAGGCTAACCTCCAGTGGAGCTGGCTGCTGTTCATAGCCCTGTCGGCATTGGCTCCTAGGGTCTTTAAATGGTAATGGGAGTGTTGCCAGGGAAACACACAATAATGATAATAACATAAAAAATATCAATTTCTCTTTAAATAGTATTCATTATCAGATACTACCGTTGAAGAGAGCAAACACGGCGCAGGCTAACGTCCAATGGTGCTGGCTGCTGTCCACAGCCCTGTCGGCAATAGCTCCTAGGGTCTTTATATAGTAATGGGAGTGTTCCCAGGAAAACACACCATAATGCAAATAACAAAAAAGAAATACAAATTTCCCTTTCAAAAAGTATTTATTATCATATACTACCAATTAAAAGGTAAAAGACGTCGCAGGCTAACCTCCAGTAAAGCTGGCTGCTGTCCACAGCCCTGTCGGCATTGGCTCCGAGAGTCTTTATATAGTAATGGGAGTGATCCCAGGGAAACACACAATAATGAAAATAAAAAAAAAACTTCAAATTTCTCTTTTAAATAGTATTTATTTTCATTACTACAAATGAAGACGTAAAACACGTCGCAGGCTAACCTCCGGTGGAGCTGGCTGCTGTCCACAGCCCTGTCGGCATTGGCTCCTACGGTCTTTATATATTAATGGGAGTGTTCCCAGGAAAACACACCATAATTCAAATACAAAAACAAACCAATTTCTCTTTTAAATAGTATTTATTATCATATATTACCACTGAAGAGGTAAAACACGTCACAGGCTAACCTGCAGTGGAGCTGTCTGCTGTCCACAGCCCTGTTGGCATTGGCTCCTAGGGTCTTTATATAGTAATGGGAGTGTTCCCAGGGAAACACACAATAAAGCAAATAAAAAAAATTCAAATTTCTCTTTTAGATAGTATTTATTTTAATATACAACCAATGAAGACGTAACACACGTCGCAGGCTAACCTCCGGTGGAGCTGGCTGCTGTCCACAGCCCTGTCGGCATTGGCTCCTAGGGTCTTTATATAGTAATGGGAGTGTTCCCAGGAAAACACACCATAATTCAAATACAAAAACAAACCAATTTCTCTTTTAAATAGTATTTATTATCATATATTACCACTGAAGAGGTAAAACACGTCGCAGGCTAACCTGCAGTGGAGCTGTCTGCTGTCCACAACCCTGTTGGCATTGGCTCCTAGGGTCTTTATATAGTAATGGGAGTGTTCTCAGGGAAACACACAATAATGCAAATAAAAAAAAAACTTCAAATTTCTCTATTAGATAGTATTTATTTTCATATACTACCAATGAAGACGTGAAACACGTCGCAGGCTAACCTCCGGTGGAGCTGGCTGCTGTCCACAGCCCTGTCGGCATTGGCTCCTACGGTCTTTATATAGTAATGTGAGAGTTCCCAGAAAACACACAATAATGCAAATAACAAGAAAACTACAAATTTCTCTTTTAAATAGTATTTATTATCATATACTCCCAATTAAGAGGTAAAACAGGTCGCAGGCTAACCTACAGTGGAGCTGGCTGCTGTCCACAGCCCTGTCGGCATTGGCTCCAAGGGACTTTAAATAGTAATGGGAGTGTTCCCCGGGGAAACACACCTAAATTCAAATAACAAAAAAAAAAGAAAAATCCAATTTCTCTTTTAAATAGTATTTATTATCATATACTACCATTGAATGGGTAAAATACGTCGCAGGCTAACCTCCAGTGGAGCTGGCTGCTGTCCACAGCCCTGTCGGCATTGGCTCCTAGGGTCTTTATATAGTAATGGGAGTGTTCCCAGGAAAACACACCATAATTCAAATACAAAAACAAACCAATTTCTCTTTTAAATAGTATTTATTATCATATATTACCACTGAAGAGGTAAAACACGTCGCAGGCTAACCTGCAGTGGAGCTGTCTGCTGTCCACAGCCCTGTTGGCATTGGCTCCTAGGGTCTTTATATAGTAATGGGAGTGTTCCCAGGGAAACACACAATAAAGCAAATAAAAAAAATTCAAATTTCTCCTTTAGATAGTATTTATTTTAATATACAACCAATGAAGACGTAACACACGTCGCAAGCTAACCTCCGGTGGAGCTGGCTGCTGTCCACAGCCCTGTCGGCATTGGCTCCTACGGTCTTTATATAGTAATGAGAATGTTCCCAGGAAAACACACCATAATTTAAATACCAAAAAAAAAAAAAAAAAAAAAAAAAAAAAAAAAAAAAAAAAAACCAATTTCTCTTTTAAATAGTATTTATTATCATATACTACCATTGAAGAGGTAAAACACGTCGCAGGCTAACCTCCAGTGGAGCTGGCTGCTGTCCAAAGGGCTGTCAGCATTGGCTCCTAGGGTCTTTATATAGTAATGGGAGTGTTCCCAGGAAAACAGACAATAATGCAAATAACAAGAAAAAATACAAACTTCTCTTTTAAATAGTATTTATTATCATATACTCCCAATTAAGGGGTAAAACACGTCCCAGGCTAACCTCCAGTGGAGCTGGCTGCTGTCCACAGCCCTGTCGGCATTGGCTCCTAGGGTCTTTATATAGTAATGGGAGTGTTCTTAGGGAAACACACAATAATGCAAATAATAAGAAAAAATACAAACTTCTCTTTTCAATAGTATTTATTATCATATACTCCCAATTAAGGTGTAAAGCACGTCCCAGGCTAACCTCCAGTGGAGCTGGCTTCTGTCCACAGCCCTGTCGGCATTGGCTCTTAAGGTCTTTATATAGTAATGGGAGTGTTCCTGGGAAACACACCTAAATTCAAATAACAAAAAAAAATTCTCTCTTAATTAGTATTTATTATCATATACTACCATTGAAGAGGTAAAACACGTTGCAGGCTAAACTCCAGTGGAGCTGGCTGCTCCCCACAGCCCTGTCGGCATAGGCTCCTAGGGTCTTTATATAGTAATGGCAGTGTTCCCAGGGAAACACACCTAAATTCAAATAACAAAAAAAAGAAAAAACCAATTTCTATTTTAAGTAGTATTTATCATCATATACTACCTTTGAAGAGTTAAAACTCGTCGCAGGCTAACCTCCAGTGGAGCTGGCTGCTGTCCAAAGGGCTGTCGGCATTGGCTCTTAGAGTCTTTATATAGTAATGGGAGTGTTCCCAGGAAAACAGACAATAATGCAAATAACAAGAAAAAATACAAACTTCTCTTTTAAACAGTATTTATTATCATATACTCCCAATTAAGGGGTAAAGCACGTCCCAGGCTAAACTCCAGTGGAGCTGGCTGCTGTCCACAGCCCTGTCGGCATTGGCTCCTAGGGTCTTTATATAGTAATGGGAGTGTTGCCAGGAAAACAGACAATAATGCAAATAATAAGAAAAAATACAAACTTCTCTTTTAAATAGTATTTATTATCATATACTCCCAATTAAGGGGTAAAGCACGTCCCAGGCTAACCTCCAGTGGAGCTGGCTTCTGTCCACAGCCCTGTCGGCATTGGCTCCTAGAGTCTTTACATAGCAATGGGAAACACACCATAATGCAAATAACAAGAAAAAATACAAATTTCTCTTTTAAATAGAATTTATTTTCGTATACTACCAATTAAGAGTTAAAACACGTCGTAGGCTTACCTCCAGTGGTGCTGGCTGCTGTCCACTGCCCTGTCGGCATTGGCTCCTAGGGTCTTTATACAGTAATGGGAGTGATCCCAGTGAAATACACCATAATGAAAATAAGAAGAAAAAAAATACAAACTTCTCTTTTAAATAGTATTTATTATCATATACTACCAATTAAGAGGTAAAACACGTCGCAGGCTATCCTCCAGTGGCGCTGGTTGCTGTCCACAGCCCTGTCGGCATTGGCTCCTATCGTCTTTATATAGTAATGGGAGTGTTCCCAGGGAAACACACAAAAATGCAAATAACAAAAAAAATACAAATTTCTCATTTAAATAGTATTTATTATTATATACTACCAATGAAGGGGTAAAACACGTCGCAGGCTAACCTCCAGTGGAGGAGGCAGCTGTCCACAGCCCTGTCGGCTTGGATCCTAGGGTCTTTATATAGTAATGGGAGTGTTCCCAGGGAAACACACCATAATGCAAATAACAAAAAAAAAAACAACAAATTTCTCTTTTAAATAGTATTAATTGTCATATACTGCCAAATAAGAGGTAAAACACGTGCCAGGCTAACCTCCAGTCCACAGACCACAGTTCCACAGCCCTGTTTATTTATTTATTTATTTGTTTTTTCTGTTCCATAGGACCCACTTCAGGAGTAAGACTCCATGTTCATGGAAGAAGTCAATACATTAATTGTTACACAATAATGGTAATAGAAAAATTTTAAGTAGTCCTTTGCACACGACAATCTTAAGACAAATTCAAAAGAATCAATAAAGAAAAAATAAATTAGCTTAATTGTTTAACTTTTCTAGGAGATCCTCGACAGAATAAAAGGAGTGAGCCACGAGGTAACTCTTCAATTTAGATTTGAAAGCATG
The DNA here is from genome assembly GCA_026315105.1 of Locusta migratoria. NCBI lineage: Eukaryota > Metazoa > Arthropoda > Insecta > Orthoptera > Acrididae > Locusta > Locusta migratoria. The sequence goes on from CM048748.1 coordinate 482,962,392, forward strand.
TGGATTAGTGCTAAGATTCTTTAGTTCTTGTGGCAGCTTATTGAAAATGATGCCGCAGAATACTGCACCACTTTCTGCACAAGTGTTAAGGTGGTATGGTGCAAATGTAGATTAGACATCTGTCAAGTATTCACCGAGTGAAAGCTACTAACTCGTGGGAATAAGCTGATATTATTAACAACAAACGACATTAAAGAAAAAACGTATTGTGACGCCACAGTCAAAATTCCCAGAATACTGAAAAGGGGTCGACATGACGTTCGCGAACTTACACCAGATATTGCTCGAACCGCCCGTTTTTGAGCCAGAAATATCCTTTTTGCATCAGGCGAGTTACCCCAAAAAACAATGCCGTACGTCATAAGTGAGTGAAAGTAAGCGAAATAGACTGCTTTTCGTGTTGAAAAATCACTTATCTCAGATATTGTTCTAATGGTAAATATAGCAGAATTTAGTTTTGGAACAAGATCCTGAACATGGGCTTTCCATGACAGCTTACTGTCTATATGAACACCTAGAAATTTGAATTGTTCAGTCTCACTTATCACATGTCCGTTATGTGTAATCATAATGTCAGATTTCATCAAATTATGTGTTAGAAATTGTAAAAACTGAGTTTTACTGTGATTTAACATCAACTTGTTTTCTATTACCCATGAACTTATCTCTTGAACTGCATTATTTGATACTGTGTCAATATTACGAGCAACATCCTTCACTACCAAGCTGGTATTATCAGCAAACAAAAATATTTTACAATCACCTGTTATACTCGAAGGCATATCATTTATATAAATAAGAAACAGCAATGGTCCCAAAACAGACCCCTGGGGCACCCCATACTTAATTGTGCCCCATTGGGATTGCACGTCATAGCCATTTTCTACACTGCGGAGAATTACCTTCTGTTGTCTATTATTAAAGTAAGAGGTTAACCAGTTGTGGGCTACTCCCCGTATTCCATAATGTTCCAACTCCTGCAACAATATTTTGTTATGAACACAATCAAACGCTTTTGTTAAATCAAAGAAGACGCCTAATGTCCGTAGCCTCTTATTTAACCCATCAAGTGCCTCACAGAGAAACGAAAATATAGCGTTTTCGGTTGTTAAACCACTTCTAAAACCAAACTGTATGTTTGACAGGAAATTATGTGAACTCCTATGGTCTTTTTATAGTAATGGGAATTATCCCACGGAAACACACAATAATGCAAATAACAAAACAAAAATACAAATTTCTCTTTTAAATAGTATTTATTATCATATACTACCAATTAAGAGGTAAAACACGTCGCAGGCTAACCTCCAGTGGAGCTGGCTGCTGTCCACAGCTCTGTTGGTTTTGGCTCCTCGGGTCTTTATATAGTAATGGAAGTGTTCCCAGGGAAACACACCATAATGCAAATATATAAAAAGAAATACCAATTTCTCTTTAATTAGTATTTATTATCATATACTAACCTTGAGCAGGTGAAACACTTCGCAAGCTAACCTCCAGTGGAGCTGTCTGGTGTCCACAGCCCTGTCGGCAATTGCTCCTAGGGTCTTTATATAGCAATGGGAAACACACAAAAATGCAAATAACAAAAAAATACAAATTTCTAGTTTAAATAGTATCTATTATCATATACTACCAAAGAAGTGGTAAAACACGTCACAGGCTAACCTCCAGTGGAGCTGGCTGCTGTCCACAGCCCTGTTGGCTTTGGCTCCTAGGGTCTTTATGTAGTAATGGGAGTGTTCCCAGGAAAACACAAATAATGCAAATAACAAAAAAAAAAATAAAAAAAAAAAAAAATAAAAAAAAATACAAAAAAAAAAAAGAAATAAAAAAAAAAAAATACAAATTTCTCTTTTAAATAGTATTTATTATCATATACTACCAATTAAGAGGTAAAGCACGTCACAGGCTAACCTGCAGTGGAGCTTACTGCTGTCCACAGCCCTGTTGGCATTGGCTCCTAGGGTATCTATACAGTAATTGGAGTGTTCCAAGGGAAACACACCATAATGCAAATAACATAAAAAATACAAATTTCCCTTTTAAATAATATTTATTATCATATACTACCAATGAAGAGGTAAAACACATCGCAGGCTAACCTACAGTGGAGATGGCTGCTGTCCACAGCCCTGTCGGTATTGGTTCCTAGGGTCTTTATATAGTTAGATTAGATTAGATTATATATTTGTTCTGTAGATCCATATTGAGGGGATCCTCGAGGATGTGGAACATGTCAAGAAACAAAATTTACAAGTTGAATAACAGATAATACTGATAATATAAATACAAATACATACACTTATAAATACAGATACATAATTTTTAAGGTTTTTTTTTTTCTTTATTTTCTTTTTTTTTTTCTTTGCTGATAATATAATAATACTAATATAGTATGAGTGCATTCATCATTTGGTACAATTTATAAATTCACTAATGGAGTAGAAGGAGTTGGCCACTAGAAAGTTTTTTAGGTTCCTCTTAAACTGATCTTTATTTGTAGCTAAATTTTTTATACTTGATGGTAAATTTTTGAAAATGTGTGTTCCTGAGTAGTGGACCCCTTTTTGAACTAAAGTAAGTGCTTTTAAATCCTTGTGTAGATCATTTTTATTTCTAGTATTGTATGCATAAACTGAGCTGTTTGTTGGAAAAAGGGATATATTATTTATGACAAATTTCATTAAGGAATAAATAAACTGAGAGGCAGTAGTTAATATACCCAGTTCTTTGATGAGGCTTCTACAAGACGTCCGTGAATTTACTACACAAATAATACGTATTATAAGTTTTTGGACTCTGAAGACTTTTGACTGACTTGAAGAGTTACCCCAAAATATTATACCATATGACATTAAGGAATGAAAGTAAGCAAAGTATGCAAGCTTTGTTATTTTTATGTCTCCTATGTCTGATAACACTCGTATTGAAAATACAGATTTGTTGAGTTGTTTCTGCAGTTCTGTGGTGTGCTCCTCCCAACTAAATTTATTATCAAGCTGTAATCCCAGGAATTTAATACTGTCAACCTCTTCTATCTGCTCTTCTTCATACTTAATGCATATGCTGTCAGGAAATCTCTTACATGTTCTGAACTGCAAGTAGTGCGTCTTTTCAAAGTTTAATGACAATGAGTTGGCTTTAAACCATTTATTAATGTTCATGAAAATATCATTAGCAGACTTTTCTATCACTATACTTGACGTACTCTTTATTGCAATACTTGTATCATCTGCAAACAAAACGAACTCTGCTTCTGGTAGTGTAACTGATGAGAGATCATTAATGTACACAAGAAAAAGCAATGGCCCTAAGATGGATCCTTGTGGGTCACCACATGTAATTTCTTCCCAATCCGATGATGACTGTTGGCCTAATTCACTAGTCACTTGCACTGACACCCTTTGTTTCCTGTCAGTGAGGTACGACTTGAACCATTTTGCAGCATTTCCCGTGACCCCATAGAATTCTAATTTACTTAAAAGGATGTTATGGTTCACACAATCAAATGCCTTTGACAAATCACAGAAAATACCTGCTGCTTGCAATTTATTATCTAATGAATTAAGTACATTCTCACTGAAAGTGTAAATAGCTTTCTCAATATCGGAACCTTTCAGAAATCCAAACTGTGTTCTAGACAATATGCCATTTGCGGTTAAGTGGTTGAGAAGCTGCTTGTACATTACCTTTTCTATAATTTTTGAGAATGCTGGCAAAAGTGAAATGGGTCTGTAGTTTGATGGTATCTCTTTATCCCCCTTCTTGAAGAGAGCTTTAATATCTGCATATTTTAGCCAATCAGGAAATGTTCCCGTTATAACAGACTGGTTACACAAATAACTTAAGATTGTGCTAAGTTCACAAGAACAAGCTTTAATTAACTTTGTTGATATTTCATCGTAACCACTGGAATTCTTTGTTTATAAAGATTTTATTATGGAAGATATTTCTTGTGGTGAAGTGACTGACATATTCATGTGTGTGAAGTTATTTGTAAATGCTAGTTTCAAATATTCAAGCGTATTATTTACTGACCCAGACAATCCCATAATATCAGTAACGGATATAAAGTACTTGTTAAATAGATTTGCCACACTATGCCCATCAGTTACTAATGTCTCAGCTACTCTTAATCGTACCTGCTCTTGTTCCTTTCTGGTTCTACCAGTCTCTTCTTTCACTATATCCCATATTGTTTTTATTTGGTTTCCTGATGTTGCCATCTTCTTTTCATAGTGCATTTGTTTAGATACCTGAATAACTTTTTTTTAATATTTTACAGTATTCCTTATATTTAGTTAAATCATCATCATTGCAACTACTCTTGGCTGATAGATACATTTTCCTTTTTGTCTTACATGAAATCTTTATTCCTTGTGTAATCCAAGGTTTTATTATAGACTTCTGTTTAATTCGCATTACTTTTAGAGGAAAACAGTTTTCAAACATGATACTAACATTATTAATGAATACATTATATTTTTCATTCATGCCATTAGCACTATATACATCTTTCCAGTTCATGTCTTTGAGGAGTTTTCTAAAATTTTCAATTTTTGGTGGGTTGACTACTCTCCTGTATGTACATTTTGCAGTCTTCATAATCTGTTTAGAATCTATACCTAAAACAAGGAGCTGCATATCATGATCTGACAGGCCATTTATTATTGGTTTTATGATATGATTTTGTTCCTTTGATTTGTCTATAAAAATATTATCAATTGCTGTCCTAGAGGTTTTAGTTACCCTAGTTGGAAAGTTTACGGTGTGTGTTAGATTGAAAGACAAAGTTACTGACTGCAATAAATTTTTACTGGAGGACTGCATAAGAAAATCTGAATTAAAGTCACCAGCAACCAGGATTTCTTTATTTCTACCTGTTAAATAACCCAATAGAGATTCTAGAAGATTTAGGAATAGATTATAATTTCCTGAAGGTGCTCGGTAAATAGTTACTATTATATAGCATCTGTTATGGAATTCTACTTCTGTTGCACAAGCTTCTAAATGCTGCTCTAGACAGAATTTATTTATATCAATATTCTTGAATTTATAGCAGTAATGGGAGTGTTCCCAGGGGAACACACCATAATGCATATGACAAACAAAAAATACAAATTTGTCTTTAAATAGTATTTATTATCATATACGACCAGTGAAGAGGAAAAACACGTCGCTGGCTAACCTCCACTGGAGCTGGCTGCTGTCCACAGCCCTTTTGGCATGGCCCCTAGCGTATTTATATAGTACTGGGAGTGTTCTCTGGGAAACACACCAGTATGCAAAAAAAAAAAAAAAAAAAAAAAAAAAAAAAAAAAAAAAAAAAAAAAAAAAAAAAAAAAAAAGACAAATGCCTCTTTTAAATGGTATTTATTGTCATATACTACCAATTAAGAGGTAAAACATGTCGCAAACTAACCTGCAGTGGAGCTGGCTGCTGTCCACAGCCCTGTCGGCTTTGGCTCCTAATGTCTTTATATAGTAATGGGAGTGATCCCAGGGAAACACACAATAATGCAAATAACGAAAAAAAATTACAAATTTCTCTTTTAAATAGTATTTATTATCATATACTACCATTGAAGAGGTCAAACACGTCGCAGGCTAAACTCCAGTGGAGCTGGCTGCTGTCCACAGCCCTGTCGGCATTGGGTCCTAAAGTCTTTATATAGTAATGCGAGTGTTCCCAGAGAAACACACCATCATGCAAATAACAAAAAAAATACAAATTCCTCTTTTAAATAGTATTTATTATCATAAACTACCAAGTAAGAGGTAAAAATCGTCGCAGGCTAACCTGCAGTGGAGCTGGGTGCTGTCCACAGCCGTGTCGGCATTGGCTCCTATGTACTTTATATAGTAATGGGAGTGTTGCCAGTGGAACACACCATAATGCAAATAACAAAAAAATACAAATTTCTCTTTTAAATAGTATTTATTAACATATACTACAAATTAAGAGGTAAAAATCGTCGCAGGCTAAACTCCAGTGGAGCTGGCTGCTGTCCACAGCCCTGTCGGCATTGGCTCCTAGGGTCTTTATGTAGTAATGGGAGTGTTCCCAGGGAAACACACCATAATACTAATAACAAAGAAAATAACAATTTCTCTTTTAGCTGGGTGCTGTCCACAGCCCTGTTGGCATTGGCTCCTAGGGTCTTTCTATAGTAATGGGAGTGTTCCCAGGGAAACACACCATAATGCAAACAACAACAAAAAAATAACAATAGTGTTTATTGTCATATACTACCATTGAGCAGGTGAAACACTTCGCAGGCTAACCTGCAGTTGACCTGGTTGCTGTCCACAGCATTGTCGGCATTGGTTCCTAGGTTCTTTATATAGTAATGGGAGTGTTGCCTGGGAAACACACCGTAATGCAAATAACAAAACAAAAATACAAATTTCTCTTTTAAATAGTATTTATTATCATATACTACCAATGAAGAGGTAAAGCATGTCGCAGCCTAACCTCCAGAGGAGCTGGCTGCTGTCCACAGCCCTGTCGGCATTGGCTCCCAGGGTCTTTATATAGTAATGGAATTGTTCCCAGAGAAACACACCATATTGCGAATAACAAAAAAAAAAATACAAATTTCTCTTTAAATAGTATTTATTATCATATACTACCAATTAAGAGGTAAAACACGTCGCAGGCTAACCTCCAGTGGAGCTGCCTGCTGTCCACAGCCCTGTTGGCTTTGGCTCCTAGGGTCTTTATATAGTAATGGGAGTGTTCCCAGAGAAACACACCATATTGCGAATAACAAAAAAAATACAAATTTCTCTTTAAATAGTATTTATTATCATATACTACCAATTAAGAGGTAAAAATCATCGCAGGCTAACCTCAAGTGGAGCTGGCTGCTGTCCACAGCCCTGTTGGCATTGGCTCCTCGGGTCTTTCTATAGTAATTGGAGTGTTCCCAGAGAAACACACCAAAACGCAAATAACAAAAATAATACAAATTTCTCTTATAAATAGAATTTATTGTCATATACTACCAATGAAGAGGTAAAACAATTCACAGGCTAAACTCCAGTGGAGCTGGCTGCTGTCTACAGCCCTGTCAGCATTGACTCCTAGAGTCATTATATAGTAATGGGAGTGTTCCCAGGAAAGCAAACAAGAATGCAAATAAAAAAAATACACATTTCTATTCTAATAGTATTTATTGTCATATACTACCATTTAACAGGTCAAACACGTCGCAGGCTAACCTCCAGTGGAGCTGGCTGCTGTCCACAGCCCGGTCGGCATTGACTCGTAGGGTACGTATATAGTAATGGAAGTGTTCCCAGGAATACACCCCATAATGCAAATAACAAGAATAACTACAAAATTTTTTTAAATAGTATTAATTATCATATACTACCAATTAAGTGGTAAAACACGTCGTAGGGTACCCTTTAGTAACAAATACTACCAATTAAGAGGTAAAACACGTCGCAGGCTAACCTGCAGTGGAGCTGGCTGCTGTCCACAGCCCTGTCGGCATTGGCTTCTATGTTCTTTATATAGTAATGGGAGTGTTGCCAGTGAAACACACCATAATGCAAATAACAAAACAAGAATACAAATTTCTCTTTTAAATAGTATTTATTATCATATACTACCAATGAAGAGGTAAAGCACGTCGCAGCTTAACCTCCAGTGGAGCTGGCTGCTGTCCACAGCCCTGTCGGCATTGGCTCCTAGGGTCTTTATATAGTAATGGGTGTGTTATCAGGGAAACACACCATTATGAAAATAACAAAAAAATACAAATTTCCATTATAAATAGTATTAATTATCATATACTACCAATTAAGTGGTAATACACGTCGTAGGCTACCCTTTAGTAACAAATACTACCAATTAAGAGGGAAAACACGTCGCAGGCTAACCTATAGTGGAGCTGACTGCTGTCCACAGCCCTGTTGGCTTTGGCTCCTAGGGTCTTTAAATAGTAATGGGAGTGTTCCCAGGGAAACATACCATAAAGCAAATAACAAAAAAAAAGACCGATTTCTCTTAAAATAGTATTTATTATCATATATTACCATTGTGCAGGTGAAATACTTCGCAAGCTAACCACCAGTGGTGCTGACAGGGCTGGTGTCCACAGCCCTGTCAGCATTGGCTCCTAGGGTCTTTATGTAGTAATGGGAGTGTTCCCAGAAAAACACACCATATTGAGAAAAAAAAAAAAAAAAAAAAAAAATACAAATTGAAAAAACAGAAAAAAAGGGACAAAGGGACAAGCTTTCGGAACAGAGTTCCTTCGTCAGGTGGGAGGGGGGGGGGTGTCTAAAACATTTTTCATAAACAGGGAAATATGGATGGACACACACACACACACACACACACACACACACGGAGAGAGATAGAGAGAATGACAGAGAGAGCGAGAGGGCGGTAGAGAGAGAGAGAGAGAGAGGGGGGGGGGGGGTAAGGAACGGATAATGAATAGGTGAGCTGAGGATGGAGGAAAGGGAGGGGTTAGCGTAGATTTAGGCCAGGGGGGTGGCGGGAGGAGAGGATATGTTGGAGGGCAAGTTCCCACCTCCGTAGCTCTGAGGGACTGGTGTTGGTTGGTACTATCCAAATGGCACGTGTGGTGTAACACGTGCCCAGGTCCCTGGAGTTATGCTGGAGGGCATGTTCTGCCACAGGATATTGGGTGTCCCCCAGGCGAACAGTTCGTCTATGCCCATTCATCCGCTCAGCCAATTTGTTGGTAGTCATACCAACATAAAAGGCTGAACAGTGGACACATGTCGGCTGGTATATGACATGCGTTGTCTCACATGTGGCCCTGCCTTGAATTGGGTAGGTTTTTCCTGTGGTGGGGCTGGAGTATGTGGTAGTGGGAGGATGCATTGGACAGGTTTTGCAGCGGGATCGGTTGCAGGGGTAGGAACCATTAGGTAGGGAGGGTGGTTTTGGGATGTTGTAAGGTTGGACAAGGATGTTGCGGAGGTTGGGAGGACGGCGGAAGGCTACTCTGGGTGGTGTGGGAAGAACAGTTTGGAGTGATGGTCTCATTTCAGGGCATGACTTGAGAAAGTCATAGCCCTGTTTGAGGAATTTGTTGAGGCATTCCAGGCCAGGATGGTACTGGGTGACTAAGGGAGTGCTTCTGGGTGGTCTGGGGTTTGGAACATTGTTTTTGGAGGGAGAGGAATGGACAGCTCGTGAGATCTGTTTGTGGACGAGGTCTGTAGGGTAGTTGCGGGAGAGGAAAGCATTGGATAGATTGTTGTTGTAGCTGGTGAGGGATTTGGAACTGGAACAGATACGTTTCCCACGGATGCCCAGGCTGTAGGGAAGGGATCGTTTAATATGGAAGGGATGGCAGCTAAGGGATGGCTAACTGTTGTTTGTTAGTGGGTTTAATATGGACTGAGGTGTGGATGTGAGACTCAGCAAGGTGAAGGTCAACATCAAGGAAGGTGGTTTGAGTTTTGGAGAAGGGCCAGGTGAATTTAAGGCTGGAGAAGGAGTTACGGTCGTGGAGGAAGTTCAGAAGGGTTTCTTCACCGTGAGTCCAGACCATAAATATATCATCTATGAATCTATACCAATCCAGGGGAGGCAACTTCTGTGTCTTAAGGAATGCCTCTTCCATGCAGCCCATGAAGAGGTTGGCATAGGAAGGGGCCATCCTGGTACCCATAGCTGTCCCCCTGATTTGTTTGTAGGTCTGGCCCTCAAAGGTGAAGTAATTATTGTACAGTATGAAATTAGCAAGTGTGACAAGGAATGAGGTTTTTGGGAGGCTTTCAGGTGGGCGTTGGGAAAGATAGTGTTCCAGAGCTGATAGACCATGGGTGTGAGGGATGTTGGTGTACAGGGATGTAGCATCAATGGTGACAAGGAAGCTATCACGTGGGAGGGGCATAGGGATGGATTTGAGGCGTTCCAGAAAGTGGTTTGTATCTTTGATATAGGATGGGAGCCTGCAGGTTATAGGTTGGAGGTGTTGGTCTACCAGAGCTGAGACACGTTCTGTTGGAGCTTTGAAACCTGCTACTATGGGACGGCCAGGATGATTCTCTTTATGGATTTTAGGGAGTAGGTAAAAGGTAGGCATGCGAGGTTCAGGCGGAGAGAGAAGTTCTAAGGAGGCAGTGGTGAGACCTTGTAACGGACCCAGGGTTTTAAGAATTTTCTGTAGTTCAGCCTGGACTGAGGGAATGGGGTCATAAGGAATAGGTTTGTAGGTAGAGGTGTCCGAGAGTTGACGCAGCCCTTCTGCCACATACTCCCCTTGATCAAGTACCACAGTTGTGGAACCCTTGTCCGCTGGGAGAATTACAATGGAGCGGTCTGCTTTCAGCTCTCGGATGGCTTTGGATTCAGCTGGGTTGATGTTGGGAGTGGTTGGTATGTTGTTCAGGAAAGATTGGGAAGCAATGCTTGATGTGAGGAAATCCTGGAATGCCTGCAAGGGATGGTTTTGAGGAAGAGCAGGAGGATCTTTTTGGGAGGGAGGTCGGAATTGTTCAAGACAGGGTTCAACAGCGGCTCTGCTGCCTGGGGGTTGTGACTGGGTGCTGAAGTGGTATTTCCAGTTGAGGTTATGGGTGAATGAGAGGAGATCCTTGACCAGGGCAGTGTGATTAAATTTAGGTGTAGGACAGAAGGTTAAGCCTTTAGACAGGACAGATATTTCTGGAATGGAGAGGGATTTGGATGAGAGGTTAAGGACTGAATTGGAATTGGTATTGGGTGGTTTCTGCATGTGGTGACAGACACCTCTACCTACAAACCTATTCCTTATGACCCCATTCCCTCAGTCCACGCTGAACTACAGAAAATTCTTAAAACCCTGGGTCCGTTACAAGGTCTCACCACAAATTTCTCTTTAAATAGTATTTATTATCATATACTACCAATTAAGAGGTAAAAATCATCGCAGGCTAACCTCCAGTGGAGCTAGCTGCTGTCCACAGCCCTGTTGGCATTGGCTCCTCGGGTCTTTATATAGTAATTGGGTGTTCCCAGAGAAACACACCATAATGCAAATAACAAAAATAATACAAATTTCTCTTATAAATAGAAAATCATCGCAGGCTAACCTCCAGTGGAGCTAGCTGCTGTCCACAGCCCTGTTGGCATTGGCTCCTCGGGTCTTTATATAGTAATTGGGTGTTCCCAGAGAAACACACCATAATGCAAATAACAAAAATAATCCAAATTTCTCTTATAAATAGAATTTATTGTCATATACTACCAATGAAGAGGTAAAACAAGTCGCAGGCTAACCTCCAGTGGAGCTGGCTTCTGTCTACAGCCCTGTCGGCATTGGTTCCTAGGGTCTTTCTATAGTAATGGGTGTGTTCCCAGAGAAACACACCATAATGCAAATCACAAAAAATAGCAATTTCTCTTTAATTTGTATTTATTATCATATACTACCATTAAACAGGTGAAACACTTTGCAGGCTAACCTCCAGTGGAGCTGGCTGCTGTCCACAGCCCTGTCGGCATTGACTCGTAGGGTCTTTATATAGTAATGGGAATGTTCCTACAGAAACACACAATAATGCAAACTACAAAAAAAAAAAAAAAAGAACCATTTCTCTTTAAATAGTATTTATTACCAAATACTACCACTGAAGAGGTGAAACATGTCGCAGGCTAACCTCAAGTGGACCTGGCCGCTGTCCACAGCCCTGTCGGCATTGGCTCCTAGGGTATTTGTATAGTAATGGAAGTGTTCCCAGGAATACACCCCATAATGCAAATAACAAGAATAACTACAAATTTTTCTTTTAAATAGTATTTATTATCATATACTACCAAATAAAATGTAAAACACGTCGCAGGCTAATGGGTGTGTTCCCAGGGAAACACACCATAATGCAAATCACAAAAAAATAGCAATTTCTCTATAATTGGTATTTATTATCATATACTACCATTGAACAAGTGAAACACTTTGCAGGCTAACCTCCAGTGGAGCTGGCTGCTGTCCACAGCCCTGTCGGCATTGGCTCCTAATGTCTTTATATAGTAATGGGAGTGTTCCCAGAGAAACACACCATGATGCAAATAACAAAACAAAAATACAAATTTCTCTTTCAAATAGTATTTATTATCATATACTACCAATGAAGAGGTAAAGCACGTCGCAGCCTAACCTCCAGTGGAGCTGGCTGCTGTCCACAGCACTGTCGGCATTGGTTCCTAGGTTCTTTATATAGTAATGGGAGTGTTGCCAGGGAAACACACCATAATGCAAATAACAAAACAAATATACAAATTTCTCTTTTAAATAGTATTTATTATCATATACTACCAATGAATAGGTAAAGCATGTCGCAGCCTAACCTCCAGTGGAGCTGGGTGCTGTCCACACCCCTGTCGGCATTGGCTCCCAGGGTCTTTATATAGTAATGGAATTGTTCCCAGGAAAACACACCATAATGAAAAAAACAAAAAAAAAATACAAATTTCTCTTTTAAATAGTATTTATTGTCATATACTACCAAATTGGCAATTGACTCTAAATAATGAGAAGTGTGAAGTCGTCCACATGAGTACGAAAAGAAATCCGTTAAACTTTGTTTACAACATAAATCAATCAAATGTGAAGGCTGTAAACTCCACAAAATACCTAGGAATCACTATTACTTCAGACTTAAACTGGAAAGAACACGTAGATAATATCGTGGGAAAGGCGAACCAGAGACTGCGTTTTATTGGCAGAATCCTTAAAAGATGCAACAGAACTACTAAAGAAACTGCATACACTGCGCTTGTCCGTCCATTTTTGGAGTATTGCAGTCCAGTGTGGGATCCTTATCAGGTGGGTTTGACGGAGGACATCGAAAGAGTCCAAAGAAGGGCAGCTCGTTACGTATTGTCACGATACAGGGGAGACAGCGTTACGGATATGATACAGGATCTGGGATGGGAATCATTACAACAACGGCACTTATCGCTTAGGCGTGGGTTACTTGCGAAACTCCAATCGCCAACATTCTCCTCCAAATGCGAAAATATATTGTTGACTCCCACTTACATAGGTAGAAATGATCATCAGAATAAAATAAGAGAAATCAGAGCTCGAACAGAGAGATTCAGGTGTTCTTTCTTCCCGCGCGCTATTTGAGACTGGAATGGGAGATAAATAGTATAATTGTGGTTCGATGAACCCTCTGCCAGGCACTTAAATGTGATTTGCAGAGTATCCCATGTAGATGTAGATGTAGATGTAGAAAACATGTGCCAGGCTAAACTCGAGTCCACAGACCACAGTTCCACAGCCCTGTCGGCATTGACTCCTAGGGTCTTTATATAGTAATGGGAATTTTCCAACGGTAACACACAATAATGCAAATTACAAAAAAAAAAAAAAAATACAAGTTTCTCTTTTAAAAAGTATTTATTATCAAATGCAACCAATTAAGAGGTAAAACACGTCACAGGCTAACCTCCAGTGGAGCTGGCTGCTGTCCACAGCGCTGTTGGATTTGGCTCCTAGGGTCTTTATATAGTAATGGGAGTGTTCCCAGGAAAACATACCATAATGGAAATAACAAAAAAAAAAAAAAAATACCAATTTCTCTTTAAATAGTATTTCTTATCATATACTACCATTGAGCAGGTGAAACACTTCGCAGGCTAAACTCCAGTGGAGCTGGCTGCTGTCCACACCCCTGTCAGCATTGGCTCCTAGGGTCTTTATATAGTAATGGGGGTGTTCCCAGAGAAACACAACATAATGCAAATAACAAAAAAAATACAAATTTTTCTTTCAAATAGTATTTATTATCATATACTACCAATGAAGAGGTAAAGCACGTCGCGGCCTAACCTCCAGTGGAGCTGGCTGCTGTCCACAGTCCTGTTGGCTTTGGCTCCTAGGGTCTTTAAATAGTAATGGGAGTGTTGCCAGGGAAACATACCATAATGCAAAAAAAAAAAAAAAAAAAAAAAAAAAAAAAAAAAAAAAAAAAAAAAAAAAAAAAACTATATCTCTTTAAATAGTATTTATTATCATATACTACCATTGAGCAGGTGAAACCTTTCGCAAGCTAACCTCCAGTGGAGCTGGCTTGTGTGTACCGCCCTGTTGGCATTGGCTCCTAGTGTCTTTATATAGTAATGGGAGTGTTCCCAGAGAAACACGCCATATTGCGAATAACAAAAAAAAAAAAAAATACAAATTTCTCTTTTAAAAGGTATTTATTATCATATACTACCAATTAAGAGGTAAAAATAATCGCAGGCTCACCTCCAATGGAGCTGGCTGCTGTCCACAGCCCTGTTGACATTGGCTCCTCGGGTCTTTATATAATAATTGGAGTGTTCCCAGAGAAACACACCATAATGCAAATAACAACAAAAAAAAAAAAAAAAAAAAAAAAAAAAAAAAAAAAAAAATACAAATTTCTCTTTTAAATAGAATTTATTGTCATATACTACCATTGAAGAGGTCAAACACGTCGCAGGCTAACCTCCAGTGGAGCTGGCTGGTGTTCACAGCCCTGTCGGCATTGGCTCCTAGAGTCTTTATATAGTAATGGGAGTGTTCCCACGGAAACACACCATAATGCAAATAACAAAAAAATATACAAAATTCTCTTTAAATAGTATTTATTATCGCATACTACTAATTAAGAGGTAAACATGTTGCAGGCTGCAGTGGAGCTGGCTGCTGTCCACAGCCCTCTCCCCATTGGCTCCAAGGGTCTTTATATAGTAATGGGAGTGTTCCAAGGGAAACACGCCATAATGCAAATAACAAAAAAAAAAAAAAAAAAAAAAAAAAAAAAAAAAAAAAAAAAAAAAATACAAATATCTCTTTCAATAGTATTTATTATCATATACTACTAATTAAGAGGTAAAACACGTCGCAGGGTAAACTCCAGTGGAGCCGGCAGCTGTCACAGCCGTGTCGGCATTGGCTCCTGATACTGCATATCATTTATATAAATAAGAAACAGCAACGGTCCCAAAACAGACCCCTGGGGCACCCCATACTTAATTGTGCCCCATTGGGATTGCACGTCATAGCCATTTTCTACACTGCGGAGTATTACCTTCTGTTGTCTATTATTAAAGTAAGAGGTGAACCAGTTGTGGGCTACTCCCTGTATTCCATAATGTTCCAACTTCTGCAACAATATTTTGTGATCAACACAATCAAACGCTTCTGTTAATCAAAGAAGACGCCTAATGTCCGTAGCCTCTTATTTAACCCATCAAGTGCCTCACAGAGAAACGAAAATATAGCGTTTTCGGTCGTTAAACCACTTCTAAAACCAAACTGTACATTTGACAGGAAATTATGTGTACTGAAATGATCAATTAATCTTGAATATACAGCCTTTTCAATAACTTTGGAAAAAACCGATGGCATAGAAATAGGTCTACAGTTGTCTACATTATCCTTTTCTCCTTTTTTATAAAGCGGTTTCACTACTGAGTACTTTAATCTGTTAGGAATCTGACAATTCTGAAAGGAAAAATTACAAATATGGCTTAGTACTGGGCTAACATATGAAGAACAGTACTTTAAAATTCTGCTAGATACCCCATCATATCCACAAAAGTCCTAAGTCTTTAGTGATTTAATTATTGACTCCATCTCACCTATGGAAGTATCATGAAGGATCATTTCAGGTAACAGCCTCAGAAAGGCATTTTCCAAAAACTTTATATGATTACCTGTAGAAACTAGAGTTTTGATTAGTTCCTCTACTATATTCAGAAATTGATTTATATTGTAATGGGAGTGTTTCAAAGAAAACACAACATAATACAAAGAAACAAAAAAATTCAAATTTTCTCTTTAAATAGTATTTATAATCATATACTAATAAATAAGAGGTAAAACACGTCGCAGGCAAACCTCCAGTGGAGTTGGCTGCTTTCCACAGCCCTGTCGTCATTGGCTCCTAGGGTCTTTATATAGTAATGGGAGTGTTTTGAGGGAAACACACCATAATCCAAATAAAAAAAATACAAATTTCTCCTTAAATAGTATTTATTATCATATACTACTAATTAAGAGGTAAAACACGTCGCAGGCTAACCTCCAGTGAAGCTGGCTGCTGTCACAGCCGTGTCAGCATTGGCTACTAGGGTCTTTATATAGTAATGGAAGTGTTCCCAGAGAAACACACCATAATGCGAATAACAAAAAAAAAAAAAAAAAAAAAAAAAAAAAACAAATTTCTCTTAAATAGTATTTATTATGATATACTACTAATTATGATGTAACACATGTTGCAGCCTTACCTCCAGTGGAGATGGCTGCTGTCCACAGCCCTGTCTGCATTGGCTCCTAGGGTCTTTATATAG
This sequence comes from Locusta migratoria, assembly GCA_026315105.1. Taxonomy (NCBI): domain Eukaryota; kingdom Metazoa; phylum Arthropoda; class Insecta; order Orthoptera; family Acrididae; genus Locusta; species Locusta migratoria. The sequence continues at coordinate 482,978,698 of CM048748.1, forward strand.
TAATGGGAGTGTTTTGAGGGAAACACACCATAATCCAAATAAAAAAAATACAAATTTCTCCTTAAATAGTATTTATTATCATATACTACTTATAACGAGGTTAAACATGTCGCAGGCTAACCACCAGTGGAGCTGGCTGGTGTTCACAGCCCTGTCGGCATTGGCTCCTAGGGTCTTTATATAGTAATGGGCGTGTACCCAGGGAAACACACCATAATCCAAATTAAAAAAAAAATACAATTTTCTCCTTAAATAGTATTTATTATGATATACAACTAATTAAGAGGTAAAACACGTCGCAGGCTAACCACCAGTGGAGCTGGCTGCTGTCCACAGCCCTGTCGCAATTGGCTCCTAGGGTCTTTATATAGTAATGGGAGTGTTTCGAGGGAAACACACCTTAATCCAAGTAAAAAAAAATACAAATTTCTCCTTAAATAGTATTTATTATCAGATACTACTAATTAAGAGGTAAAACACGTCGCAGGCTAACCTCCAGTGGAGATGGCTGCTGTCACAGCCATGTCGGCTTTGGATCCTATGGTCTTTATATAGTAATGGAAGAGTTTCCAGGGAAACACACCATAATCCAAGTAAAAAAAATACAAATTTCCCCTTAAATATTATTTATTATCATATACTACTAATAAAGGGGTAAAACACGTCGCAGGCTAACCTCCAGTGGAGCTGTCTGCTGTCCAAAGCCCTGTCGGCATTGGCTCCTAGGGTCTTTATGTAGTAATGGGAGCGTTCCAAGGGAAACACACCATAAAGCAAATAACAAAAGAGAAATACAAATTTCTCTTTAAATAGTATTTATTATCATATACTACTAACAATGAGGTTAACCACGTCGCAGGCTTAAGTCCAGTGGAGCTGGAGTATATTATGATATACTACTAATTATGATGTAACACATGTTGCAGCCTTACCTCCAGTGGAGATGGCTGCTGTCCACAGCCCTGTCTGCATTGGCTCCTAGGGTCTTTATATAGTAATGGGAGTGTTTTGAGGGAAACACACCATAATCCAAATAAAAAAAAAAAATACAAATTTCTCCTTAAATAGTATTTATTATCATATACTACTAATTAAGAGGTAAAACACGTCGCAGGCTAACCTCCAGTGGAGCAGGCTGCTGTCCAAAGCCCTGTCGGCATTGGCTCCTAGGGCCTTTATGTAGTAATGGGAGTGTTCTGAGGGAAACACACCATAATGCAAATAACAAAAGAGAAATACAAATACTCTTTAAATAGTATTTATTATTATATACTACTAATTAAGAGGTAAAACACGTCGCAGGCTAACCTACAGTGGAGCTGGCTGCTGTCACAGCCGTGTCGGCATTGGCTCCTAGGTTTTTTATATAGTAATGGGGGTGTTCCCAGGGAAACACACCATAATGCAAATAACAAAAGAGAAATACAAATTACTCTTTAAATAGTATTTATTATTATATACTACTAATTAAGAAGTAAAACACGTCGCAGGCTAACCTCCAGTGGAGCTGGCTGCTGTCCACAGCCCTGTCGGCATTGGCTTCTTGGGTCTTTATATTGTAATGGGAGTGTTCCCCGGGAAACACACCATAATGCAAATACCAAATAAAAATACACACTTCGATTTAAGTAGTATTTATTATCATATACTACTAAATAGGAGGTAAAACACGTCGCTGGCTAACCTCCAGTGGAGCTGGCTGCTGTCCACAGACCTGTCGGCATTTTTTCCTAGGCTCTTTATTTAGTAATTGGAGTGTTCCCAGGGAAACACACAATAATGCAACTAACATAAAAGATACAAATTTCTGTTTAAATAGTATTTATAATCATATACTGCTAATTAAGAGGTAAAACATGATGCAGGGTAACCTCCAGTGGAGTTCGCTGCTGTCACAGCCGTGACGGCATTCGCTCCTAGGTTCTTTATATAGTAATGGGAGTGTTACCAGCGAAACAAACTACAATGCAAAAAACAAAAAAAAGTACAAATTTCTTTTTAAATTGCATTTATTATCATATACTACTAATTAAGAGGTAAAACACATCGCAGGGTCTTCATATAGTAATTCTAGTGTTTACAGGAAAACACACCATAATAGAAATAACAAAAAAAAAAAAAAAAATAAAGTAAAATAAAAAAAAAATAAAAAAAATAAAATAAAAAAAAGAAGAAAAAAAAAAGAAAATCTACAAATTTCTATTTAAATAGTATTTTTTATTATATACTACTAATTAAAAGGTAATATTATAGTGAGGACAGTGTACAACACATCGCAAAGACGTGGGGACGAGCTACGACAGGCACATACAAAAGACACACACATACAACACATTCAGCTATTGGCCATGGCCTTCTTCAGAAAATAGAGCACTCACGCAATCACACAGGCACACAACATAGTCATACAACCATCACCGATAGGTGAATGTGATGTATGTGTGTTTCTTTTGTATGTGCCTGTCGCAGCTTGGCACCACGTCTTTGGGGTGAGTTGTAAACTGTCGTCACTACATTATTAATTCCAACCTGGACTTTCCATTATTAATTAAATGGTAAAACACGTCGCAGGCTAACCTCCAGTGGAGCAGGCAGCTGTCCACAGCCCTGTCGGCATTGGCTCCTAGGGTCTTTATATAGTAATGGAAGTGTTCCCATGGATACACACCATAATGCAAATAACAAAAGAGAAATACAAATTTCTCTTTAAAAATTATTTATTATCATATACCACTATTTAAGAGATAAAACACGTCGCAGGCTAACCTCAAGTGGAGCTGGCTGCTGTCACAGCCGTGTCGGAATTGGCTCCTAGGATCTTTATATAGTAATGGGAGTGTTTCCAGGAAACACACGATAATGCAAATAAAAAAAAAAAAATACAAATTTCTTTTTAAACAGGATTTATTATCAGATACTACTAAATAAGAGGTAAAACACGTCGCAGGCTAACCTCCAGTGAAGCTGGCTGCTGTCCACAGCCCTGTCGGCATTGGCTCCTAGAGTCTTTATATAGTAATGGGGGTGTTCCCAGGGAATCACACCATAATGCAAAATACAAAAAAAAAAAAAAAAAAAAAAAAAAAAAAAAAAAAAAAAAAAAAAAAAAAATTACAAATTTCTCTTTAGTATATACTACTAATTAAGAGGTAAAACACATTGCAGGCTAACCTCCAGTGGAGCTGGCTGCTGTCACAGACGTGTTGGCATTGGCTCCTAGGGTCCTTATATAGTAATGGGAGTGTTTCCAGGGAAACACACCATAATGCAAATAACAAAAGAGAAATACAAATTTCTCTTTAAATAGTATTTATTATCATATACTACTAATAATGAGGTTAAGCACGTCGCAGGCTAACCTCCAGTGGAGCTGGCTGCTGTCACAGCCATGTCGGCTTTGGCTCCTAGGGTCTTTATATAGTAATGGAAGTGTTCCCAGAGAAACAAATCATAATGCAAATAACAAAAAAAAAAAAAAAAAAAAAAAAAAAAAAAAAAAAAAAAAAAAAAAAAAAAAATATACAAAATCTCTTAAATAGTATTTATTATGATATACTACTAATTATGATGTAACACATGTTGCAGGCTTACCTCCAGTGGAGATGGCTGCTGTCCACAGCCCTGTCTGCATTGGCTCCTAGGGTCTTTATATAGTAATGGGAGTGTTTCGAGGGAAACACACCATAATGCAAATTAAAAAAAAATACAAATTTCTCCTTAAATAGTATTTATTATCAGATACTACTAATTAAGAGGTAAAACACGTCGCAGGCTAACCTCCAGTGGAGCTGGCTGCTGTCCAAAGCCCTGTCGGCATAGGCTCCTAGGGTCTTTATGTAGTAATGGGAGTGTTCCGAGGGAAACACACCATAATGCAAATAACAAAAGAGAAATACAAATTTCTCTTTAAATAGTATTTATTATCATATACTACTAATAATGAGGTTAAACATATCGCAGGCTATCCTCCAGTGGAGCTGGCTGCTGTCCACAGCCCTGTCGAAATTGGCTCCTACTGTCTTTACATAGTAATGGGACTGTTCCCAGGGAAACACACAATAATGCAAAAAAAAAAATAAATAAATAAAATAAATAAATAAATAAAATAAAATTATAAAAAAGCAAGAAAAAATAAAAAATTACAAAATTTCTCTGTAAATAGGATTTATTTTCATATACTTCTAATTAAGAGATAAAACACGTCGCATGCTAACCTCCAGTGGAGCTGGCTGCTGTAACTGCCGTGCTGACATTGGCTCCTATGGTCTTTATATAGTAATTCGAGTGTTTCCAGGGAAACACACCCAAATGCAAATAACACAAAAAAATTCAAATTTCTGTTTAAATAGTATTTATTATTACATACTTCTAATTAAGAGGTAAAACACGTCGCAGGCTATCCTCCAGTGAAGCTGGCTGCTGTCCACAGCCCTGTCGGCATTGGCTACAAGGCTCTTTATATAGTAATGGGAATGTTCCCATGGAAACACACAATAAAGCATATAACAAGAAAAAAATACAAATTTCTCTTTAAATAGTATTTATAATCATATACTACTAATTAAGAGGTAAAACACGTCGCAGGCTTACCTCCAGTGGAGCTGGCTGTTGTCATAGCCGTGACGGCATTGGCTCCTAGGGTCTTTATATAGTAATGGGAGTGTTCCCAGGGAAACACACAATAATGCAAATAAAAAAAAAGAAGAAAAAAAAATACAAATTTCTCTTTAAATAGTATTTATATTCATATACTACTAATAATGAGGTTAAACACTTCGCAGGCTAATATCCAGTGGAGCTGTCTGCTGTCAACAGCCCTGTCGGAATTGGCTCCTAGGGTCTTTATATAGTAATGGGGGTGTTCCCAGGGAATCACACCATAATACAAAATACAAAATTTCCCTTTAGTATATATTATCATATACTACTAATTAAGAGGTAAAACACGTTGCAGGCTAACCTCCAGTGGAGATGGCTGCTGTCCACAGCCCTGTCTGCTAGGGCTCCTAGGGTCTTTATATAGTAATGGGAGTGTTTCGTGGGAAACACACCATAATGCAAATTAAAAAAAATACAAATTTCTCCTTAAATAGTATTTATTATCAGATACTACTAATTAAGAGGTAAAACACGTCGCAGGCTAACCTCCAGTGGAGCTGGCTGCTGTCACAGCCATGTCGGCTTTGGCTCCTAGGGTCTTTATATAGTAATGGAAGTGTTCCCAGAGAAACAAACCATAATGCAAATAACAAAAAAATACAAATTTCTCTTAAATAGTATTTATTATGATATACTACTAATTATGATGTAACACATGTTGCAGGCTTACCTCCAGTGGAGATGGCTGCTGTCCACAGCCCTGTCTGCATTGGCTCCTAGGGTCTTTATATAGTAATGGGAGTGTTTCGTGGGAAACACACCATAATGCAAATTAAAAAAAAATACAAATTTCTCCTTAAATAGTATTTATTATCAGATACTACTAATTAAGAGGTAAAACACGTCGCAGGCTAACCTCCAGTGCAGCTGGCTGCTGTCCAAAGCCCTATCGGCATTGGCTCCTAGGGTCTTTATGTAGTAATGGGAGTGTTCCGAGGGAAACACACCATAATGCAAATAACAAAAGAGAAATACAAATTACTCTTTAAATAGTATTTATTATTATATACTACTAATTATGAGGTAAAACACGTCGCAGGCTAACCTCCAGTGGAGCTGGCTGGTGTCACAGCCGTGTCGGCATTGGCTCCTAGGTTTTTTATATAGTAATGGGAGTGCTACCACAGAAACACACCATAATGCGAAAAACAAAACAAAAAATACAAATTTCTCTTTAAATAGTATTTATTATCATATACTACTAATAAAGAGGTAAAACACGTCGCAGGCTAACCTCTTTTGGAGCTGGCTGCTGTCCACAACCCTGTCGGCATTGGCTCCTAGGGTCTTTAAATAGTAATTGGAGTGTTCCCAGGGAAATACACCATAATGCAAATAACAAAACAAAATTCAAATTTCCCTTTCAATAGTATTTATTCTTATATACAACTAATTAATAAGTAAAACACGTCATTGGGTAATCTCCAGTGGAGCTGGCTGCAGTCACAGCCGTTACGGCATTGGCTCCTAGGGTCTTTATATAGTAATGGAAGTTTTCCAGGAAAACACACCATAATGGATATACCAAAAACATCTATTTAAATAGTATATATAATCATATACTTCTAATTAGGAGATAAAACACGTCGCAGGCTAACCTCCAGTGGAGCTGGCTGCTGTCACAGCCGTGTCGGCATTGTCTCCTAGGGTCTATATATTATAATGGGAGTGTTTCCAGGGAAAACCACAATAATGCAAATAACAAAGAAAAAATACAAATTTCTCTTTAAATAGTATTCATTATCATATACTAATAATGAAGAGGTAAAACAAATCGCAGGCTAACTTCCAGTGGAGCTGGCAGCTGCCACAACCGTGTCGGCATTGGATCCTATGGTATTTTTGTAGTAATTGGAGTTTTTCCAAGGAATCTCACAATAATGCAAAAAACAAAACAAAAAACAAATTTCTCTGTAAATAGTATTTATTTTCATATACTACTAATTAAGATGTAAAACACGTCACAGGCTAACCTCCAGTGGAGCTGGCTGTTGTCACAGCCGTGACGGCATTGGCTCCTAGGGTCTTTATATAGTAATGGGAGTTTTTCCAGGGAAAAACCCCACAATGAAATAAAAAAAAAAAAAAATTCTCTTCAAATTGTATTTATTGACATATACTACTAACTAAGAGGTAAAAAACGTCGCAGGCTAACCTCCAGTGGAGCAGGCTGATGTCCACAACCCTGTCGGCATTGGATCCTACGGTCTTTATATAGTAATGGGATAGTTACCAGGGAAACACACCATAATGTAAATAATAAAGAAAAATACAAATTTCTCTGTAAATAGTATTTATTATCATATAGTACTAATTAAGAGGTAAAACACGTCGCAGGCTAACCTCCAGTGGAGCTGGCTGCTGTCACAGCTGTGTCGGGAGTGGCTCCTAGGGTCTTTATATAGTAATGGGAGAGTTCCCAGGGAAACACACCATAATGCAAATACCAAAAGAGAAATACAAATATCTTTTTAAGTAGTATTTATTATCATATACTACTAAGTAAGAGGTAAAACACGTCGCAGGCTAACTTCCAGTGGAGCTGGCTGCTGTCACAGCTTTGTCGGCATTGGCTCCTAGGTTCTTTATATAGTTATGGGAGTTTTTCCAGGAAACACCCCACAATGCAAATAACAAAAAATATACAAATTTCTCTTTAAATTGTATTAATTATCATATACTACTACTTAAGAGGTAAAAAACATCACAGGCTAACCTCCAGTGGAGCTGGCTGATGTCCACAGCCCTGTCGGCATTGGATCCTACGGTCTTTATATAGTAATGGGAGAGTTCCCAGGGAAGCACACCATAATGCAAATAATAAAGAAAAATACAAATTTCTCTTTAAATAGTATTTATTATCATATACTACTAATTAAGAGGTAAAACCCATCGCAGGCTAACCTCCAGTGGAGCTGGCTGCTGTCACAGCCGTGTTGACATTGGCTCCTATGGTCTTTATATAGTAATTCGAGTGTTTCCATGGAAACACACCATAATGCAAATAACACAAAAAAATTCAATTTTCTCTTTAAATAGTATTTATTTTCATATACTACTAATTAAAAGGTAAAACACGTTGTACAGCACTTGATCTTTATCCTACGGATGATAGGAAAATTATACAACCCATCCCAGTGCTGCATAAATAAAATGGGTTGGACGCGTTGTCAGGATGGAAGGCGGAGCGGTGAAGGCTTGTGGGCGCCCTAGCAAAGGGTGGCTGAATGGCAAATAAAATATAGAATTGAAGTTAATATTTGGTATATTCTGAAATACGGGATACATATCGGGACTCGCCCTGGGGTGGGATGTAATGAATGAATGCCAGTCTAAACGGATTAGAAAACGGAAAAGGTTACGGTAATGTTTATGGTTATGGGTCACACAGTTGGTGGCTGATACCGAACAGCCGCCAGGCGGGAGCGGACAGCATGCGGCCGTTCGCCCCCACACAGACGCTGAGCCTCTGGAGTGCGTCTGTTCTGTACGAGAACTCAAACTGAAGAGAGCGAAGGAAGTGATTCTCGCACCTCTGAGTCCTGCAGCAGTAGCACACGTGATCAAAAGTAGGTGTCTGCTATTGGCTCCACGGTAGCATGGAAACGTCATTAGTTTCAGCACAGACGCCAGAAGGGTGGCGTGATTTTAGAATCAGCATTCAATACTGGTTCTGGCCGGCTCTGTCCTGCAAGGTGGACAGGCTTGGTCACGTTGTCAAGGCGTATATTGTGGCGGAAGAACACTTGTGAAACTTAAGCGAAGTTTTGGAATAAAAATTTGAATTTTTTCCCTAACCTATTTTAGACTGGCTGGTCATCCTGTACATTCCCTCCCCCTTCCCTAGAAGTGGTGATTCACAAAGTTTACATGGACGCCAGACACTCCTGGGAAGAACGGGTTGCCCGAAAGGGGACCTAGTAACTAAGGGAGGAATGTGTTACAATTCCAACTCATTTAGTGTGAGGGTGAGGGGACTTACATGTAGTCACATTTGGTTTTCAGGTAAACAAGAAAATTAGGAAATTTTATGGTTATGCAGAAATTTGTAGAAACAATGAATTGAATAATGTGAAAATTCAAACCATTTAACAGTTGAATGCAGTGTTACATTTAAAATTAAAGCTTGTTTCCAAATGTTAAGTGTCATTACTAAATACGATGAAATCAAAGGGTTGACACTGGCCGAACTTAATCAGCACGGGTCTTGCAGTGGTTACAGATGCACCTAGAAATGGGTATATGTTTGTGTTGTTTGGCAAATATTAATCTCGTTATTAACCAGTTTAACAAATGTAAAATAAGAGGCTCAATGAAATCAATCCAGTGGAAACTGACAAATACACACCATTTTAAAATGCTTATACTCAGACAAAGCTATGCTTTCCATTGATTAACAAGGAGTTAATAATTTGGTATATATATAAATTAGATTGTATTTGTAATCCCAGAAAAGAAAGCCATAAAAAGAGGTAATATTGGCTTTAACTTAATTAACATATCAACTATGTTTATGTAACAACCTTTTCTAAAACCAGTAACATCACTTATTACATAAAATTTTGTGGAAGTGACAAAATATACTAATGCAACTGAAATGTGTGGGATTAAAAGTGTTTTCAACAAAGGGATAGAAGTAAGGAAGTAAAATATGGAAATAAAATAGAGGTTTTATCTACCTTAGTTCTCAGCATAATACACAAGGTCTAAAAATATAAATTGATACATAATACTTAATTATTCACTTTGAAATATTGGAATTTACTTAAAAAGGGAACAATCCTTCCCTGTAAGTCATGTAGGAAAACTACACCATAACATTGCTCTAGTGGTAAAGTCGCATTTTGAAAGTGATTATTACACAATTGACCTCAAATGTTGCTAACACCAAACTAAATATGGGTGTCTTAACTTTGTATAAAACACAGCAAGAACTAAATTACTTGAAACACTGACAAGTGCAGGAAAAAGGATATTCTTAAAAATAGTTATAATATTATCTTGGATAAAAATTAAGGTTTTTTTCTCCAACATAGCTGCTTTTAATAAACGTCTACAGTCATTAGGCAGAAGAAGAGTTAATAGTGCTTATTACAAAATAAACGAATTCTTATAGAATTTCATAAGGCGTATCACTTTTGAGCCTCAATTAGTATTATTTCATGAATCACCAGTATTGAGATACTTCGCGCGCAAATGCAGCTTACGAGGCAGGGGAACTGTTTGTAAACAAATACAACTGTCAGACGCGCACGTGGTGCGTAGGGCAATAGGGGAGGTGATAATCAGAAAAGTACAATGGCTGCCTACGGAATGCGGGGAGAAAGGGGAGGCATGTCTCGTCTACGCGCACGGTGTGAGGGGAGAGAGGCGGGGGACACGTGATAGGCAGGCGGCGTGAGGAGGAGGGGAGTGTGGTGGAGCGGCTACAGCTGATCGCAACAGCCTTGAAGGAGACAGGTGGTCAAACGTCAGGTGACGGCGTATTAGCACGCGCCTTAACAATGCAACGAAATAGAATTCTGGCGGCAATTCGCACAGGTGCACTTAAAATTAGAACACGGCAGTACCACCCATCGGCTACAAACAGTGGCTAAAATAACGTGTAATGGATAAAAATCAGACAATTAACAGTACACATTTTAAAATTTCAATACGTCTCGAGGCTTCTATGCGTAGAATTTTTTGCAGGCACAAGGTTCCAAAACGTTGGCCATTCGTTTTGAGAATATGTCATCTGCATAAATATCGTAACATAGCAGCTCTAGGATGACGAAATTGTCGATACAGTCTCTAAGTTGCGGTTTAATTGACACTAGTTAAAGCTAGAAAACAGGACGTGAATTAAAATTTTATAAAGAGAGACTAGAGGAAACAAGGCGGGTCGGTTGATTTTGAGAAATAAAAAGCGCGCAATTATTTTTTAATCCTTATAATCACTAACTCCAGACTTTGACAGGCTCTAAAAGGTCTCAAAGAAATGAAGACAGCACAGGAAAGGCAGACCACATCCGAATCACTAACAATTGGAAATGTAAATGGTAAACAATGCTCCGTTGACAATGAAGCAACAGCACAAATTCCATATAGAAGACTGCACATTATGAATTTGGTAACAAAAACCGTGATACTTCACAATGGCGAATAACAAGGGATAAATCGTTAATGGTAGTAAACGTTAACTCTTCCTCACTTAATGACAGTATACTTTAAATTCTCAAGGATACTTAAGATACTTTAAAAATATAAGTTTGAACTAGACAGACATTATGGAAAACCTTACACACTAATACATCTTACGAAATCTATCTTATGAGTGACTGGAGCACATTTTGATACTTCGTGCTTAATAATGTGGTACTTTAAAAGAGAACAGGATTTACTAACATCTGGGGTATTCATCATTACAAAATAGCACTCTATCTCGCTACATTGGAAAGGACAACATATCTTTACTATTAACACATCACAGCACATTATAAGTACCTCTCTTGGGGTACTGGATACAAATTATTTACACATCAACTTAGGATGTCTCTGGCCGTAACAACTGGAAATAACGTCTCATAATTATGATGTGCGTTGTGTTTCACGTGCATTTATTGCCAAGGTACTGACACAGAAAACATAATGGAAACTGCTTCGGAAGTTTCGGAATCTGACAAAGAAAAGGTGTGTATGACATAAAACAGGAGGTATATAGAATCGGAATGGCAGCAATAGAAATAAAGAAAAAGTGGTTTTTCTTGGTCTTCTCGCTATGTGCAACAGTTTTCTTCTTTAAACTCCTCTTACGGATTTTACGCTCACAGGTGGTACTCTTGACTCACCATGTGGCAACTACATATAGGCTCCTTTACATCGGCTAAAACATTACTCACTTTAGCTGCCCTCTGGAGGGTAACAGCTTGAAAGGCTTTCTCTTGCACGCCACTTAAGGTGCAGTAGGGATTCGGGTATCTCTCAAAGGCTATCTTATCACACCTCAACCAGGCTTCTCTCCGGTAAAACATTTTCGAATCTACAAGATTCACATTTTGTGCCCTAAAGCACACTGTCGTCACATGCTTTGGCAATCAGCTTGCGAAATCTACCACTTTTACGGAAGGAATAGCTCATACAGAAAGAAATACGTAGGAGAGAAAAGAGAAACATACAGAGAGTAGAGGAGGGAGGGGCGAAAGTTTAATTCTTGTGTTTACAATATGGTGGATCAACACAGCGTTCTAACGGTTCCAACGGTTTCAGACGCTAGTCGTGTGTACGACTGTTTGTGCGGCTGCGGACTTCAGTCTAAACTCGTTAGCAAATCTGGTAGACACAACCACGATTGAAAACTTTTGTTTGTGGTTTTTTCTTTTAAGACCTCAATGCTGGTATTGCGTCGGTGTTTGATCTTAAAACAAAAGCACACATCCTTCAAGATTGAGAATTTTACACTTCTCCCTTATACCAATGATTTTTCAATTTCTGCCAGACGCGGCTTGGAGGGGAAATGCCTTGCTTTAACCCATCACGTCTGTGGAGGGCGGAAATTTACTTTCATTTACGGCACGAAAAATATTGATAGGAAAGATCAAGTGGAAGAAACATCACAACAATTCTGTCACTGTGGAAGCCAGGCTACAGTTTACTAGGGTTAGTGAAAAACCTTTGTCAAAAATCATACAACTGTGTCATTAGACATGTTACAAATTAATTAAAAAATGAATCTTCCGTAATTCCGGGAATGCTCAAACTTATATAATATAAGGTAAAGAGTATTATTCTCTACTATAACCATAAAATGGACGGCAAAAAATCAACAATAGCTAATCCAGTCACTCGCGAGAAGAAACAATATGATTTAGTTAGCCTAGGGAAAGTTAATATTCAAATTATTCTGTTACATCGAGATAACTCGGAACAGCAGGAAATAACAAATCATGTTCTCAGTCTGTACTTATCCGTCGGGACGTGGTGTGGCACGGTGCAGTACGACGGCCCACAGCAGGCGGGGACGGTAGCTGGGCGGCTGGCGATATTCGGTCGCACGCGCACGACGCGCGCGTGGCTTCGACGTGGGCGGCGGGGGCGGCGTGAGCGGCAGCAAGTGGGCCTCACTGCTACGGGTTGCGGTGGTTTGGACCCGTTATGGAGCCATCTTCGTCTGCTTGGCAGGAGACGTGGGGCGGCGTCTCATCCTCACAGCACTTACGGACGGACGGCGCCGGTAGGCGACGTATGTGGGCGGCGGCAGCGGCAGGTGGGCCGCGCCAACCGGGATACGGCACTTACATGTCTTCGGTGGGCCGAAACAGTGGTACGAACGCTAAGCGTAACTTTTTACGCCTCGTACACGCAGGTGAGCTGCACACGTGTAGTAGTGCACGGCGAAGTCGGCGGTCAAATGCAGCAGGTCGCGCGTCACGCACCTAGCGCACACGTGCGCTGCGGCAGGCAGGCGAGCGGCGTTGGACTTGGCACTCGGCACGGAATGTGCAGATGCAGCGGCGGCTAGGATGTCACAGCGGCGGTGTCGTGGCTCGGCGGGATAGCGGCTGTCTACCAGCCACACAACATAATGTGAACCAAATTTTGCGGCCACCCTAAGGGCCGAAAGGTGGGTTATCGATCGCACTTCGGACGCCAAATTGTACAGCATTTGATCTTTATCCTACGGATGATAGGAAAATTATACAACCCATCCCAGTGCTGCATAAATAAAATGGGTTGGACGCGTTGTCAGGATGGAAGGCGGAGCGGTGAAGGCTTGTGGGCGCCCTAGCAAAGGGTGGCTGAATGGCAAATGAAATATAGAATTGAAGTTAATATTTGGTACATTCTGAAATACGGGATACATATCGGGACTCGCCCTGGGGTCGGATGTAATGAATGAATGCCAGTCTAAACGGATTAGAAAACGGAAAAGGTTACGGTAATGATTATGGTTATGGGTCACACAGTTGGTGGCTGATACCGAACAGCCGCTAGGCGGGAGCGAACGGCATGCGGCCGTTCGCCCCCACACAGACGCTGAGCCTCTGGAGTGCGTCTGTTCTGTACGAGAACTCAAACTGAAGAGAGCGAAGGAAGTGATTCTCGCACCTCTGAGTCCTGCAGCAGTAGCACACGTGATCAAAAGTGGGTGTCTGCTATTGGATCCACGGTAGCATGGAAACGTCAGTAGTTTCAGCACAGACGCCAGAAGGGTGGCGTGATTTTAGAATCAGCATTCAATACTGGTTCTGGCCGGCTCTGTCCTGCAAGGTGGACAGGCTTGGTCCCGTTGTCAAGGCGTATATTCTAGCGGAAGAACACTTGTAAAACTTAGGCGAAGTTTTGGAATAAAAATTTGAATTTTTTCCCTAACCTATTTTAGACTGGCTGGTCATCCTGTACAACGACGCAGGCTAACCTCCAGTGGAGCTGGCTGCTGTCCACAAGCCTGTCGGCATTGGCTCCTAGGGTCTTTAAATAGTTATTTATTATTTATTTATTTCTTTTTTTTTCTGTTCCATAGGACCCACTTGAGAAGTAAGACTCCATGGTCATGGAACAAGTCAATACATTGTTACACAAGAATGGTAATAGAAAAAATTTAAGTAGTCCTTTGCACACGACAATCTTAAGACAAAGTGAAAAGAATCAATAAAGAAAAAATGAATTAGCTTAATTGTTTAACTTTTCTAGGAGTTCCTCGACAGAATAAAAGGAGTGAGCCACGAGTTAACTCTTCAGTTTAGATTTGAAAGCATGTGGATTAGTGCTAAGATTCTTAAGTTTTTGTGGTAGCTTATTGAAAGTGGATGCCGCAGAATACTGCACCCCTTCCTGCACAAGTGTTAAGGTGGTGTGGTGCAAATGTAGATGAGACATCTGTCTAGTATTCACCGAGTGAAAGCTACTAACTCGTGGGAATAAGCTGATATTATTAACAACAAATGACATTAAAGAAAAAACGTATTGTGACGCCAGAGACAAAATTCCCAGACTACTGAAAAGGGGTCGACATGACGTTCGCGAACTTACACCAGATATTGCTCGAACCGCCCATTTTTGAGCCAGAATTATCCTTTTTGCATCAGGCGAGTTACCCCTAAAAACAATGCCGTACGTCATAAGTGAGTGAAAGTAAACGAAATATACTACTTTTCGTGTTGAAAAATCACTTATCTCAGATATTGTTCTAATGGTAAATATAGCAGAATTTAGTTTTGGAACAAAATCCTGAACACGGGCTTTCCATGACAGCTAACTGTCTATATGAATACCTAGAAATTTGAACTGTTCAGTCTCACTTATCACATGCCCATTATGTGTAATCATAATGTCAGATTTCGTCAAATTATGTGTTAGAAATTGTAAAAACTGAGTTTTACTGTGATTTAACATCAACTTGTTTTCTATTAGCCATGAACTTATCTCTTGAACTGCATTATTTGATACTGTGTCAATATTACGAGCAACATCCTTCACTACCAAACTGGTATCATCAGCAAACAAAAATATTTTACAATCACCTGTTATACTCGAAGGCATATCATTTATATAAATAAGAAACAGCAATGGTCCCAAAATAGATCCCTGGGGCACCCCATACTTAATTGTGCCCCATTGGGATTGCACGTCATAGCCATTTTCTACACTGCGGAGAATTACCTTCTGTTGTCTATTATTAAAGTAAGAGGTGAACCAGTTGTGGGCTACTCCCCGTATTCCATAATGTTCCAACTTCTGCAACAATATTTTGTGATCAACACAATCAAACGCTTTTGTTAAATCAAAGAAGATGCCTAATGTCCGTAGTCTCTTATTTAACCCATCAAGTGCCTCACAGAGAAACGAAAATATAGCGTTTTCAGTCGTTAAACCACTTCTAAAACCAAACTGTACGTTTGACAGGAAATTATGTGAACTGAAATGATCAATTAATCTTGAATATACAGCCTTTTCAATAACTTTGGAAAAAACCGATGGCATAGAAATAGGTCTATAGTTGTCTACATTATCCCTTTCACCTTTTTTATAAAGCGGTTTCACTACTGAGTACTTTAATCTGTTAGGAAACTGACCATTCTGAAAGGAAAAATTACAAATATGGCTTAGTACTGTGCTAACATATGGAGAACAGTACTTTAGAATTCTGCTAGATACCCCATCATATCCACAAGAGTCCTTAGTCTTTAGTGATTTAATTATTGACTCAATCTCACCTATGGAAGTATCATGAAGGATCATTTCAGGCAACAGCCTCGGAAATGCATTTTCTAAAAACGTTATATGATTACCTGTAGAAACTAGAGTTTTGTTTATTTCCTCTACTATATTCAGAAAGTGATTATTGAATATTGCACACATATCTAACTTGTCAGTAACAGAAACAATCCTACTATGCACTGACGTTATATCTTCTACCTGCTGCTCCTGACCAGACACTTCCTTCACGACTGACCAGATAGTTTTAATTTTATCCCGAGAGTTTGCTATTCTTTTTGCATACCACATACTTTTAGCATTCTTAATGACTTTTTTCAGAACCTTACAGTACTGTTTGTAATGAGCTACTGCATCTTCATTTTGACTGCTTCTAACATTTTGATACAATTCCCGCTTAGTTCTACATGATACTCTAATCCCCTTTGTCAGCCACCCTGGCTGTCTGTTACTGAAAGTACCCTGTTTTGAGCGTTCTAGCGGAAAGCAACTTTCAAACAGCATAATAAATGTGTTCAGAAAAGCATTATATTTATCATCTGCATTATCAGCACTATAAACATCCTGCCATTCTTGTTCCTTAATTAGGCTTAAAAAGGTCTCAATTGCAACTGGAATAACATTTCTGAGTAGTTGATATTTATGTTTAACATTTGTTCGAGAACAAATACTTTTTAGAATTAAAAGTTGGGCATCGTGGTCTGATAGGCCATTTACTATTCTGCTGACAGAGTGCCCCTCTAATAATGAAGAATGAACAAAAATATTGTCAATGGTAGAACTGCTATTTCCTTGCACTCTCGTTGGAAAAAATACTGTTTGCATCATGTTATAGGAATTAAATAGATCTAACATCTGACTTTTCCTTGAGCTATCACCTACACAATTAATGTTGAAATCTCCACACACAATTAAATTTTTATACTTCCTATACAGTGAACCCAGA
The DNA here is from genome assembly GCA_026315105.1 of Locusta migratoria. Taxonomy (NCBI): domain Eukaryota; kingdom Metazoa; phylum Arthropoda; class Insecta; order Orthoptera; family Acrididae; genus Locusta; species Locusta migratoria. The sequence continues at coordinate 482,995,499 of CM048748.1, forward strand.
ACCAATTCCAGCTTGGGCAGAAACATTTTAAAATCTGAGTCAGGGGATATGTAAATAACAACTATTACTAGTTTAGTTCCATTAACACTAACAAATCCTGCACAACATTCAAATATCTGTTCTGTGCAGTGTTTAGAAAAATCGATTGACTCCGATGAAAAATCGTTTTTTACATACATGGCCACTCCCCCACACTGCAAGGAACTCCTAGAGTAGAAGGCAGCTAACCTGTATCCTGGCAAAGGAAGTCTCTGAATTGTCACACCACTTAAAAAGTGCTCTGAAATTCCAATAATGTCAGAATCAGTATCAATAAGCATTTCATTAACTTTATCTCTGATACCCTGTATATTTTGATGAAAAACAGTAATTCCCTTATTACTTATATGCTTAGTATTTGTCAAAGGTGGTTCATTTCTTAGAGGGACTTCCTTTAAGCAGGAATATCAATCAGCTGTCTTCAGTCTAAAAAAGGTGCAGCCCTAACACCAACTACTACAGGAATTTTTCCATGAGTGAAACCCCCACCACCTACTACACTGTCACCTATGATCTTTGCCAACCTCCCCTTTCCATACCTATTAAGGTGCAGACGGTGCCTAGTAAAAACCGACCTTTGGATAGTCCCATAGTAATGGGAGTGTTCCCAGGGAAACACACCATAATGCAGATAACAAAAAAAAAAAAAAAAAAAAAAAAAATACAAATTTGATTTTAAATAGTATTTATTATCATATACTACTAATTAAGAGGTAAAACACGTCACAGGCTAACCTCCTGTGGAGCTGGCTGCTGTCACAGCCCTGTTGGCATTGGCTACTAGGCTCTTTATATAGTAACGGGAATGTTCCCATGGAAACACACAATAAAACAAATAAAAAAAAATACTAATTTCTCTTTAAATAATATTTATTTTCATATACTACTAATTAAGAAATAAAACACGTCGCAGGCTATTCTCCAGTGGAGCTGGCTGCTGTCACAGCCGAGTCGGCACTGGCTCCTAGGGTCATTATATAATAATGGATGTGTTTCCAGGGAAACACACCATAATCCAAATAACAATAAAAAAATACAAATTTTTCCTTAAATAGTATTTATTATCATATACTACTAATTAAGAGGTAAAACACGTCACAGGCGATCCTCCAGTGGAGCTGGCTGCTCTCACAGCCATGACGGCATTGGCTCCTAGGGTCTTTATATAATAATGGGAGTTTTTCCAGGGAAACACCCCACAATGCAAATAACAAAAAAAAAAAAAAAAAAAAAAAAAAAAAAAAAAATACAAATTTCTCTTTAAATTTTATTTATTATCATATACTACGAATTAAGAGTTAAAAAACGTCACAGGCTAACCTCCAGTGGAGCTGGCTGTTGTCCACAGACCTGTCGGCATTGGCTCTTAAGGTCTTTATATAGTAATGGGAGTGTTCCCAGGGAAACACACAAAAATGCAAATAACAAAAAAAAAAAAAGAAATACATATTTCTCTTTAAATAGTATTTACTATCACATAATACTAATTAAGAGGTAATACACGTCACAGGCTAACGTCCCTTGGAGCTGGCTGCTGTCACAGCCCTGTCGGCATTGTCTCCTAGGGTCTTTATATAGTAATGGGGGTGTTCCCAGGGAAATGTACAGCACTTGATCTTTATCCTACGGATGATAGGAAAATTATACAACCCATCCCAGTGCTGCATAAATAAAATGGGTTGGACGCGTTGTCAGGATGGAAGGCGGAGCGGTGAAGGCTTGTGGGCGCCCTAGCAAAGGGTGGCTGAATGGCAAATAAAATATAGAATTGAAGTTAATATTTGGTATATTCTGAAATACGGGATACATATCAGGACTCGCCCTGGGGTCGGATGTAATGAATGAATGCCAGTCTAAACGGATTAGAAAATGGAAAAGGTTATGGTAATGGTTATGGTTATGGGTCACACAGTTGGTGGCTGATATCGAGCAGCCCCGCCCCGCACCGAGGCTGAGCCTCTGGAGTGTGTCTGTTCTGTACGAGAACGCAAACTGAAGAGAGCGAAGGAACTGATTCTCGCACCTCTGCGTCCTGCAGCAGTAGCACACGTGATCAAACGTGGGTGTCTGCTATTGGCTCCATGGTAGCATGGAAACGTCAGTAATTTCGGCACGGACGCCAGAAGGGTGGCGTGATTTTAGAATCGGCATTCAATACTGGTTCTGGCCGGCTCTGTCCTGCAAGGTGGACAGGCTTGGTCACGTTGTCAAGGTGTATGTCGCCGTGGAAGAACACTTGTGAAGCTTAGGCGAAGTTTTGAAATAAAATTTTTGAATTTTTTCCTAACCTATTTTAGACTGGCTGGTCATCCTGTACAGAAACACACCAAAATGCAAATAACAAAAAAATACATATTTCTTTTTAAATAGCATTTATTATCATATACTACTAATTAAGAGGTAAAACACGTCGCAGGCTAACCTCCTGTGGAGCTGGCTGCTGCCAAAGCCGTGTCAGCATTGGCTCCTACTGTCTTTATATAGTAATGGGGGTGTTCCTAGGGAAACGCACCATATTGAAAAAAAATAAATAAATAAAAAAAACATATTTCTTTCTTAATAGTATTTTTTATCATATACTACTAATTAAGAGGTAAAACACGTCGCAGGCTAACCTCCTGTGGAGCTGGCTGTTGTCCACAGACCTGTCGGCATTGGCTCCTAAGGACTTTATATAGTAATGAAAGTGCACATAAGGAAACACACCATTATCCAAAAACCAAAAAAAAAAAATACAAATTTCTCTTTAAATAGCATTTATTATCATATACTACTAATTAAGACGTAAAACACGTAACAGGCTATCCTCCAGTGGAGCTGGCTGCTGGCAACAGCCCTGTCGGCATTGGATCCTAGGGTCTTTAAATAGTAATGGGAGTGTTCACAGGGAAACACACAATAATGCAAATAACAAAAAAAAAAAAAAAAAAAAAAAAAAAATACAAATTTGTCTTTAAATAGTATTTATTATCATATACTAATAATTAAGACGTAAAACACATCGCAGTCTAACGTCCTATGGAGCTGGCTGCTGTCACAGCCGTGTCGGCATTGGCTCCTAGGGTCTTTATATTGTAAAGGGAGAGTTACCAGGGAAACACACCATAAATCAAATAATAAAGAACAATACAAATTTCTCTTTAAATAGTATTTATTGTCAAATATTACTAATTATGAGGTAAATAAAAATAAAAATAGAAAAGAGATGACTTACCAAAAGGACCGGCTCGTCGAGAGAAACAAATAAAATCACACACAAACACACATACAAGCTTTCGCCACCACTGGCAGCTTCTTCAGGAAAAAGAGGAAAAAAGGGGACGAAAAGGGAAGGATATGGGTTTTAAGGAAGTGGAAAAGGAGTCATTCCAATCCCAGGAGTGGAAGGACTTACCTTAGGGGAAAAAAAGGAAGGTAAACAAATACACACACACTCAGACATATCGAAACGCAAGCACACCTAGACAATTATGAGGTAAAATACGTCGCAGGCTAACCAACAGTGGAGCTGGCTGCTGCCACAACAGTGTCGGCATTGGATCCTAGGGGCTTCATATAGTAATGGGAGCGTTTCCAAGGAAAACTACAATAATGCAAATAACAAAACAATACTAATTTCTCTTTAAATAGTATTTATTATCATATACTACTACTTAGGAGTTAAAACACATCGCAGGCTAACCTCCAGTGGAGATGGCTGCTGTCACATCCGTGTCGGCATTGGCTCCTAGGGTCTTTATATAGTAATGGGAGAGTTCCCAAAGGAACACACCTTAATGCAAATATTAAAGAACAATACAAATGAAACTTCCTGGCAGATCAAAATTGTGTGCCGGAACCGGGACTTGAACCTGGGACCTTTGCCTTTCGCGGGCAAGCACTCTACCGACTGAGCTACCCCGACACAACTCACGATGCCGCCTCACAACTTTACTTCCGCCATTACCTTGCCTCCTACTTTCCAAACTTCACAGAAGCTCTCTTGCAAACACGCAAGACTAGCACTCCTGGAAGAAAGGATATGGTGGAGACATGGCTTAGCCACAGCCTAAGGGATGTTTCCAGAATGAAACTTTCACTCTGCAGCAGAGTGTGCGCTGATATGAAACTTCCTGGCAGATTAAAATTGTGTTCCGGAACCGGGACTCGAACCTGGGACCTTTGCCTTTCGCGGGAAAGCGCTCTACCGACCTAGCTACCCCGACACGACTCACGATGCCGCCTGACAACTTTACTTCCGCCAGTACCTCGCCTCCTACTTTCCAAATTTCACAGACGCTCTCTTGCAAACACGCAAGACTAGCACTCCTGGAAGTAAGGATATAGTGGAGACATGGCTTAGCCACAGCCTAAGGGATGTTTCCAGAATGAAACTTTCACTCTGCAGCGGAGTGTGCGCTGATATGAAACTTCCTGGCAGATTAAAATTGTGTGCCGGAACCGGGACTCGAACCTGGGACCTTTGCCTGTCGCGGGCAAGCGCTCTACCGACTGAGCTACCCCGACACGACTCACGATGCCGCCTCACAACTTTTCTTCCGCCAGTACCTCACCTCCTACTTTCCAAACTTCACAGAAGCTCTCTTGCAAACACGCAAGACTAGCACTCCTGGAAGAATTACATAGTAATTATTATCATATACTACTGATTAAGAGGCTAACCTCAAGTGGAGCTGGCGGCAGCCGTGTCACCATTGGGTCGTAGGGTCTTTGTATAGTAATGGGAGTGTTCCCAGGGAAACACACTACAATGCAAAAAAAAAAAAAAAAAAAAAAAAAAAAAAAAAAAAAAAAAAAAAAAAAAAAAAAAAAAAAAAAAAAGTTTCCCTTTAAATTGTATTAATTATCATATACTATCAATTAAGAAGTAAAACACGTCGCAGGCTAACCTCCAGTGGAGCTGCCTGCTGTCACAGCCGTGCCGGCATTGGCTCCTAGGGTCTTTATATTGTAATGGGATAGTTCCCAGGGAAACACACCATAATGCAAATAATAAAGAACAATACAAATTTCTCTTTAAATAGTATTTATTGTCATATATTACTTATTATGAGGTAAAACACTTCGCAGGCTAACCTCCAGTGGAGCTGGCTGCTGCCACAACAGTGTCGGCATTGGATCCTAGGGTCTTCATATAAAAATGGGAGCGTTTCCAAGGAAAACCACAATTATGCAAATAACAAAACAATACTAATTTCTGTTTAAATAGTAACTATTATCATATACTACTAATCAGGAGTCTAAACACATCGCAGGCTAACCTCCAGTGGAGCTGGCTGCTGTCACAGCCGTGTCGGCATTGGCTCCTAGGGTCTTTATATAGTAATGGGAGAGTACCCAGGGAAAAACACCATAATGCAAATATTAAAGAACAATACAAATTTCTCTTTAAATAGTATTTATTATCATGTTCTACTAAGTAAGAGGTAAAACACGTTGCAGGCTAACCTCCAGTGGAGCTGGCTGCTGTCACAGCCATTTCGGCATGGGCTTCTAGGGTCTTTATATAGTATTGGGAGAGTTCCCAGGGAAACACACCATAATGCAAAATACAAAAAAAAAAAAAAAAAATTTCTTTAAATAGTATTTACGATGATATACTACTAATTGAGAGGTAAGACACGTCGCAGGCTAACCTCCAGTGGAGCTCGCAGTTGTCCACAGCCCTGTCGGCATTGGCTCCTAGGGTCTTCATATAGTAATGGGAGAGTTCCCAGGGAAACACACTATAATGCAAATAACAATAAAATACAAATTTCTCTTTATATAGTATTTATTATCATATACTACTTATTAAAAGGTAAAAAAATTCGCAGGGTATCCTCCAGTGGAGCTGGATGCTGTCACAGCCGTGTCGGCATCGGCTCCTAGGGTCTTTAGATAGTAATGGGAGTTTTTCTAGGGAAACACACAATAATGCTAATAACAAAAAAAAAAAAAATACAAATTTCCCTTTAATTAGTATTTATTATCATACACTACTATTTAAGAGGTAAAACACATCGCAGGCTAACCTCCAGTGGATCTGGCTGCTGTCACAGACGTGTTGGCATTGGCTCCTAGGGTCTTTATTTAGTAATGGGATTGTTCCCAGTAAAACACACCTTAATGCAAATAAGAAAAAAAAATACAAATTTCTCTTTAAATAGTATTTATTAACATATACTACTAATTAAGAGGTAAAACACCTCGCCGGCTAACCTCCAGTGGAGCTGGCTGCTGTCCACAGCCCTGTCGGCATTAGCTCCTAGGGTCTTTATATAGTAATGGTAGTGTTTCACGAGAAACACACCATAATGCAAATAACACAAAAAAATTACAAATTTCTCTTTAAATAGTATCTATTATCATATTCCATTAATTAAGAGGTAAAAACGTCGCAGGCTAACCTCCAGTGGAGTTGGCTGCTGTCTCAGCCGTGTCGGCATTGGACCCTAGGGTCTTTATATAGTAATAGGAGAGTTTCCAGGGAAACACACCATAATGCAAATACCAAACAAAAATTCAAACTTCCCTTTAAATAGTATTTATTATCATATACTACTAACTAAGAGGTAAAACATGTCGCAGGCTAACCTCGAGTGGAGCTGGCTGCTGTCACAGCCGTGTTGGTATTGGCTCCTAGGGTCTTTATATAGTAATGGGAGTATTCCCAGGGAAACACACCATAATGCAAATAACAAAAAAAAAAATTCCCTTTAAATAGTATTTATTATCATATACTACTAATTAAGAGGTAAAACACGTCGCAGGCTAACCTCCAGTGGAGCTGGCTGCTGTCACAGCCCTTTCGGCATTGGCTCCTAGGGTCTTTATATAGTAATGGGAGTGTTCCCAAGGAAACACACCATAATGCAAATAACCAACAATAAATACAAAATTCTCTTTAAATAGAATTTTTTATGATATACTACTAATTTAGAGGTGAAACAAGTCGCAGGCTAATCTCCAGTGGAGCTGGCTGCTGTCACAGCTGTGTCGGCATTGGCTCCTAGGGTCTTTATATAGTAATGGGAGTTTTTCCAGGCAAACTCACCATAATGCAAATAACAAAAAAAAATACAAATTTCTCTTTAAATCGTATTTATTATCATATACTACTAAAGAAGAGGTAAAACACGTCGCAGGCTAACCTCCAGTGGATCTGACTGCTGTCACAGCCGTGTCGGCATTGGCTCCTAGGGTCTTTATTTAGTAATGGGAGTGCTTCCGGAAAAACACACCATAATGCAAATAAAAAAAAAAACAAATTTCTCTTTAAATAGTATTTATTATCATATACTACTAATTAAGTGTTAAAACACGTCGCAGAATGACCTCCAGTTCAGCTGGCTGTTGTCACTGCCTTGTCGGCATTGACTCCTAGGGTCTTTAATTAGTAATGGGAGAGTTTCCAGGGAAACACACCATAATGCAAATAAAAAAATACAAATTTCTCTTTAAATAGTATTTATTATCAAATACTACTAACTAAGAGGTAAAACACGTCGCAGGCTGACCTCCAGTGCAGCTGGCTGCTGTCTCAGCCGTGTCGACATTGGATCCTAGGGTCTTTATTTAGTAATGGGAGTGCTTCCAGAAAAACACACCATAATGCAAATAAAAAAAACAAACAAATTTCTCTTTAAATAGTTGTTGTTGTTGTGGTCTTCAGGCCAGAGACTGGTTTGATGCAGCTCTCCAACCTACTCTATCCTGAGCATGCCTTTTCATCTCCTCATAAGAACGACAACCCATATCCATTTGAATCTGCTTACTATACGCGTCTCTTGGTCTCCCTCTGTGATTTTTACCCCACACACTTCCCACCAACGCTAAGTTGACAATTCCTTGATGTCTCAGAATGTGCCCCACCAATCGATCCCTTCTCTTAGTCAAGGTATGCCAGAAATTTCTTTTCTCCCCAATTCGGTTCAGTACCTCCTCATTAGTTACTCGATCCACCCACCTAATCTTCAGCATTCTTCTGTAGCACCATATTTCAAAAGCCTCTATTCTCTTTCTGTCCACACTGCTTATTGTCCATGTTTCACTCCCATACAAGGCAACACTCCATACAAATGCCTTCAGAAAGGAATTCCTTAGGCTTAAATCAATATCCGATGTTAACAAATTTCTCTTTTTCAAAAACGCCTTTCTACCCATTGCCATTCTGCATTTTATATCATCTGTACTGCGACCATCATTTGTTATTTTACTGCCCAAGTAACAAAACTCATCTACCTCCTTTATTGCTTCGTTTCCCAATCTAATTCCTTCAGCATCACCTGATTTTCTTACACTGCACTCCATTACCCTAGTTTTGCTCTTGTTAATGTTCATCTTATATGCGCCTTTCAGCACACTGTCCATTCCGTTCAATTGCTCTTCTAGGTCATTTGCTGTATCTGACAGAATTACTATGTCGTCGGCAAAACGCAATGTTTTGAATTCTTCACCCTGAACTTTAATTCCTTCTCCAAATTTTTCCTTGATTTCCTTTATAGCTTGCTCAATGTACAAATTGAACAACATTGGGGAAAGGTTACAACCCTGTCTTACTCCCTTTCCAACCACTGCATCCCTTTCATGCCCTTCAACTCTGACAACCGCTGTCTGGTTTTTATACAAGTTGTAAATAACCTTACACTCCCTATATTTTACTCCTGCTTGCTTCAGAACTTGAAAGAGTTTATTCCAATCAACATTGTCAAAAGCCTTCTCCAAATCTACAAAAGCTAGAAATGTTGGTTTGCCTTTTCTTAACCTATCTTCTAGGATAAGCCGTAAAGTGAGTATTGCCTCCCGTGTTCCTACATTTCTCCTGAACACAAACTGATCTTCCCCGAGGTCGGCTTTTACCAGCTTTTCCATCCTTCTGTGTATAATCGTGTTAATATTTTGCAACCATGACTTATTAAACTGATGGTTCTGTAGTTTTCACACCTGTCTGCACCCGCTTTATTTGGAATGGGGATTATAAAATTTTTCTTAAAGTCTGAAGGTACTTCGCCTGTCTCATACATCTTACACACAATGTGAAACCATTTTGTCATGGCTGGTTCTCCCAGAGACTTCAGTAGCTCTGACGGGATATCATCTACTCCAGGGGCCTTTTTTCGACTTAGATCTTTCAGTGCTCTGTCAAATTCAACTCTCAGTATAGTATCTCCTATTTCATCATCATCTACATCCTCTTCCCTTCCTACAATAGTGTTTCGAAGTTCATTTCCTTTGTAGAGCCCCTCTATATACTCTTTCCACCTTTCAGCTTTCCCTTCTTTGCTGAGAACTGGTTTTCTATCAGTGTCCTTGATATTCATAGAGCTGTTTTTCTTATCACCAAATGTTTCTTTTATTTTCCGGTAGGCTGTATCTATTTTTCCCCTATTTATACATTCTTCTACATCCTTGCATTTGCCTTCTAGCCATTCCTGCTTAGCCATTTTGCACTTCCTGTCAATATCATTTCTTAGTCGTCTGTACTCCATTTTGCCTGTTTCATTTACTGCATTTTTATACTTTCTCCTTTCATCGATTAAATTTAGTATCTCCTGTGATATCCAAGGATTCTTTGTAGGTCTTGCCTTCCTACCTATTTTGTCCTCTGCTGCCTTCACTATTTCATCTCTCAATTTTACCCATTCCTCCTCTACTGTTTTATTTTCCCCTGTTTCTGTCAATTGTTGCCTGAAGCTCCCTCTGAAATTCTTAAGAACTTCAGGTTCTTTCAATTTATCTAGGTCCCATCTCCTTATTTTCCTACCTTTCTGTAGGTTCTTCAGTTTCAGCCTACAGTTCATAACCAACAAGTTATGGTCAGAGTCTATGTCTGCCCCTGGGTATGTCCTACACTTCAAAACCTGGTTCCGAAATCTATGTCTTACCATTATAAAATCTATTTGGTATCTCCCTGTGTCTCCTGGTCTCTTCCACGTATACAACCTTCTTTTGTGATTCTTAAACCAGGTGTTTGTTATAACTAAATTATGTTCCGTGCAAAATTCTACCAGGCGGCTTCCTCTTTCATTCCTTTTGCCCAGACCATATTCACCCACTATCTTCCCTTCCCTTCCTTTTCCTACTACCGAATTCCAGTCTCCCATAACAATTAAGTTTTCCTCTCCCTTAATTGTCTGAATAATTTCCTTTAGCTCCTCATATATTTCTTCTATCTCCTCATCATTGGCAGAGCTAGTTGGCATATAAACCTTTACTACTGTTGTCGGTGTTGGCTTCGTATCTATCTTGACAATGACAATGCGATTGCTGTGCTGGTCATAGTAGTTTACCCGCATTCCTATTTTCTTATTCATTATCAATCCTACTCCTGTGATACCCCCAACAGATTTTGTATTTATAATCCTGTACTCACCTGACCAGAAATCCTGTTCATCCTTCCACCAAACTTCACTAATCCCCACTATATCTAACTTCATCCTATCCATTTCCCTTTTTAAATTTTCTAATTTTCCTACTCTATTAAGGCATCTAACATTCCACACTCCGACCCATAGAATACCAGTATTGTCTTTCCTGATGATCACATCCTCCTGAGTAGTCCCCGCCCGGAGATCCGAATGGGGGACTATTTTACCTCCGGAATATTTTACCCGAGAGGATGCCATCATCATATGTTCATACAGTAGAGCTGCCTGTCCTCGGGAAAAATAACGGCTGTAGTTTCCCCTTGCTTTCAGCCGTTCGCAGTAGCTGTGTGGCAAAGCCACATTAGCTGATGTTACAAGGCCAGCTCAGTCAATCATCCAGACTGTTGCCCCTGTAACTACTGAAAAGGCTGCTGCCCCTCTTCAGGAACCACACGTTTGTCTGGCCTCTCCACAGATACCCCTCCGCTGTGGTTGCACCTACAGTACGGCTATCTGTATCGTAGAGGCACGCAAGCCACCCCACCTCGGCAATGTCTGTGGTTCATGGGAGTGGCTTTAAATAGTATTTAATATCATATACTACTAATTAAGAGTTAAAACACGTTGCAGGGTGACCTCCAGTTCAGCTGGCTGTTGTCACTGCCTAGTCGGCATTGACTCCTAGGGTCTTTATTTAGTAATGGGAGAGTTTCCAGGGAAACACACCATAATGCAAATAAAAAAAAAATACAAATTTCTCTTTAAATTGTATTTATTATCATATACTACTAAGTAAGAGGTAAAACATGTCGCAGGTTAACCTCCAGTGGAGCTGGCTGCTGTCACGACCGTGTCTGCATTGGCTCCTTGGGTCTTTATATAGTAATGGGAATATTCCGAGGGAAACACACAATAATGCAAAAAACAAGAAAAAGAATACAAATATCTCTTTAAATAGTATTTATTATCATATACTTCTAATTAAGAGGTAAAACACAACGCAGGCTAACCTCGAGTGGAGCTGGCTGCTGTCCACAGCCATATCTGCATTGGGTCCTAGGGTCTTTATATAGTAATGGGAGTGTTCCCAGGGAAACACACAATAATGCAAATAACAAAAAAAAAAAAAAAAAAAAAAAAAATACAAATTTCTCTTTAAATTGTATTTACTATCACATAATACTAATTAAGAGGTAATACACGTCGCAGGCTAACGTCCAGTGGAGCTGGCTGCTGTCACAGCCCTGTCGGCATTGGATCCTAGGGTTTTCATATAGTAATGGGAGCGTTTCCAAGGAAAACTACAATAATGCATATAACAAAACAATACTAATTTCTCTTTAAATAGTATTTATTATCATATACTACTAATTAAGAGGTAAAACACATCGCAGGCTAACCTCCAGTGGAGCTGGCTGCTGTCACAGCCATGTCGGAATTGGCTCCTAGGGTCTTTATATAGTAATTGGAGTTCTTCGAGGGAAACAGAACATAATGAAAATAACAAAAAAAATACAAATTTCTCTTTAAATAGTATTAATTAACATATACTACTAATTAAGAGGTGAAACACATCGTAGGTAAACCTCCAGTGGAGCCGGTTGCTGTCCACAGCCGTGTTGGCATTGGTTCCTAGGATCTTTATTTATTAATGGGAATGTGTCCAGGGAAACACAGCATAATGCAAATAACAAAAAAAAAAAATACAAATTTCTCTTAAAATAGTATTAATTATCATATACTACTAATTAAGAGGTAAAACACATCGCAGGCTAACCTCCAGTGGAGCTGGCTGCTGTCCACAGCCCTGTCGGCATTGGCTCCTAGGGTCTTTATTTATTAATGGGTGTGCTTCCAGGGACACACACCATAATGCAAATAACAAAAAAATACAAATTTCTCTTTAAATAGTATTTATTATCACATGCTACTAATTAAGATGTAAAACACTTGGGAGGCTAACCTCCAGTGGAGCTGGCTGCTGTCACAGCCAAGTCGGCATTGGCTCCTGGGGTCTTTATATAGTGATTGGAGTTTTTCCAGGGAAACAGAACATAATGCAAATAACAAAAAAAAAATTTCTCTTTAAATAGTATTAATTATCATATACTACTAATTACGAGGTAAAACACGTCGCAGGCTAACCTCCAGTGTAGCTGGCTGCTGTCACAGCCGTGTCGGCATTGGCTCCTGGGGTCTATATTTATTAATGGGAGTGTTTCCAGGGAAACACACCATAATGCAAATAACAAAAAAATACAAATTTCTCTTTAAATAGTATTTGTTATCATATACTACTAATTAAGAGGTAAAACACGTCGCAGGCTAACCTGCAGTGGATCTGGCTGCTGTCACAGACGTGTCGGCATTGGCTCCTAGGGTCTTTATATAGTAATGGGAGTATTCCCAGGGAAACACACCAAAATGCAAATAACAAAAAAAGAAAAAATACAAATTTCTCTTTAAATAGTATTTATAATCATATACTACTAATTAAGAGGTAAAACACGTCGCAGGCTTACCTGCAGTGGACTTGGCTGCTGTCACAGCCGTGTAGACATTGGCTCCTAGGGTCTTTATATAGTAATTGTAGTTTTTCCACGGAAATAGATCGTAATGCAAATAAAAAAAAAATGCAAATTTCTCTCTAAATAGTATTAATTATCATATACTACTAATTAAGAGGTAAAACACATCGCAGGCTAACCTCCAGTGGAGCTGGCTGCTGTCCACAGCCCTGTCGGCATTGGCTCCTAGGGTCTTTATTTGTTAATGGGTGTGCTTCCAGGGAAACACACCATAATCCAAATAACAAAAAAATACAAATTTCTCTTTAAATAGTATTTATTATCATATACTACTAAATAAGAAGTAAAACATGTCGCAGGCTAACCTCCAGTGGAGCTGGCTGCTGTCACAGCCATGTCGGAATTGGCTCCTAGGGTCTTTATATAGTAATTGGAGTTCTTCCAGGGAAACAGAACATAATGAAAATAACAAAAAATACAAATTTCTGTTTAAATAGTATTAATTATCATATACTATTAATTAAGAGGTAAAACACATTGCAGGTAAACCTCCAGTGGAGCCGGCTGCTGTCCACAGCCGTGTTAGCATTGGTTCCTAGGGTCTTTATTTATTAATGGGAATGTGTCCAGGAAAACACACCATAATGCAAATAACAATAAAAAAACAAATTTCTCTTAAAATAGTATTAATTATCATATACTACTAATTAAGAGGTAAAACACATCACAGGCTAACCTCCAGTGGAGCTGGCTGCTGTCCACAGCCCTGTCGGCATTGGCTCCTAGGGTCTTTATTTATTAATGGGTGTGCTTCCAGGGAAACACACCATAATGCAAATAACAAAAAAAAAAATACAAATTTCTCTTTAAATAGTATTTATTATCACATGCTACTAATTAAGATGTAAAACACTTGGGAGGCTAACCTCCAGTGGAGCTGGCTGCTGTCACAGCCGTGTCGGCATTGGCTCCTAGGGTCTTTATATAGTAATTGGAGTTTTTCCAGGGAAACAGAACATAATGCAAATCACAAAAAAATTAAAAATATCTCTTTAAATAGTTTTAATTTCCATATACTACTAATTAAGAGGTAAAACACGTCGCAGGCTATCCTCCAGTGTAGCTGGCTGCTGTCACAGCCGTGTCGGCATTGGCTCCTAGGGTCTTTGTATAGTAATGGGAGTTTTCCCAGGGAAACACACAATTTTGCAAATAACAAAGAAAAAAATACATATTTTCCTTTAAATAATATTTTATATCATATACTTCTAATTAAGAGGTAAAACACTTCGTAGGCTAACCTCCCGTGGAGCTGGCTGCTGTCACAGCCGTGTCGGCATTGGCTCCTTGGGTCTTTATATAGTAATGGGAGTATTCCCAGGGAAACACACCAAAATGCAAATAACAAAAAAAAAAAAAAACAAAAAATACAAATTTCTCTTTAAATAGTATTTATTATCATATACTACTAATTAAGAGGTAAAACACGTCGCAGGCTAACTTCCAGTGTAGCTGGCTGCTGTCACAGCTGTCTCGGCATTGGCTGCTGGGGTCTTTATATAGTAATGGGAGTTTTTCCAGGGAAACACACCATAATGCAAATAACAAAAAAAAAAAAAATACAAATTTCTCTTTAAATAGTATTTATTATCATATGCTACTAATTAAGAGGTAAAACACTTCGTAGGCTAACCTCCAGTGGAGCTGGCTGCTGTCACAGCCGTGTCGGCATTGGCTCCTAGGGTCTTTTTATAGTAATGGGAGTTTTCCCAGGGAAACACACAATAATGCAAATAACAAAGAAAAAAATACATTTTACCCTTTAAATAGTATTTATTATCATATACTACTAATTAAGAGGTAAAACACTTTGCAGGCTAACCTCCAGTGGATCTGGCTGCTGTCACAGCCGTGTCGGCATTGGCTCCTAGGGTCTTTATTTATTAATGGGAGTGTTTCCAGGGAACACACCGTAATGCAAATAACAAAAAAAAATATAAATTTCTCTTTAAATGGTATTTATTATCATATACTACTAATTAAGAGGTAAAACACGTCGCAGGCTAACTTCCAGTGGAGCTGGATGCTGTCACAGCCGTGTTGACATTTTCTTCTAGGGTCTTTATATAGTAATGGGAGTGTTTCCAGGGAAACATACCATAATGAAAATAACAAAAAAATACAAACTTCTCTCATATAGTATTTATTATCATATGCTACAAATTAAGAGGTAAAACATGTCGCAGGCTAACCTCCAGTGGAGCTGGCTGCTGTCCACAGCCCTGTCGGCATTGGCTCCTAGGGTATTTATATAGTAATGGGTGTTTTTCCAGGGAAACACACAATAATGCAAAAAAAAAAAAAAAAAAAAAAAAAAAAAAAAAAAAAAAAAAAAAAAAAAAAAAAAAGAAAAAAAAAATACTAATTTCTTTTAAATAGTATTTATTATCACATACTACTAACTGAGAGGTAAAACACGTTGCAGGCTAACCTCGTTTGGAGCTGGCTGCTGTCACCGCCGTGTCGGAATTGGCTGCTAGGTTCTTTATATAGTAATTAGAGGTCTTCCAGGGAAACAGAACATAATGGAAATAACAAAAAAAAAAAAAAAAAAAAAAATACAAATTTCTCTTTAAATAGTATATATATCATATACTACTAATTAAGAGGTAAAACACATCGCAGGCAAACCTCCAGTGGAGCTGGTTGCTGTCCACAGCCCTGTCGGCATTGGATGGGGCCCCTCCACGCCCACAGCAACGTGGTGACCATCACAAAAATTTTACATTCACCTCCGTAATTAAGTTAGTTTGCTAAGGTGGATCACGGGATGTGGGAACCGCGATGTTATCCGTACGTATGGGCGCGATCACCCATTAATACTGTGCATCTGGAGATTGAATTGGTCGAAAGGTATACGAAGCGTAAATGTATGTAAGGGCAATGGAAAAAAAGTGCCAAGGCAAGAGCCAAGGGAAAAAAACCTCTGCGACAGTTGGGTAGGTATGAAGGGCAGTTGCGGTATGCTATCTGCGACAGATCATGCAAGGGTTGGTAATGTTAGTAATGGGTATTTTCTCAGTACCATTAACTTTGCTATGTTTGTCATAAAGAATCAGTCAGTTTTGATGCGAGGTTCTGCTGCAGGTGAGCTCCAATGATGCCTCCTGTGTCGGCTGCGGCAGTTTACCCGTTAACATCGGCTGTGTGCAGAATACCTGTAACATAGCCAAGTCTGTCAAGGTAGTTAGGCAGTTCGGTCATAGAACTGGCTAAGTGTGCGGGACTGTTTAGTTTTGTTTGTGTTTAGTGCGATGAATATGGTTTCCCTGCTTTGCCTGTAGGTCGGCTGTGGGCTCAGATGGCATTTCCAGTCAGATTGCTGTTTTGCAGGGGTTTGTCATGTTCATCGTGTTTGTGAGTTGGTGTTCCCTACGGCCGTAGGTGGTTAGTCTCTGAGGAGAAGTGTTTTTGGGCGATTATGTTTCCACCTATGGTTGTGATCGTATTTCCCCAAGCGTAGGATGAAGGGGTTGTTCGAGTGTCTTGAGTTTCTGTATAGTCGTGTGGCGAGTTTCTTGAATACCACCGAGAGGCGCCCTAGGCGGTATTCATTGTGAAGGTCCATGGTGCGTGTGTATCTTGGAGCGTTGCTAATGATGCGTAGTACCTTGTTCTGTATGAGCTGCAGGCGGCGCAGCCGTGTTGGCGCCGCGTATGCCCAGGACGGAGCACCGTACGTCATCAGAGGTCTAATATGTGTCATGTAGAGGTTCCTCGACACCCGGCTATTCAGTTTGCTTTCCCTGTTGAGCATCGGGTAGAGTTGTTTGAGCCTCACGTTTGCTCTGTTGGTCATGTGTTGTATGTGGTCCCCCCTTATGAGTTTCCGGTCCAGCCAGACACCAAAGTATTTGACTTTCTCACGGAAGCGTATTGGGCGTGTATGTAGAGTAATTGGTCTACAGTGTTGGTGTTTGCGCAGGTGTTTCGGTCTGCGTGTGAACAGAACTGCCTCACACTTGTTGACATTGACTTTAACACACCATTTCTCCAACCAAGGTTCGGCAGTTCTGAGTGCTGTCTGTAGGCGTGAGTTAATGTTTGATGGCTTCCAATCTTGCGCCATGATGGCGGTGTCATCTGCGCTGCGTAGATTGCAGTCATCGTGTTATGTGTGGATGGAAAATCATTAATGTACAGGTTAAACAAGAGGGGCCCCAGGATGCTGCCTTGGGGTACTCCGGCTTGAATACCATGTCGTGTAGACTGTTATCCCTGCACGTCAGTGTTGAAGCTTCTGTTGGTGAGATATGAGTGTATGAGATGCACGAGTCTGTCGGGAAACGCGGCGTCGTTAAGTTTGCGTATAAGGCCGTTGTGCCAGAGACGATAGAAAGCTTTTTCGATGTCCAGGAACACCGCCCCAGTGGCTTTGTTTTTGTTGTAGCCATCTGTTATGTGTTCAACTACGTGGAGGAGTTGTTGTGTTGTGGAGTGGTGATTCTTAAATCCTAATTGCTCCGGTCTTAGGGTGTCATTGGTGATGCAGTGCCAAGTGAGACGTTTAAGTATTACCTTCTCAACTATCTTACTGAGCGAGCTCAGCAGACTGATGGGTCGGTAATTTTGTGGGGGGAGTTGTCTTTCCCTGGCTTCCTGAACATCAGGACCTTGGCCGCCTTCCAAAAGGCAGGGAAGTGTTGGTGTTGCAGGATGGCATTTGTGATGTGTGTCAGGTACTCTACTGCTCTATCCGTGAACTCCTGGAGAACCCGGTTTTGAATGCCATCATGGCCAGGCGCTTTTCTGGCTGTGGTGTGCTTGATGGCCCATGTGATTTCATGTGTGCTAGTACGTCTAATTTCGTTGCGCGGAGGCTGGGCCATGAAGCGTGTGATCGCCTGGTCCGTCTCTAGTGTGAACACTGGGTCGGAAGGAGCCAGGTTTGGTGTGAATGACGCTGCTAGTGTTTGGGCCATTAGCTCAGCTTTCTCTTCCACTGAGTATGCTGGGCCGTTTGCTCCCTGTAAGGTAGGCGTGTAGAGTTTCTCCCTGGTGAAGTGTCTGGCCAGAGCCCACACTCCAGGACGTGTGGTGTCAAGTCCAGCGAGTTTCTGGTCCCATTGTGTCGTTTTGAATGTTGTTACTTTACCCCGTATGATAACCTGTAGCCTGTTGACGTGATGTTTATACACCGGACGCCTGGTACGCTGCCAGTATCTCCTGAGTCGGTTTCTCATTGAGATAAGGCCCAGGATTTCCTGGGGCAGGGCCGCTGAGTGTTGTTGTGTGGCACATAATGGTATGGATTCGGCTATTGCGTCTTGGACAGCAATTGTGAGGACTTCAACAGCTTCATCAATTTGTTCTGTTTGTGTAATCTCGTGAGTATCAGGAATACGATTATCAAGCATTTCCTTGAACAGAGCCCAATTTGCGCACTTGTAATTTAGTATCCTGCATGGTTCATTGTACTGCAGTGTTTCTTTCGTGTGAAGTATAACGGGGGTGTGGTTGGAAGGCAGATCGTTTACAACCTCAAGGTTGAGGGTAACTGTTATGCCCTTGATGAGAGCCATGTCTATCACGTCTGGCCTTTGATTCCTTTGGTAAGGAATATAAGTCGGTTCAACCAGTGCAAGTGTTATGTAGTTTCTGCCTAGTGAGTGTTCGTACA
Source organism: Locusta migratoria (assembly GCA_026315105.1). Taxonomy (NCBI): domain Eukaryota; kingdom Metazoa; phylum Arthropoda; class Insecta; order Orthoptera; family Acrididae; genus Locusta; species Locusta migratoria. The sequence continues at coordinate 483,014,095 of CM048748.1, forward strand.
GTTTTTTGCCATTGCGATTTTGTCTGATTGAGTTCCAGTCACGGTGTTTTGCGTTCAGATCTCCAGCGGCGATGACTCGCGGTGCAATGTTGAGTACTGTGCTGATGTCGCGTGTTACAATGTTACCAGGAGCGTTGTAGAGCGACACCAGTGCAGTGTATGCTCCATTGAACTTGACCCTGATGGCCGTGGCCTCTAATCTTTCAAGTGCAGGGAGCTGGATATTTGTGTGTTCAATGTCTTTGTGTATGATGATTGCTGTTCCGCCTCCATCTCTGCCGTCCGCTCGGTCGGTATGATAGGCGCAGAAACCAGTGAAGTTTATTCTGTTGTGAGGTTTGAGTTTAGTCTCATTCACAAGGGCAATCAGTATCCCCTTTGCCTCAAGGAGCACGGCAAATTCTGCCCTTTTGTTGGTGATCCTGTCTGCATTCCAGAACAGGATCTGTGATAGTGTTACGTTGTTTATGTGGGGGGGAGGGTGTGGCGTGTTATCCATGTATGGGAGTAAACAGGTTTGTGATCACTGTTTGTATGACACTCCAGTACTGGCCGGTTTCGGCAGTCATGAGCTGCATGAATAGTGTGGTGACGGCTTCTCAGATCTTCGAAAAGATCTGCTGAGTCGTGTGTTGGGGGAATAGTGCCTGCATCACTGCCTGCAATATTCCTCCCGGTGTTGTTGGGATGTTGGGTATGTCGGCCTGTGTTGGCGAGTTGGCGGCCGTTTGTGCTTGTGTTAGCGTTGTGTTTTGGCTGGCTTGTGTTTCAGCTGTACGTATAGCTTCTGTTGGCGCCTGTGTTTCCGGTGTGGTGAGGGGTTGTGTAATGTGTGTTCTCGTTTCCTTTGCTACGTTTTGTGCCGGAGAGTTGGTGTTCCATTGTTGTTGATTATTTTGTTGTAGTGTGGCAGTGTTCCCTCTCTGTTTTCTGGGTCCCCTTCTCCTATGCTGGGGTTTTGGTTTCCCTTGTGTAGGTGCGTTTATCTTGTCGTGCGTGTAACAGCTCGACATGGAGGGGGTAGGTTCCGTGTTGTTTGGGGCGAGTAGCGTTGTTTGCAGTGTTTGGATAGTTTGTTGTGTTGTCTGTGTTGTTTTTCTGTTGCTGGGCATGTGTTTTGTGCGTTTGTCGGGCCCTGCGCGTCTGCTGCCCTCCCCTGCCCGCTTGCCATTGCGGCGAATGAAATCCCATTCATCACGGGTCGCGGGGGGGGGGGGGGGGTCTTGGAGCTGTTTTGGTTTGTACTACTGTGTTTTGCTGCTGAGTCTTTCGCATCAGGGCCGCGATGTAGGCGGAGCACCTTCTGTAGGTAGACGCATGCGCCTGCCCACAGTTAGCGCATTTCCGTGCGTCTGACTGTCTCAGTGTACAGTGTTGGGCTGAGTGGCTGCCTCCGCATTTGCGGCACCGATATGCCAGGCTGCAGCGAGCAGCCGAATGACCAAAGGGTTGGCAGCGTTTGCATTGTTGGGGGGCGCGAGGTGGTTCGAAGAGTTCAACCTTGACTCCCATATGAAGGAAATATTTCACCTTCAAGATCTCGCGGGAGTGAGCTGTGTCGGCCAGCTCTACAAGGTAGTTTGGTAATGGTGCGTGTGTTCATTGACCCATCATCCGGCTTGCTCTGAGACAGTCAAAGCCCAGGTCACGAATGTCTTCTTTCAAGGTGTCGCCAGGTGTGTTTGGGTCCACCCCCTTCACAACGTACAGCTGTGTGCGTTCGTCCGCGGTTCTGTATGTTTGGTGTTCTATCTCTTAGCTTTGAGGAAGCTCAGGAGATTGGTGTAATCTGGTATGGAGTCCACGTACAGTGCAGCGTGTTCCCTTGTGAGTTTTGTGTGGTATGTGGTAGGCTTATGTAAGTCTACGAACTCTTTGTTTAGGCGACTGAGGTCGCCATAGTTTTGAATGATGACTGGTGGGAATCCAGTCCGTGTTGTTGTGACCTGCGTGGCTGTTTGCTGAGTGTTTCCCAGCACAGGTGCGGTTCTGTTGTTCCCAGTGTTTTGTGTGCTAATTGGTAGGGTGGTGGGTGTTGGCAAGAGTGCGCGGCGCTTGCCTTTTGAGCCTGTGAGCTCACATGTCTGTGTGGCGACATGTGCGTCCGACGACCTGCCACAGGCCGTCCCCATCGTCTGTGTGTTCGTGTTGTTGGTCCTCGTCGATCACAAGTTGACCGATTTCGGGAGAGTCAAGGTTAATTGTGGCAGGTGTGTATGTGTTCGGTGTAGGTGTGCTGTTTTGTGTGCCCGCCATCTCGGCCCTCACCTCGGCAGCGGCTTCGGCTCTTGCTTGCGCAATAGCCTTTGCCATCTGCTCTTGGTGAGTTGCGAGCGGGATTGTGATGGCGAGGGGTGAACTCGGCATCACCGTCCCTTCTGGCGCTTGCGTCTGGCTTCTGGTGCGGTATGGGATTTTGCTGGGCAGACTAGCCATCTTTCCAGCAGAAGGATATTTATTAAGGAAGGGGAAACGACAACTTTTGCTTCTTTCTGATAGGCAAGATGTGTGTAAGAAGAGGGGAGTCCCTACTGTCTATCGGCGCAAGGGAGCGCGGAGAGAAGAGAAAGGCCTACTGTGCGCGGGGTGATCCGACGTGAACGGGCCCCTGGCACAGAAATACCCTACCAAAGAACGGGTGAATCCCGCTAGGGAATTGTAACCTTGGTCACAAGGAGCTACGAGCTGGAGCTCTTTGTCTCGCTATACGCACTAGGCGACAGCGAGATTGGCACTCTCCGACGTCGTCCGCTCTTCAGCTTGTTCGCAACCACTCTTTCGAGCTATTGACTGCCAGCCACGGCGAGGTTGTCCGCGAGCGCTGCGTCCGCACAGGTCGGCCGCTCCGCTGCGAATTTGCTCCGAAGGTCTTTATATAGTAATAGGGGTGTTCCCAGGGAAACACACCATAATGCAAATAACAAAAAAGAAATACAAGTTTCTCTTTAAATAGTATTTATTATGATATACTACTAATTAGGAGGTATAACACGAAGCAGGCTAACCTCCAGTGGAGCTGGCTGCTGTCACAGCCGTGTCGGCATTGGCTCCTACGGTCTTTATATCATAATGGGAGTGTTTCCATTGAAAGACACCATAATGCAGAATACAAAAAATATACAAATTTCTCTTTAAATAGTATTTATTATCATATACTATTAATTTAGAGGTAATACACATCGCAGGCTAACCCCAAGTGCAGCTGGCTGATGCCCACAGCCCTGTCCACATTGGCTCCTAGGGTCTTTATATAGTAATGGGAGTGTTCCCAGGGAAACACACCATAATGTAAATAAAAAAATACAAATTTCTCTTTATTTAGTATTTATTATCATATACTACTAATTAAGAGGTAAAACACGTCGCAGGCTAACCTCCAGTGGAGCTGGCTGCTGTCACAGCCGTGTCGGCATTGGCTCCTAGGGTCTTTATATAGTAATGGCAGTGTGTCCAGGGAAACACACCATAATGCAAATAACACAAAAAAATACAAATTTCTCTTTAACCCTCCTACTATCAGAATTTTTTTGTTACACTGAGTACCGTTGGGGTCAATATGACTCCAAGTAATTATCACTGGATACATTGGCAGTATTTAATTTATTTTAATGAACTGACACAAAAGCATACATTACTGATTGAAACCAAGTGAAGTAGATATATAAGCACTTACAGATCTTGTCTCAACACTTGATCTTATAGATCCTTACATGTAAAACAAAGCAACTCGTTACATTTAAAACATAGAATATCTGAATGGTGTTTACAGACAAAGGAAAAGCATCTTCTGCACGTTTCTGAATGTTTTCTATCCACTGAACGTTCGCACAGGTAGCACCGTCCACGTTTTACCCCCGTATGCACTTGTGCTGAAGGAGGAGGAGGACGAGGCAGAGAAGTATTGCTGTGCTGACTTGTGTTTTTCTGTGCTAGACTTGTTCCCAGTTCCACATGAAATTCTCTTCTTTTGTAGTTGTTTTTTTTTATTCCAGTCAGGATTTAAGTCCAACCAAATTATGAAAGCATTCAGGGCACTAATATCCAAAATATTATAAAAAAATCACCATGGGCCATCTTCTCGTCATACGTTTTGTGGTGTATGTTCTGACTAACTTGTCAATAGCGTCTACACCTGATTTTGTTGCTTTATAGTCTAGGATTATAATAGGTTTTTCTGTTTTGCCGTCACCTATTTGCTCCCTGAAATACATAGTACTCAGCAATGTCACTATCTTACCCTTTTTTGGGCAATAGGAGACTATTGTAGCTGATTCCTGGAATCCGAAGAGAGATGAACCTGCAATTCTTCCCCTTGCTTCGATAAATTCTGCATATAGTTCACTTCGACTTTTTCTTAGTGTTTCTAGCAGAGTCATTTGTTTTTGTTCTAGTTCCTTTGCCAACTTCAAACTTGTAATGAAATTATCCATTGTGATGTTTCTACCACTTCCAGATATATGTTCTATCAGTTCTAACACTACTCTTTTCCCCTGATTTATTTCTCTATGCTGGCCTTTGCCCTTTCCTGTGTACACCTGCAGGTGTGTGACATAGTAATTAGTGCTGTCACATGCAGCTGAAATCTTTATACCATACTTTCCAGGTTTTGAGGTGATGTACTGGTGAAATGGACACCTACCCCTGAAAGTTACCAGTTGTTCATCAACTGTAATATTCTCATGTGGTTCGTATGCAACATGCATTGTGCTTACTCACTGCTCAAATAAATCCCTTATAGGAGCCAATTTATCAGGGCTACGATTCTGCCGCCGGTGCTGAGCACCATCAAACTGAATACAGCGTGATATTTCTGTAAATCGGTTCCTAGCCATAGAACTATTGAAAGTAGGTCGGCCATGCTCTTCGTTCCATAAATTCACTATGCCCTCATTGTGACCTTTGTACACCCCCGTAAGAATAAGCAGGCCAAGAAAGCATTCAAATTCTTCTCTATCAATATCTGTCCATTTGTTGCCGAAAGTAATGTTACCCTCTTTGTTGGTCCACTTCAAAATAATCTGGAAAATGCTAGGCTTCATACATAATTCAAATGCTGACTGCACAGTATTTACGTTCCTTACAGTATGTCTCGTGGGACCTGAAGCTGTCTTCAATATATTTTGTGCTAGATGTCTCCCATGTAATCTAACAGGATTTTTCCCCATGTTTCATTTCCATTTCTCGACCTGAAGAAACCGGTATTACTTACATACTATTATTATTATTAGTAGTAGTAGTATCGGTTTTTGCAAACATATGACAGATTATTTATACTTACTTGAAAACATTCTGATCTGATATGCCATCAGCTTCAGGAATTTCCAAATCTCCAACGTCTTCATCAGAATCTTCAGTTGATTCACTACCTCCAGAAATAACACCGTCAACCTCTTCATCATCATCAGACGCTGTATCTCCTAATTCCTCTTCTTCATTCAAAATTGCTTATATTTCAGGACTACTCAGAAGTTTTCTAGACATAATGAAGTTCTTGCACACGCTGAGACAAAACACTAGAAACAACACAGGCAACACACAACTGCTGAGGCAAGAAACGAAACAATGGGTATAAATAAGAAGTGGAAAGTGTTAGTTTCATTGTTGCAGGTGTTTACTATAACATCTGATCAACGTGATATTCGCTGTTCTGTTTTCATAATGTTACATTCAAGAAACAAAACAAAAAAATTAGATTGGGGTCATGCTGACCCCAGTGGTACTCAGTGCATAGCCAATGAATAAATTTTAATATGTTGTAAATGTAAAACTGAATAACATGTCATTGCATACAAGCAAGTTAGAGAGACAAAGTCAAAAATTTTGAAAATATTGGCATTGAAAATAAGGGAGAAATATATTTCAAATGTGCTTATGGGGTCATATTGACCCCAGTGGTAGTAGGAGGGTTAAATAGTATTTATTATCATATACTACTAATTAAGAGGTAAAACACGTCGCAGGCTAACCTCCAGTGGAGCTGGCTGCTGTCACAGACGTGTCGGCATTGGCTCCTAGGGTCTTTATATAGTAATGGCAGTGTTTCCAGGGAAACACACCATAATGCAAATAACACAAAAAAAAATACAAATTTCTCTTTAACCCTCCTACTATCAGAATTTTTTTGTTACACTCAGTACCGTTGGGGTCAATATGACTCCAAGTAATTATCACTGGATACATTGGCAGTATTTAATTTATTTTAATGAACTGACACAAAAGCATACATTACTGATTGAAACCAAGTGAAGTAGATATATAAGCACTTACAGATCTTGTCTCAACACTTGATCTTATAGATCCTTACATGTAAAACAAAGCAACTCGTTACATTTAAAACATAGAATATCTGAATGGTGTTTACAGACAAAGGAAAAGCATCTTCTGCACGTTTCTGAATGTTTTCTATCCACTGAACGTTCGCACAGGTGGCACCGTCCACGTTTTACCCCCGTATGCACTTGTGCTGAAGGAGGAGGAGGACGAGGCAGAGAAGTATTGCTGTGCTGACTTGTGTTTTTCTGTGCTAGACTTGTTCCCAGTTCCACATGAAATTCTCTTCTTTTGTAGTTGGTTTTTTTTTATTCCAGTCAGGATTTAAGTCCAACCAAATTATGAAAGCATTCAGGGCACTAATATCCAAAATATTATAAAAAATCACCATGGGCCATCTTCTCGTCATACGTTTTGTGGTGTATGTTCTGACTAACTTGTCAATAGCATCTACACCTGATTTTGTTGCTTTATAGTCTAGGATTATAATAGGTTTTGCTGTTTAGCCGTCACCTATTTGCTCCCTGAAATATATAGTACTCAGCAATGTCACTATCTTACCCTTTTTTGGGCAATAGGAGACTATTTAGCTGATTACTGGAATCCGAAGAGAGATGAACCTGCAGTTCTTCCCCTTGCTTCGATAAATTCTGCATATAGTTCACTTCGACTTTTTCTTAGTGTTTCTAGCAGAGTCATTTGTTTTTGTTCTAGTTCCTTTGCCAACTTCAAACTTGTAATGAAATTATCCGTTGTGATGTTTCTACCACTTCCAGATATATGTTCTGTCAGTTCTAACACTACTCTTTTCCCCTGATTTATTTCTCTATGCTGGCCTTTGCCCTTTCCTGTGTACACCTGCTGGTGTGTGACATAGTAATTAGTGCTGTCACATTGGCTCCTAGGGTTTTTATATAGTGATGGGAGTGTTTCCAGGGAAACACACCATAATGCAAATACCAAAAAAATACAAACTTCTCCTTAAATAGTATTTATTATCATATACTACAAATTAAGAGGAAAAACACGTCGCATGCTAACCTCCAGTGGAGCTGGCTGCTGTCCACAGCCCTGTCGGCATTGCCTCTTAGGCTCTTCGTATAGTAATGGGAGTGTATCCAAAGAAACACACAATAATGCAAATAACAAAAAAAAAATACAGATTTCTCTTTAAATAGTACTTATTATCATATACTTCCAATTAAGAGGTAAAACAAGTCGCAGGCTAAACTCCGGTGGAGCTGGCTGCTGTTCACAGCCCTGTCCGCATTGGCTCCTAGGGTCTTTATATAGTAATGGGAGTGTTCCCAGGGAAACGCACCATAATGCAAAATACAAAAAAAAAAAAAAATACAATTTTCTCTTTAAATAGAATTTATTATCATATACTACTAATTAAGAGGCAAAACAAGTCGCAGGCTAACCTCCAGTGGAGCTGGCTGCTGTCACAGCCCTTTCGGCATTGGCTCGTAGGGTCTTTATATGGTAATGGGAGTATTCCCAGGGAAACACACCATAATGAAAATAACAAAAAAAAAAAAAAACAAAAACAAATTTCGTTTAAATAGTATTTACTATGATATACCACTAATTAAGAGGTAAAACACGTCGCAGGCTAACCTCCAGTGGAGCTCGCTGCTATCACAGATGTGTAAGCATTGTCTCCTAGGGTCTTCGTATTGTAATGGGAGTTTTTCCAGGGAAACTCACTGTAATGCAAATACCAAAAAAACTTCTCTTCAAATAGTATTTATTATCATATACTACTAATTAAGAGGTAAAACACATCGCAGGCTAACCTCCAGTGGAGCTGGCTGCTGACACAGCTGTGTCGGCATTGGCTCTTAGGGTCTTTACATAGTAATGGGAGTGTCCCCAGGGAAACACACCATTATTCAAAAAACAAAAAAAATACAATTTTTTTTAAATAGTATTATTATGATATACTACTAATTAAGAGGTAAAAAACGTTGCAGGCCTATCTCCATTGGAGCTGGCTGCTGTCCACAGCCCTGTACGCAGTAATGGGAGTTTTTCCAGGGAAACTCACCAGAATGCAAATAAAAAAAAAAAAAAAAAAATACAAATTTCTCTTTATATAGTATTTATTATCATAAACTACTATTTAAGAGGTAAAACACGTCGCAGGCTAATCTGCAGTGGAGCTGGCTGCTGTCACAGCCGTGTCGGCATTGGCTGCTAGGGTCTTTATATAGTAATGGGAGTGTTCCCAGGGAAACACACCATTATGCAAATAACAAAAAATACAAATTTTTCTTTAAATAGTATTTACTATCATATACTACTAATTAAGAGGTAAAACACATCGCAGGCTAACCTCCAGTGGAACTGGCTGCTGTCACAGCTGTGTCGGCATTAGCTCCTAGGGTCTTTATAAAGTAATGGGAGTGTTTCCAGGGAAACACACCATAATGCAAATAACAAAATAATACAAATTTCTCTTTAAATAGTATTTATTATCATATACTACTAATTAAGAGGTAAAACACATCGCAGGCTAACCTCCAGTGGAGCTGGCTGCTGTCACTGCCCTTTCGGCAATGGCTCCTAGGGTCCTTATATAGTAATGGGAGTGTTCCCAAGGAAACACACCATAATGCAAATAACAAACAATAAATACAAAATTCTCTTTAAATAGAATTTTTTATGATATACATCTAATTAAGAGGTGAAACAACTCGCAGGCTAATCTCCAGTGGAGCTGGCTGCTGTCACAGCTGTGTCGGCATTGTCTCTTAGGTCCTTTATATACTAATGGGAGTTTTTCCAGGCAAACTCACCATAATGCAAATAACAAAAAAAAAAAATTCCAAATTTCTCTTTAAATAGTATTTATTATCATATACTACTAAAGAAGAGGTAAAACACGTCGCAGGCTAACCTCCAGTGGAGCTGGCTGCTATCACAGCCGTGTCGGCTTTGGCTCCTAGGGTCTTCATATAGTAATGGGAGGGTTACCAGGGAAACACACCATAATGCAAATACCAAAAATATACAAACTTCTCTTTAAATAGTATTTATTATCATATACTACCAATTAAGAGGTATAAAACGTCGCAGGCTAACCTCCAGTGGCGCTGGTTACTGTCACAGCCGTGTCAGCATTGGCTCCTAGGCTCTTTATATAGTAATGGGAGTGTTCCCAGGGAAACACACCATAATGCAAATAACAAAACTAAATGCAAATTTCTTGTTAAATAGTATTTAGTATTATATACTACTAATTAAGAGGTATAAAACGTCGCAGGCTAACCTCCAGTGGAGCTTGTTGCTGTCCACAATCCTGTCGGCATTGGCTCCTAGGGTCTTTATATAGTAATGGGAGTGTTTCCAGGGAAACACACCATAATGCAAATAACAAAAAAAATATCTTAAGAGGTAAAACACATCTCAGGCTAACCTCCAGTGGATCTGGCTGCTGTCACAGCCCTGTCGGCATTGGCTCCTCGGGTCTTTATATTGTAATGAAAGTGTTCCCACGAAAACACACCATAATGCTAATAACAAAGAAAAACATACAAATTTCTCTTTAAATAGTATTTATTATCATATACTACTAATTAAGAGGTAGAACACGTCACAGGCTAACCTCCAGTGGAGTTGGCTGCTGTCACTGCCCTTTCGGCATTGGCTCCTAGTGTCTTTATGTAGTAATGGCAGTGTTCCCAAGGAAACACACCATAATGCAAATAAAAAAAAATACAAATTTCTCTTTTAATAGTATTTATTATCATATACTACTAAAGAAGAGGTAAAACACGTCGCAGGATAACCTCCAGTGGAGCTGGCTGCTGTCCACAGCCCTGTCGGCATTGTCTCCTAGTGTCTTTAAATAGTAATGGGAGTGTTCCCAGGGAAACACACAATAATGCAAATAACAAAAAAAAAAAAAAAAAAAATACAAATTTCTCTGTAAATAGTATTTATTATCATATACTACTAAGTAAGAGGTAAAACACATCGCAGGCTAACCTCCAGTGGAGCTTGCTGCTGTCCACAGTCCTGTCGGCATTGGCTCCCAGGGTCTTTATATAGTAATGGGAGTGTTACCAGGGAAACACACCATAATGCAAATAACAAACAAAAAATAAAAATTTCTCTTTAAATAGAATTTACTATGATATACTACTAATTAAAAGGTAAAACAAGTCGCAGGCTAACCTCCAGTGGAGCTGGATGCTGTCACAGCTGGGTCTTTATTTAGTAATGGGAGTTTTTCCAGAGAAACTCAACAGAATGCAAATAAAAAAAATACAAATTTCTCTTTTAATAGTATTTATTATCATATACTACTAAAGAAGAGGTAAAACACGTCGCAGGATAACCTCCAGTGGACCTCGCTGCTGTCCACAGCCCTGTCGGCATTGTCTCCCAGTGTCTTTAAATAGTAATGGGAGTGTTCCCAGGGAAACACACAATAATGCAAATAACAAAAAAAAAAAATACAAATTTCTGTTTAAATGGTATTTATTATCATATACTACTAATTAAGAGGTAAAACACATCGCAGGCTAACCTCCAGTGGAGCTGGCTGCTATCACAGCCGTGGTGGCTTTGGCTCCTGTGGTCTTTATATAGTAATGGGAGTGTTACCAGGGAAACACACCATAATGCAAATACCAAAAAAATATAAACTTCTCTTTAAATAGTATTTATTATCATATACTACTAAGTAAGAGGAAATCACGTCGCAGGTTAACCACAAGTGGCCCTGGCTGCTGTCACAGCAGTGTTGGCATTGGCTGCTAGGGTCTTTATGTAGTAATGGGAGTGTTTAAAGGGAAACACACTACAATGCAAATAACAAAAAAATAAGAATTTGTCTTTAAATAGTATTTATTATCATATACTACCATTAAGAAGGTAAAACACGTCGCTGGCTAACCTCCAGTGGAGCTTGCTACTGTCCACAGTCCTGTCGGCATTGGCTCCCAGGGTCTTTATATAGTAATGGGAGTGTATCCAGGGAAACACACCATAATGCAAATAACAAAAAAAAATTCTCTTTAAATGCTATTTATTATCATATACTACTAATAAAGAGGTGAAACACATCTCAGGCTAACCTCCAGTGGAGCTGGCTGCTGTCACAGCCCTGTCGGCATTGGATCCTCGGGTCTTTATATAGTAATGGGAGTGTTCCCACGGAAACACACCATAATGCTAATAACAAAGAAAAACATTCAAATTTCTCTTTAAATAGTATTTATTATCATATACTACTAATTAAGAGGTTGAACACGTCACAGGCTAACCTCCAGTGGAGTTGGCTGCTGTCACTGCCCTTTCGGCATTGGCTCCTAGGGTCTTTATGTAGTAATGGCAGTGTTCCCAAGGAAACACACCATAATGCAAATAAAAAAAAATACAAATTTCTCTTTTAATAGTATTTATTATCATATACTACTAAAGAAGAGGTAAAACACGTCGCAGGATAACCTCCAGTGGAGCTGGCTGCTGTCCACAGCCCTGTCGGCATTGTCTCCTAGTGTCTTTAAATAGTAATGGGAGTGTTCCCAGGGAAACACACAATAATGCAAATAACAAAAAAAAAAAAAAAAAATACAAATTTCTCTGTAAATAGTATTTATTATCATATACTACTAAGTAAGAGGTAAAACACATCGCAGGCTAACCTCCAGTGGAGCTTGCTGCTGTCCACAGTCCTGTCGGCATTGGCTCCCAGGGTCTTTATATAGTAATGGGAGTGTTACCAGGGAAACACACCATAATGCAAATACCAAAAAAATATAAACTTCTCTTTAAATAGTATTTATTATCATATACTACTAAGTAAGAGGAAATCACGTCGCAGGTTAACCACAAGTGGCCCTGGCTGCTGTCACAGCAGTGTTGGCATTGGCTGCTAGGCTCTTTATATAGTAATGGGAGTGTTTAAAGGGAAACACACTACAATGCAAATAACAAAAAAAATATGAATTTGTCTTTAAATAGTATTTATTATCATTAACTACCATTTAAGAGGTAAAACACGTCGCCGGCTAACCTCCAGTGGAGCTTGCTGCTGTCCACAGTCCTGTCGGCATTGGCTCCCAGGGTCTTTATTTAGTAATGGGAGTGTATCCAGGGAAACACACCATCATACAAATAACAAAAAAAAAAAAAAAAAAAAAAAAAAAAAAAATACAAATTTCTCTTTATATAGTATTTATTATCATAAACTACTATTTAACAGGTAAAACACTTCGCAGGCTAATCTCCAGTGGAGCTGGGTGCTGACACAGCCATGATGGCATTGGCTCCTAGGGTCTTTATATAGTAAAGGGGGTGTTCCCAGGGAAACACACCATTATGCAAATAACAAAAAAATACAATTTTCTCTTTAAATAGTATTTACTATGATATACTACTAAGTAAGAGGTTAGACAAGTCGCAGGCTAATCTCCAGTGGAGCTGGCTGCTGTCACAGCTGTGTAGGCATTGGCTGCTAGGGTCTTTATATACTAATGGGAGTGTTTAAATGGAAACACACTACAATGCAAATAACAAAAAAAATAAGAAATTGTCTTTAAATAGTATTTATTATCATATACTACCATTAAAGAGGTAAAACACGTCGCTGGCTAACCTCCAGTGGAGCTTGCTGCTGTCCACAGTCCTGTCGGCATTGGCTCCCAGGGTCTTTATATAGTAATGGGAGTGTATCCAGGGAAACACACCATAATGCAAATAACAAAAAAAATTCTCTTTAAATGCTATTTATTATCATATACTACTAATTAAGAGGTGAAACACATCTCAGGCTAACCTCCAGTGGAGCTGGCTGCTGTCACAGCCCTGTCGGCATTTCCTCCTCGGGTCTTTATATAGTAATGGGAGTGTTCCCACGGAAACACACCATAATGCAAATAAAAAAAATACAAATTTCTCTTTAAATGCTATTTATTATCATATACTACTAATTAAGAGGTAAAACACATTTCAGGCTAACCTCCAGTGGAGCTGGCTGCTGTCACAGCCCTGTCCGCATTGGATCCTCGGGTCTTTATAAAGTAATGGGAGTGTTCCCACGGAAACATACCATAATGCTAATAACAAAGAAAAACATTCAAATTTCTCTTTAAACAGTATTTATTATCATATACTACTAATTAAGAGGTAGAACACGTCACAGGCTAACCTCCAGTGGAGTTGGCTGCTGTCACTGCCCTTTCGGCATTGGCTCCTAGGGTCTTTATGTAGTAATGGGAGTGTTCCCACGGAAACACACCATAATGCTAATAACAAAGAAAAACATTCAAATTTCTCTTTAAAAAGTATTTATTATCATATATTACTAATTAAGAGGTAAAACAAGTCGCAGGCTAAGCTCCAGTTCAGCTGGCTGATGTCACAGCTGTGTCGGCATTGGCTCCTTGGATCTTTATTTAGTAATGGGAGTTTTTCCAGGGAAACTCACCAGAATGCAAATAACAAAAAAAAAAAAAAACAAAAAAAAAATACAAATTTCTCTTTATATAGTATTTATTATCATAAACTACTATTTAACAGGTAAAACACGTCGCAGGCTAATCTCCAATGGAGCTGGCTGCTGTCACAGCCATGATGGCATTGGCTCCTAGGGTCTTTATATAGTAAAGGGGGTGTTCCCAGGGAAACACACCATTATGCAAATAACAAAAAAATACAATTTTCTCTTTAAATAGTATTTACTATGATATACTACTAAGTAAGAGGTTAGACAAGTCGCAGGCTAATCTCCAGTGGAGCTGGCTGCTGTCACAGCTGTGTAGGCATTGGCTGCTAGGGTCTTTATATACTAATGGGAGTGTTTAAATGGAAACACACTACAATGCAAATAACAAAAAAATAAGAAATTGTCTTTAAATAGTATTTATTATCATATACTACCATTAAAGAGGTAAAACACGTCGCTGGCTAACCTCCAGTGGAGCTTGCTGCTGTCCACAGTCCTGTCGGCATTGGCTCCCAGGGTCTTTATATAGTAATGGGAGTGTATCCAGGGAAACACACCATAATGCAAATAACAAAAAAAATTCTCTTTAAATGCTATTTATTATCATATACTACTAATTAAGAGGTGAAACACATCTCAGGCTAACCTCCAGTGGAGCTGGCTGCTGTCACAGCCCTGTCGGCATTTCCTCCTCGGGTCTTTATATAGTAATGGGAGTGTTCCCACGGAAACACACCATAATGCTAATAACAAAGAAAATAATTCAAATTTCTCTTTAAATAGTATTTATTATCATATACTACTAATTAAGAGGATGAACACGTCACAGGCTAACCTCCAGTGGAGTTGGCTGCTGTCACTGCCCTTTCGGCATTGGCTCCTAGGGTCTTTATGTAGTAATGGCAGTGTTCCCAAGGAAACACACCATAATGCAAATAACAAACAAAAAATACAAATTTCTCTTTAAATAGTATTTACTATGATATATTACTAATTAAGAGGTAAGACAAGTCGCAGGCTAACCACCAGTGGATCTGGCTGCTGTCACAGCTGTGTCGGCATTGGCTCCTAGGGTCTTTATTTAGTAATGGGAGTTTTTCCAGGGAAACTCACCAGGATGCAAATAAAAAAAGAAAATACAAATTTCTATTTAAATAGTATTTATTATCATTTACTACTAATAAGAGGTGAAACAAGTCTCAGGCTAATCTCCAGTGGAGCTGGCTGCTGTCACAGCTGTGTCGGCATTGGCTCCTAGAGTCTTTATATAGTAATGGGAGTTTCTCCAGGCAAACTCACCATAATGCAAATAACATAAAAAAGTACGAATTTCTCTTTAAATAGTATTTATTATCATATACTACTAATTAAGAGGTAAAACACATCGCAGGCTAACCTCCAGTGGAGCTGGGTGCTGTCCACAGCCCTGTCGGCATTGTCTCCTAGTGTCTTTAAATAGTAATGGGAGTGTTCCCAGGGAAACACACAATAATGCAAATAACAAAAAAAAAAAAAAAAAAAAAAAAAAAATACAAATTTCTCTGTAAATAGTATTTATTATCATATACTACTAAGTAAGAGGTAAAACACATCGCAGGCTAACCTCCAGTGGAGCTTGCTGCTGTCCACAGTCCTGTCGGCATTGGCTCCCAGGGTCTTTATATAGTAATGGGACTGTATCCAGGGAAACACACCATAATGCAAATAACAAAAAAAATTCTCTTTAAATGCTATTTATTATCATATACTACTAATTAAGAGGTAAAACACATCTCAGGCTAACCTCCAGTGGAGCTGGCTGCTGTCACAGCCCTGTCCGCATTGGATCCTCGGGTTTTTATAAAGTAATGGGAGTGTTCCCACGGAAACACACCATAATGCTAATAACAAAGAAAAACATTCAAATTTCTCTTTAAATAGTATTTATTATCATATACTACTAATTAAGAGGTAGAACACGTCACAGGCTAACCTCCAGTGGAGTTGGCTGCTGTCACTGCCCTTTCGGCATTGGCTCCTAGGGTCTTTATGTAGTAATGGGAGTGTTCCCACGGAAGCACACCATAATGCTAATAACAAAGAAAAACATTCAAATTTCTCTTTAAATAGTATTTATTATCATATATTACTAATTAAGAGGTAAAACAAGTCGCAGGCTAAGCTCCAGTGGAGCTGGCTGATGTCACAGCTGTGTCGGCATTGGCTCCTAGGATCTTTATTTAGTAATGGGAGTTTTTCCAGGGAAACTCACCAGAATGCAAATAACAAAAAAAAATACAAATTTCTCTTTATATAGTATTTATTATCATAAACTACTATTTAACAGGTAAAACACGTCGCAGGCTAATCTCCAGTGGAGCTGGCTGCTGTCACAGCCATGATGGCATTGGCTCCTAGGGTCTTTATATAGTAAAGGGGGTGTTCCCAGGGAAACACACCATTATACAAATAACAAACAAATACAAATTTCTCTTTAAATAGTATTTGCTATGATATACTACTAAGTAAGAGGTTAAACAAGTCGCAGGCTAATCTCCAGTGGAGCTGGCTGCTGTCACAGCTGTGTTGGCATTGGCTGCTAGGGTCTTTATATACTAATGGGAGTGTTTAAATGGAAACACACTACAATGCAAATAACAAAAAAATAAGAAATTGTCTTTAAATAGTATTTATTATCATATACTACCATTAAAGAGGTAAAACACGTCGCTGGCTAACCTCCAGTGGAGCTTGCTGCTGTCCACAGTCCTGTCGGCATTGGCTCCCAGGGTCTTTATATAGTAATGGAGTGTATCCAGGGAAACACACCATAATGCAAATAACAAAAAAAATTCTCTTTAAATGCTATTTATTATCATATACTACTAATTAAGAGGTGAAACACATCTCAGGCTAACCTCCAGTGGAGCTGGCTGCTGTCACAGCCCTGTCGGCATTTCCTCCTCGGGTCTTTATATAGTAATGGGAGTGTTCCCACGGAAACACACCATAATGCAAATAAAAAAAATACAAATTTCTCTTTAAATGCTATTTATTATCATATACTACTAATTAAGAGGTAAAACACATTTCAGGCTAACCTCCAGTGGAGCTGGCTGCTGTCACAGCCCTGTCCGCATTGGATCCTCGGGTCTTTATAAAGTAATGGGAGTGTTCCCACGGAAACACACCATAATGCTAATAACAAAGAAAAACATTCAAATTTCTCTTTAAACAGTATTTATTATCATATACTACTAATTAAGAGGTAGAACACGTCACAGGCTAACCTCCAGTGGAGTTGGCTGCTGTCACTGCCCTTTCAGCATTGGCTCCTAGGGTCTTTATGTAGTAATGGGAGTGTTCCCACGGAAACACACCATAATGCTAATAACAAAGAAAAACATTAAAATTTCTCTTTAAATAGTATTTATTATCATATATTACTAATTAAGAGGTAAAACAAGTCGCAGGCTAAGCTCCAGTTCAGCTGGCTGATGTCACAGCTGTGTCGGCATTGGCTCCTTGGATCTTTATTTAGTAATGGGAGTTTTTCCAGGGAAACTCACCAGAATGCAAATAACAAAAAAAAAAAAATAAAAAAAAAAAAAAAAAAAAAAAAATAAAAAATACAAATTTCTCTTTATATAGTATTTATTATCATAAACTACTATTTAACATGTAAAACACGTCGCAGGCTAATCTCCAATGGAGCTGGCTGCTGTCACAGCCATGATGGCATTGGCTCCTAGGGTCTTTATATAGTAAAGGGGGTGTTCCCAGGGAAACACACCATTATGCAAATAACAAAAAAATACAATTTTCTCTTTAAATAGTATTTACTATGATATACTACTAAGTAAGAGGTTAGACAAGTCGCAGGCTAATCTCCAGTGGAGCTGGCTGCTGTCACAGCTGTGTAGGCATTGGCTGCTAGGGTCTTTATATACTAATGGGAGTGTTTAAATGGAAACACACTACAATGCAAATAACAAAAAAAATAAGAAATTGTCTTTAAATAGTATTTATTATCATATACTACCATTAAAGAGGTAAAACACGTCGCTGGCTAACCTCCAGTGGAGCTTGCTGCTGTCCACAGTCCTGTCGGCATTGGCTCCCAGGGTCTTTATATAGTAATGGGAGTGTATCCAGGGAAACACACCATAATGCAAATAACAAAAAAAATTCTCTTTAAATGCTATTTATTATCATATACTACTAATTAAGAGGTGAAACACATCTCAGGCTAACCTCCAGTGGAGCTGGCTGCTGTCACAGCCCTGTCGGCATTTCCTCCTCGGGTCTTTATATAGTAATGGGAGTGTTCCCACGGAAACACACCATAATGCTAATAACAAAGAAAATAATTCAAATTTCTCTTTAAATAGTATTTATTATCATATACTACTAATTAAGAGGTTGAACACGTCACAGGCTAACCTCCAGTGGAGTTGGCTGCTGTCACTGCCCTTTCGGCATTGGCTCCTAGGGTCTTTATGTAGTAATGGCAGTGTTCCCAAGGAAACACACCATAATGCAAATAACAAACAAAAAATACAAATTTCTCTTTAAATAGTATTTACTATGATATATTACTAATTAAGAGGTAAGACAAGTCGCAGGCTAACAACCAGTGGATCTGGCTGCTGTCACAGCTGTGTCGGCATTGGCTCCTAGGGTCTTTATTTAGTAATGGGAGTTTTTCCAGGGAAACTCACCAGGATGCAAATAAAAAAAGAAAATACAAATTTCTATTTAAATAGTATTTATTATCATTTACTACTAATAAGAGGTGAAACAAGTCTCAGGCTAATCTCCAGTGGAGCTGGCTGCTGTCACAGCTGTGTCGGCATTGGCTCCTAGAGTCTTTATATAGTAATGGGAGTTTCTCCAGGCAAACTCACCATAATGCAAATAACATAAAAAAGTACGAATTTCTCTTTAAATAGTATTTATTATCATATACTACTAATTAAGAGGTAAAACACATCGCAGGCTAACCTCCAGTGGAGCTGGGTGCTGTCCACAGCCCTGTCGGCATTGTCTCCTAGTGTCTTTATATAGTAATGGGTGTGTTCCCCGGGAAACACACCATAATGCAAATAAAAAAAAATACAAATTTCTCTTTTAATAGTATTTATTATCATATACTACTAAAGAAGAGGTAAAACACGTCGCAGGATAACCTCCAGTGGAGCTGGCTGCTGTCCACAGCCCTGTCGGCATTGTCTCCTAGTGTCTTTAAATAGTAATGGGAGTGTTCCCAGGGAAACACACAATAATGCAAATAACAAAAAAAAAAAAAAAAAAAAAAATACAAATTTCTCTGTAAATAGTATTTATTATCATATACTACTAAGTAAGAGGTAAAACACATCGCAGGCTAACCTCCAGTGGAGCTTGCTGCTGTCCACAGTCCTGTCGGCATTGGCTCCCAGGGTCTTTATATAGTAATGGGAGTGTATCCAGGGAAACACACCATAATGCAAATAACAAAAAAAAATTCTCTTTAAATGCTATTTATTATCATATACTACTAATTAAGAGGTAAAACACATCTCAGGCTAACCTCCAGTGGAGCTGGCTGCTGTCACAGCCCTGTCCGCATTGGATCCTCGGGTTTTTATAAAGTAATGGGAGTGTTCCCACGGAAACACACCATAATGCTAATAACAAAGAAAAACATTCAAATTTCTCTTTAAATAGTATTTATTATCATATACTACTAATTAAGAGGTAGAACACGTCACAGGCTAACCTCCAGTGGAGTTGGCTGCTGTCACTGCCCTTTCGGCATTGGCTCCTAGGGTCTTTATGTAGTAATGGGAGTGTTCCCACGGAAGCACACAATAATGCTAATAACAAAGAAAAACATTCAAATTTCTCTTTAAATAGTATTTATTATCATATATTACTAATTAAGAGGTAAAACAAGTCGCAGGCTAAGCTCCAGTGGAGCTGGCTGATGTCACAGCTGTGTCGGCATTGGCTCCTAGGATCTTTATTTAGTAATGGGAGTTTTTCCAGGGAAACTCACCAGAATGCAAATAACAAAAAAAATACAAATTTCTCTTTATATAGTATTTATTATCATAAACTACTATTTAACAGGTAAAACACGTCGCAGGCTAATCTCCAGTGGAGCTGGCTGCTGTCACAGCCATGATGGCATTGGCTCCTAGGGTCTTTATATAGTAAAGGGGGTGTTCCCAGGGAAACACACCATTATACAAATAACAAACAAATACAAATTTCTCTTTAAATAGTATTTGCTATGATATACTACTAAGTAAGAGGTTAAACAAGTCGCAGGCTAATCTCCAGTGGAGCTGGCTGCTGTCACAGCTGTGTTGGCATTGGCTGCTAGGGTCTTTATATACTAATGGGAGTGTTTAAATGGAAACACACTACAATGCAAATAACAAAAAAATAAGAATTTGTCTTTAAATAGTATTTATTATCATATACTACCATTAAGAAGGTAAAACACGTCGCTGGCTAACCTCCAGTGGAGCTTGCTACTGTCCACAGTCCTGTCGGCATTGGCTCCCAGGGTCTTTATATAGTAATGGGAGTGTATCCAGGGAAACACACCATAATGCAAATAACAAAAAAAATTCTCTTTAAATGCTATTTATTATCATATACTACTAATAAAGAGGTGAAACACATCTCAGGCTAACCTCCAGTGGAGCTGGCTGCTGTCACAGCCCTGTCGGCATTGGATCCTCGGGTCTTTATATAGTAATGGGAGTGTTCCCACGGAAACACACCATAATGCTAATAACAAAGAAAAACATTCAAATTTCTCTTTAAATAGTATTTATTATCATATACTACTAATTAAGAGGTTGAACACGTCACAGGCTAACCTCCAGTGGAGTTGGCTGCTGTCACTGCCCTTTCGGCATTGGCTCCTAGGGTCTTTATGTAGTAATGGCAGTGTTCCCAAGGAAACACACCATAATGCAAATAACAAACAAAAAATACAAATTTCTCTTTAAATAGTATTTACTATGATATATTACTAATTAAGAGGTAAAACAAGTCGCAGGCTAACCTCCAGTGGATCTGGCTGCTGTCACAGCTGTGTCGGCATTGGCTCCTAGGGTCTTTATATAGTAATAGGAGTTTTTCCAGGCAAACTCACCATAATGCAAATAACATAAAAAAGTACGACTTTCTCTTTAAATAGTATTTATTATCATATACTACTAATTAAGAGGTAAAACACATCGCAGGCTAACCTCCAGTGGAGCTGGGTGCTGTCCACCTGTCCACAGCCTTGTCGGCATTGTCTCCTAGTGTCTTTATATAGTAATGAGTGTGTTCCCCGGGAAACACACCATAATGCAAATAAAAAAATACAAATTTCTCTTTTAATAGTATTTATTATCATATACTACTAAAGAAGAGGTAAAACACGTCGCAGGATAACCTCCAGTGGAGCTGGCTGCTGTCCACAGCCCTGTCGGCATTGTCTCCTAGTGTCTTTAAATAGTAATGGGAGTGTTCCCAGGGAAACACACCATAATGCAAAGAACAAAAAAAAAAAAAAAAAATACAAATTTCTCTTTAAATAGTATTTATTGTCATATACTACTAAAGAAGAGGTAAAACACGTCGCAGGCTAACCTCCAGTGCAGCTGGCTGCTGTCCACAGCCCTGTCGGCATTGTCTTCTAGTGTCTTTAAATAGTAATGGGAGTGTTCCCAGGGTATCACACAATAATGCAAATAACCAAAAAAAAAAAAAAAAAAAAAAAAAAAAAAATACAAATTTCTGTTTAAATAGTATTTATTATCATATACTACTAATTAAGAGGTAAAACACATCGCAGGCTAACCTCCAGTGGAGCTGGCTGCTATCACAGCCGTGGTGGCTTTGGCTCCTGTGGGCTTTATATAGTAATGGGAGTGTTACCAGGGAAACACACCATAATGCAAATACCAAAAAAATATAAACTTCTCTTTAAATAGTATTTATTATCATATACTACTAAGTAAGAGGAAATCACGTCGCAGGTTAACCACAAGTGGCCCTGGCTGCTGTCACAGCTGTGTTGGCATTGGCTGCTAGGGTCTTTATGTAGTAATGGGAGTGTTTAAAGGGAAACACACTACAATGCAAATAACAAAAAAAATATGAATTTGTCTTTAAATAGTATTTATTATCATTACTACCATTTAAGAGGTAAAACACGTCGCCGGCTAACCTCCAGTGGAGCTTGCTGCTGTCCACAGTCCTGTCGGCATTGGCTCCCAGGGTCTTTATATAGTAATGGGAGTGTATCCAGGGAAACACACCATAATGCAAATAACAAAAAAAAATTCTCTTTAAATGCTATTTATTATCATATACTACTAATTAAGAGGTAAAACACATCTCAGGCTAACCTCCAGTGGAGCTGGCTGCTGTCACAGCCCTGTCCGCATTGGATCCTCGGGTTTTTATAAAGTAATGGGAGTGTTCCCACGGAAACACACCATAATGCTAATAACAAAGAAAAACATTCAAATTTCTCTTTAAATAGTATTTATTATCATATACTACTAATTAAGAGGTAGAACACGTCACAGGCTAACCTCCAGTGGAGTTGGCTGCTGTCACTGCCCTTTCGGCATTGGCTCCTAGGGTCTTTATGTAGTAATGGGAGTGTTCCCACGGAAGCACACCATAATGCTAATAACAAAGAAAAACATTCAAATTTCTCTTTAAATAGTATTTATTATCATATATTACTAATTAAGAGGTAAAACAAGTCGCAGGCTAAGCTCCAGTGGAGCTGGCTGATGTCACAGCTGTGTCGGCATTGGCTCCTAGGATCTTTATTTAGTAATGGGAGTTTTTCCAGGGAAACTCACCAGAATGCAAATAACAAAAAAAATACAAATTTCTCTTTATATAGTATTTATTATCATAAACTACTATTTAACAGGTAAAACACGTCGCAGGCTAATCTCCAGTGGAGCTGGCTGCTGTCACAGCCATGATGGCATTGGCTCCTAGGGTCTTTATATAGTAAAGGGGGTGTTCCCAGGGAAACACACCATTATACAAATAACAAACAAATACAAATTTCTCTTTAAATAGTATTTTCTATGATATACTACTAAGTAAGAGGTTAAACAAGTCGCAGGCTAATCTCCAGTGGAGCTGGCTGCTGTCACAGCTGTGTTGGCATTGGCTGCTAGGGTCTTTATATACTAATGGGAGTGTTTAAATGGAAACACACTACAATGCAAATAACAAAAAAATAAGAATTTGTCTTTAAATAGTATTTATTATCATATACTACCATTAAGAAGGTAAAACACGTCGCTGGCTAACCTCCAGTGGAGCTTGCTGCTGTCCACAGTCCTGTCGGCATTGGCTCCCAGGGTCTTTATATAGTAATGGGAGTGTATCCAGGGAAACACACCATAATGCAAATAACAAAAAAAAATTCTCTTTAAATGCTATTTATTATCATATACTACTAATTAAGAGGTGAAACACATCTCAGGCTAACCTCCAGTGGAGCTGGCTGCTGTCACAGCCCTGTCGGCATTGGATCCTCGGGTCTTTATATAGTAATGGGAGTGTTCCCACGGAAACACACCATAATGCTAATAACAAAGAAAAACATTCAAATTTCTCTTTAAATAGTATTTATTATCATATACTACTAATTAAGAGGTTGAACACGTCACAGGCTAACCTCCAGTGGAGTTGGCTGCTGTCACTGCCCTTTCGGCATTGGCTCCTAGGGTCTTTATGTAGTAATGGCAGTGTTCCCAAGGAAACACACCATAATGCAAATAACAAACAAAAAATACAAATTTCTCTTTAAATAGTATATACTATGATATATTACTAATTAAGAGGTAAAACAAGTCGCAGGCTAACCTCCAGTGGAGCTGGCTGCTGTCACAGCTGTGTCGGCATTGGCTCCTAGGGTCTTTATTTAGTAGTGGGAGTTTTTCCAGGGAAACTCACCAGGATGCAAATAAATAAAAGAAAATACAAATTTCTATTTAAATAGTATTTATTATCATATACTACTAATAAGAGGTGAAACAAGTCTCAGGCTAATCTCCAGTGGAGCTGGCTGCTGTCACAGCTGTGTCGGCATTGGCTCCTAGGGTCTTTATATAGTAATGGGAGTTTTTCCAGGCAAACTCACCATAATGCAAATAACATAAAAAAGTACGACTTTCTCTTTAAATAGTATTTATTATCATATACTACTAATTAAGAGGTAAAACACATCGCAGGCTAACCTCCAGTGGAGCTGGGTGCTGTCCACCTGTCCACAGCCTTGTCGGCATTGTCTCTTGGTGTCTTTATATAGTAATGAGTGTGTTCCCCGGGAAACACACCATAATGCAAATAAAAAAATACAAATTTCTCTTTTAATAGTATTTATTATCATATACTACTAAAGAAGAGGTAAAACACGTCGCAGGATAACCTCCAGTGGAGCTGGCTGCTGTCCACAGCCCTGTCGGCATTGTCTCCTAGTGTCTTTAAATAGTAATGGGAGTGTTCCCAGGGAAACACACCATAATGCAAAGAACAAAAAAAAAAAAAAAAATACAAATTTCTCTTTAAATAGTATTTATTATCATATACTACTAAAGAAGAGGTAAAACACGTCGCAGGCTAACCTCCAGTGCAGCTGGCTGCTGTCCACAGCCCTGTCGGCATTGTCTTCTAGTGTCTTTAAATAGTAATGGGAGTGTTCCCAGGGTATCACACAATAATGCAAATAACCAAAAAAAAAAAAAAAAAAAAAAAATACAAATTTCTGTTTAAATGGTATTTATTATCATATACTACTAATTAAGAGGTAAAACACATCGCAGGCTAACCTCCAGTGGAGCTGGCTGCTATCACAGCCGTGGTGGCTTTGGCTCCTGTGGTCTTTATATAGTAATGGGAGTGTTACCAGGGAAACACACCATAATGCAAATACCAAAAAAATATAAACTTCTCTTTAAATAGTATTTATTATCATATACTACTAAGTAAGAGGAAATCACGTCGCAGGTTAACCACAAGTGGCCCTGGCTGCTGTCACAGCTGTGTTGGCATTGGCTGCTAGGGTCTTTATGTAGTAATGGGAGTGTTTAAAGGGAAACACACTACAATGCAAATAACAAAAAAAATATGAATTTGTCTTTAAATAGTATTTATTATCATTACTACCATTTAAGAGGTAAAACACGTCGCCGGCTAACCTCCAGTGGAGCTTGCTGCTGTCCACAGTCCTGTCGGCATTGGCTCCCAGGGTCTTTATATAGTAATGGGAGTGTATCCAGGGAAACACACCATCATGCAAATAACAAAAAAAAAAAAATACAAATTTCTATTTATATAGTATTTATTATCATAAACTACTATTTAACAGGTAAAACACTTCGCAGGCTAATCTCCAGTGGAGCTGGCTGCTGTCACAGCCGTGTTGGCATTGGCTCCTAGTGTCTTTATATAGTAATGGGTGTGTTCCCCGGGAAACACACCATAATGCAAATAAAAAAAATACAAATTTCTCTTTAAATGCTATTTATTATCATATACTACTAATTAAGTGGTAAAACACATTTCAGGCTAACCTCCAGTGGAGCTGGCTGCTGTCACAGCCCTGTCCGCATTGGATCCTCGGGTCTTTATAAAGTAATGGGAGTGTTCCCACGGAAACACACCATAATGCTAATAACAAAGAAAAACATTCAAATTTCTCTTTAAACAGTATTTATTATCATATACTACTAATTAAGAGGTAGAACACGTCACAGGCTAACCTCCAGTGGAGTTGGCTGCTGTCACTGCCCTTTCGGCATTGGCTCCTAGGGTCTTTATGTAGTAATGGGAGTGTTCCCACGGAAACACACCATAATGCTAATAACAAAGAAAAACATTCAAATTTCTATTTAAATAGTATTTATTATCATATATTACTAATTAAGAGGTAAAACAAGTCGCAGGCTAAGCTCCAGTTCAGCTGGCTGATGTCACAGCTGTGTCGGCATTGGCTCCTTGGATCTTTATTTAGTAATGGGAGTTTTTCCAGGGAAACTCACCAGAATGCAAATAACAAAAAAAAAAAAAAAAAAAATACAAATTTCTCTTTATATAGTATTTATTATCATAAACTACTATTTAACAGGTAAAACACGTCGCAGGCTAATCTCCAATGGAGCTGGCTGCTGTCACAGCCATGATGGCATTGGCTCCTAGGGTCTTTATATAGTAAAGGGGGTGTTCCCAGGGAAACACACCATTATGCAAATAACAAAAAAATACAATTTTCTCTTTAAATAGTATTTACTATGATATACTACTAAGTAAGAGGTTAGACAAGTCGCAGGCTAATCTCCAGTGGAGCTGGCTGCTGTCACAGCTGTGTAGGCATTGGCTGCTAGGGTCTTTATATACTAATGGGAGTGTTTAAATGGAAACACACTACAATGCAAATAACAAAAAAATAAGAAATTGTCTTTAAATAGTATTTATTATCATATACTACCATTAAAGAGGTAAAACACGTCGCTGGCTAACCTCCAGTGGAGCTTGCTGCTGTCCACAGTCCTGTCGGCATTGGCTCCCAGGGTCTTTATATAGTAATGGGAGTGTATCCAGGGAAACACACCATAATGCAAATAACAAAAAAAATTCTCTTTAAATGCTATTTATTATCATATACTACTAATTAAGAGGTGAAACACATCTCAGGCTAACCTCCAGTGGAGCTGGCTGCTGTCACAGCCCTGTCGGCATTGGATCCTCGGGTCTTTATATAGTAATGGGAGTGTTCCCACGGAAACACACCATAATGCTAATAACAAAGAAAATAATTCAAATTTCTCTTTAAATAGTATTTATTATCATATACTACTAATTAAGAGGTTGAACACGTCACAGGCTAACCTCCAGTGGAGTTGGCTGCTGTCACTGCCCTTTCGGCATTGGCTCCTAGGGTCTTTATGTAGTAATGGCAGTGTTCCCAAGGAAACACACCATAATGCAAATAACAAACAAAAAATACAATTTTCTCTTTAAATAGTATTTACTATGATATATTACTAATTAAGAGGTAAGACAAGTCGCAGGCTAACCACCAGTGGATCTGGCTGCTGTCACAGCTGTGTCGGCATTGGCTCCTAGGGTCTTTATTTAGTAATGGGAGTTTTTCCAGGGAAACTCACCAGGATGCAAATAAAAAAAGAAAATACAAATTTCTATTTAAATAGTATTTATTATCATTTACTACTAATAAGAGGTGAAACAAGTCTCAGGCTAATCTCCAGTGGAGCTGGCTGCTGTCACAGCTGTGTCGGCATTGGCTCCTAGAGTCTTTATATAGTAATGGGAGTTTCTCCAGGCAAACTCACCATAATGCAAATAACATAAAAAAGTACGAATTTCTCTTTAAATAGTATTTATTATCATATACTACTAATTAAGAGGTAAAACACATCGCAGGCTAACCTCCAGTGGAGCTGGGTGCTGTCCACAGCCCTGTCGGCATTGTCTCCTAGTGTCTTTAAATAGTAATGGGAGTGTTCCCAGGGAAACACACAATAATGCAAATAACAAAAAAAAAAAAAAAAAAAAAAAATACAAATTTCTCTGTAAATAGTATTTATTATCATATACTACTAAGTAAGAGGTAAAACACATCGGAGGCTAACCTCCAGTGGAGCTGGCTGCTATCACAGCCGTGTTGGCTTGGGCTCCTATGGTCTTTATATAGTAATGGGAGTGTTACCAGGGAAACACACCATAATGCAAATACAAAAAAAAAAAAAATTAACGACTCTTTAAATAGTATTTATTATCATATACTACTAAGTAAGAGGAAATCATGTCGCAGGCTAACCACCAGTGGCCCTGGCTGCTGTCACAGCTGTGTTGGCATTGGCTGCTAGGGTCTTTATATACTAATGGGAGTGTTTAAAGGGAAACACACTACAATGCAAATAACAAAAAAATAAGAATTTGTCTTTAAATAGTATTTATTATCATATACTACCATTAAAGAGGTAAAACACGTCGCTGGCCAACCTCCAGTGGAGCTTGCTGCTGTCCACAGTCCTGTCGGCATTGGCTCCCAGGGTCTTTATATAGTAATGGGAGTGTATCCAGGGAAACACACCATAATGCAAATAACAAAAAAAAAATTCTCTTTAAATGCTATTTATTATCATATACTACTAATTAAGAGGTAAAACACATCTCAGGCTAACCTCCAGTGGAGCTGGCTGCTGTCACAGCCCTGTCCGCATTGGATCCTCGGGTTTTTATAAAGTAATGGGAGTGTTCCCACGGAAACACACCATAATGCTAATAACAAAGAAAAACATTCAAATTTCTCTTTAAATAGTATTTATTATCATATACTACTAATTAAGAGGTAGAACACGTCACAGGCTAACCTCCAGTGGAGTTGGCTGCTGTCACTGCCCTTTCGGCATTGGCTCCTAGGGTCTTTATGTAGTAATGGGAGTGTTCCCACGGAAGCACACTATAATGCTAATAACAAAGAAAAACATTCAAATTTCTCTTTAAATAGTATTTATTATCATATATTACTAATTAATAGGTAAAACAAGTCGCAGGCTAAGCTCCAGTGGAGCTGGCTGATGTCACAGCTGTGTCGGCATTGGCTCGTAGGATCTTTATTTAGTAATGGGAGTTTTTCCAGGGAAACTCACCAGAATGCAAATAACAAAAAAAATACAAATTTCTCTTTATATAGTATTTATTATCATAAACTACTATTTAACAGGTAAAACACGTCGCAGGCTAATCTCCAGTGGAGCTGGCTGCTGTCACAGCCATGATGGCATTGGCTCCTAGGGTCTTTATATAGTAAAGGGGGTGTTCCCAGGGAAACACACCATTATACAAATAACAAACAAATACAAATTTCTCTTTAAATAGTATTTACTATGATATACTACTAAGTAAGAGGTTAAACAAGTCGCAGGCTAATCTCCAGTGGAGCTGGCTGCTGTCACAGCTGTGTTGGCATTGGCTGCTAGGGTCTTTATATACTAATGGGAGTGATTAAATGGAAACACACTACAATGCAAATAACAAAAAAATAAGAATTTGTCTTTAAATAGTATTTATTATCATATACTACCATTAAAGAGGTAAAAAACGTCGCTGGCTAACCTCCAGTGGAGCTTGCTGCTGTCCACATTCCTGTCGGCATTGGCTCCCAGGGTCTTTATATAGTAATGGGAGTGTATCCAGGGAAACACACCATAATGCAAATAACAAAAAAAAAAATTCTCTTTAAATGCTATTTAATATCATATACTACTAATTAAGAGGTTAAACACATCTCAGGCTAACCTCCAGTGGAGCTGGCTGCTGTCACAGCCCTGTCGGCATTTCCTCCTCGGGTCTTTATATAGTAATGGGAGTGTTCCCACGGAAACACACCATAATGCTAATAACAAAGAAAAACATTCAAATTTCTCTTTAAATAGTATTTATTATCATATACTACTAATTAAGAGGTTGAACACGTCACAGGCTAACCTCCAGTGGAGTTGGCTGCTGTCACTGCCCTTTCGGCATTGGCTCCTAGGGTCTTTATGTAGTAATGGCAGTGTTCCCAAGGAAACACACCATAATGCAAATAACAAACAAAAAATACAAATTTCTCTTTAAATAGTATTTACTATGATATATTACTAATTAAGAGGTAAAACAAGTCGCAGGCTAACCTCCAGTGGAGCTGGCTGCTGTCACAGCTGTGTCGGCATTGGCTCCTAGGGTCTTTACTTAGTAGTGGGAGTTTTTCCAGGGAAACTCACCAGGATGCAAATAAATAAAAGAAAATACAAATTTCTATTTAAATAGTATTTATTATCATATACTACTAATAAGAGGTGAAACAAGTCTCAGGCTAATCTCCATTGGAGCTGGCTGCTGTCACAGCTGTGTCGGCATTGGCTCCTAGGGTCTTTATATAGTAATGGGAGTTTTTCCAGGCAAACTCACCATAATGCAAATAACATAAAAAAGTACGACTTTCTCTTTAAATAGTATTTATTATCATATACTACTAATTAAGAGGTAAAACACATCGCAGGCTAACCTCCAGTGGAGCTGGGTGCTGTCCACCTGTCCACAGCCTTGTCGGCATTGTCTCCTAGTGTCTTTATAGAGTAATGAGTGTGTTCCCTGGGAAACACACCATAATGCAAATTAAAAAAATACAAATTTCTCTTTTAATAGTATTTATTATCATATACTACTAAAGAAGAGGTAAAACAGGTCGCAGGATAACCTCCAGTGGAGCTGGCTGCTGTCCACAGCCCTGTCGGCATTGTCTCCTAGTGTCTTTAAATAGTAATGGGAGTGTTCCCAGGGAAACACACAATAATGCAAATAACAAAAAAAAAAAAAAAAAAAAAAAAAAAAAAAAAAAAAATACAAATTTCTCTGTAAATAGTATTTATTATCATATACTACTAATTAAGAGGTAAAACACATCGCAGGCTAACCTCCAGTGGAGCTGGCTGCTATCACAGCCGTGTTGGCTAGGGCTCCTATGGTCTTTATACAGTAATGGGAGTGTTACCAGGGTAACACACCATAATGCAAATACCAAAAAAAATATAAATGTCTCTTTAAATAGTATTTATTATCATATACTACTAAGTAAGAGGAAATCATGTCGCAGGCTAACCACCAGTGGCCCTTTCTGCTGTAACAGCTGTGTTGGCATTGGCTGCTAGGGTCTTTATATACAAATGGGAGTGTTTAAAGGGAAACACACTACAATGCAAATAACAAAAAAATAAGAATTTGTCTTTAAATAGTATTTATTATCATATACTACCATTAAAGAGGTAAAACACGTCGCTGGCTAACCTCCAGTGGAGCTTGCTGCTGTCCACAGTCCTGTCGGCATTGGCTCCCAGGGTCTTTATATAGTAATGGGAGTGTTCCCAGGGAAACACACCATTATGCAAATAACAAAAAATACAAATTTCTCTTTATATAGTATTTATTATCATAAACTACTATTTAACAGGTAAAACACGTCGCAGGCTAATCTCCAGTGGAGCTGGCTGCTGTCACAGCCGTGATGGCATTGGCTCCTAGGGTCTTTATATAGTAAAGGGAGTGTGCCCAGGGAAACACACCATTATGCAAATAACAAAAAAATACAAATTTCTCTTTAAATAGAATTTACTATTATATACTACTAATTAAGAGGTGAAACAAGTCGCAGGCTAATCTCCAGTGGAGCTGGCTGCTGTCACAGCTGTGTTGGCATTGGCTGCTAGGGTCTTTATATACTAATGGGAGTGTTTAAATGGAAACACACTACAATGCAAATAACAAAAAAATAAGAATTTGTCTTTAAATAGTATTTATTATCATATACTACTAATTAAGAGGTAAAACACATCGCAGGCTAACCTCCAGTGGAGCTGGGTGCTGTCCACAGCCCTGTCGACATTGTCTCCTAGTGTCTTTATATAGTAATGGGTGTGTTCCCCGGGAAACACACCATAATGCAAATAAAAAAAAAAAAAACAAATTTCTCTTTTAATAGTATTTATTATCATATACTACAAAAGAAGAGGTAAAACACGTCGCAGGATAACCTCCAGTGGAGCTGGCTGCTGTCCACAGCCCTGACGGCATTGTCTCCTAGTGTCTTTAAATGGTAATGGGAGTGTTCCCAGGGAAACACACAATAATGCAAATAACAAAAAAAAAAAAAAAAAAAAATACAAATTTCTCTGTAAATAGTATTTATTATCATATACTACTAATTAAGAGGTAAAACACATCGCAGGCTAACCTCCAGTGGAGCTGGGTGCTGTCCACAGCCCTGTCGGCATTGTCTCCTAGTGTCTTTATATAGTAATGGGTGTGTTCCCCGGGAAACACACCATAATGCAAATAAAAAAAAATACAAATTTCTCTTTTAATAGTATTTATTATCATATACTACTAAAGAAGAGGTAAAACACGTCGCAGGCTAACCTCCAGTGGAGCTGGCTGCTATCACAGCCGTGTTGGCTTGGGCTCCTATGGACTTTATATAGTAATGGGAGTGTATCCAGGGAAACACACCATAATGCAAATAACAAAAAAAATTCTCTTGAAATGCTATTTATTATCATATACTACTAATTAAGAGGTAAAACACATCTCAGGCTAACCTCCAGTGGAGCTGGCTGCTGTCACAGCTGTGTCGGCAATGGCTCCTATGGTCTTTATTTAGTAATGGGAGTTTTTCCAGGGAAACTCACCAAAATGCAAATAAATAAAAGAAAATACAAATTTCTATTTAAATAGTATTTATTATCATATACTACTAATTAAGAGGTAAAACACATCGCAGGCTAACCTCTAGTGGAGCTGGCTGCTGACACAGATGTGTCAGCATTGGGTCTTAGGGTCTTTATATAGTAATGGGAGTGTCCCCACGGAAACACACCATTATTCAAAAAACAAAAAAACAAAAAAATTAATTTTTTTTAAATAGTATTATTATGATATACTACTAATTAAGAGGTAAAAAACGTCACAGGCCTACCTCCAGTGGAGCTGGCTGCTGTCCACAGCCCTGTAGGCATTGGCTGCTATGGCCTTTATATAGTAATGGGAGTTTTTCCAGGGAAACTCACCAGAATGCGAATAACAAAAAAAAGAAAAAAAAAAAAAAAAAATACAAATTTCTCTTTATATAGTATTTATTATCATAAACTACTATTTAAGAGGTAAAACACGTCGCAGGCTAATCTCCAGTGGAGCTGACTGCTGTCACAGCCGTGTCAGCATGGGCTCCTAGGGTCTTTATATAGTAATGGGAGTGTTCCCAGTGAAACACACCATAATGCAAAGAACAAAAAAAAAATACAAATTTCTCTTTAAATAGTATTTATTATCATATACTACTATTTAACAGGTAAAACACGTCGCAGGCTAATCTCCAGTGGAGCTGGCTGCTGTCACAGCCGTGGTGGCATTGGCTCCTAGGGTCTTTATATAGTAAAGGGGGTGTTCCCAGGGAAACACACCATTATGCAAATAACAAAAAAATACAAATTTCTCTTTAAATAGTATTTACTATTATATACTACTAATTTAGAGGTGAAACAAGTCGCAGGCTAATCTCCAGTGGAGCTGGCTGCTGTCACAGCTGTGTTGGCATTGGCTGCTTGGGTCTTTATATACTAATGGGAGTGTTTAAATGGAAACACACTACAATGCAAATAACAAAAAAATAAGAATTTGTCTTTAAATAGTATTTATTATCATATACTACTAATTAAGAGGTAAAACACATCGCAGGCTAACCTCCAGTGGAGCTGGGTGCTGTCCACAGCCCTGTCGGCATTGTCTCCTAGTGTCTTTATATAGTAATGGGTGTGTTCCCCGGGAAACACACCATAATGCAAATAAAAAAAATACAAATTTCTCTTTTAATAGTATTTATTATCAAATACTACTAAAGAAGAGGTAAAACACGTCGCAGGCTAATCTCCAGTGGAGCTGGCTGCTGTCACAGCCGTGATGGCATTGGCTCCTAGGGTCTTTATATAGTAAAGGGGGTGTTCCCAGGGAAACACACCATTATGCAAATAACAAAAAAAAAAAACAAATTTCTCTTTAAATAGTATTTACTATGATATACTACTAATTAAGAGGTGAAACAAGTCGCAGGCTAATCTCCAGTGGAGCTGGCTGCTGTCACAGCTGTGTCGGCATTGGCTCCTAGGGTCTTTATATAGTAATGGGAGTTTTTCCAGGCAAACTCACCATAATGCAAATAATAAAAAAAATACAAATTTCTCTTTAAATAGTATTTATTATCATATACTACTAAAGAAGAGGTAAAACACGTCGCAGGCTAACCTCCAGTGGAGCTGGGTGCCGACACAGCCCTGTCCGCATTGCCTCCTCGGGTATTTATATAGTAATGGGAGTGTCCCCAGGGAAACACACCATTATTCAAAAAACAAAAAACTACATTTTTTTTAAATAGTATTATTATGATATACTACTAATTAAATGGTAAAAAATGTCGCAGGTCTACCTCCAGTGGAGCTGGCTGCTGTCCACAGCCCTGTAGGCATTGGCTGCTATGGTCTTTATATAGTAATGGGAGTGTTCCCACGGAAACACACCATAATGCTAATAACAAAGAAAAACATTCAAATTTCTCTTTAAATAGTATTTATTATCATATACTACTATCTAAGAGGTAGAACACGTCACAGGCTAACCTCCAGTGGAGTTGGCTGCTGTCACTGTGCTTTCGGCATTGGTTCCTAGGGTCTTTATGTAGTAATGGCAGTGTTCCCAAGAAAACACACCATAATGCAAATAACAAACAAAAAATACAAATTTCTCTTTAAATAGTATTTACTATGATATATTACTAATTAAGAGGTAAAACAAGTCGCAGGCTAACCTCCAGTGGAGCTGGCTGCTGTCACAGCTGTGTCGGCAATGGCTCCTATGGTCTTTATTTAGTAATGGGAGTTTTTCCAGGGAAACTCACCAGAATGCAAATAAATAAAAGAAAATACAAATTTCTATTTTAATAGTATTTATTATCATATACTACTAATTAAGAGGTAAAACACATCACAGGCTAGCCTCTAGTGGAGCTGGCTGCTGACACAGATGTGTCAGCATTGGGTCTTAGGGTCTTTATATAGTAATGGGAGTGTCCCCACGGAAACACACCATTATTCAAAAAACAAAAACAAAAAATCAAATTTTTTTTAAATAGTATTATTATGATATACTACTAATTAAGAGGTAAAAAACGTCACAGGCCTACCTCCAGTGGAGCTGGCTGCCGTCCACAGCCCTGTAGGCATTGGCTGCTATGGTCTTTATATAGTAATGGGAGTTTTTCCAGGGAAACTCACCAGAATGCAAATAACAAAAAAAAAAAAAAAAAAAAAAAAAAAATTTCCTTTTATATAGTATTTATTATCATAAACTACTATTTAAGAGGTAAAACATGTCGCAGGCTAATTTCCAGTGGAGCTGGCTGATGTCACAGCCGTGTCGGCATGGGCTCCTAGGGTCTTTATATAGTAATGGGAGTGTTCCCAGGGAAACACACCATAATGCAAAGAACAAAAAAAAAATACAAATTTCTCTTTAAATAGTATTTACTATCAAATACTACTAATTAAGAGGTAAAACACATCGCAGGCTAACCTCCAGTGGAGCTGGCTGCTGTCACAGCTGTGGCGGCATTGGCTCCTAGGGTCTTTATATAGTAATGGGAATTTTTCCAGGCAAACTCTCCATAATGCAAATAACATAAAAAAAGACAAATTTCTCTTTAAAAAGTATTTATTATAATATACTACTAATTAAGAGGTAAAACACATCGCAGGCTAACCTCCAGTGGAGCTGGGTGCTGACACAGCCGTGTCGGCATTGGCTCCTAGGGTCTTTATATAGTAATGGGTGTGTTCCCAGGGAAACACACCATAATGCAAATAAAAAAAATACAAATTTCTCTTTAAATAGTATTTACCATCAAATACTACTAATTAAGAGGTAAAACACATCGCAGACTAACCTCCAGTGGAGCTGCCTGTTTCACAGCTGTGTCGGCATTGGCTGCTAGGGTCTTTATATTGTAATGGGAATTTTTCCAGGCAAACTCTCCATAATGCAAATAACATAAAAAAGGACAAATTTCTCTTTAAAAAGTATTTATTATAATATACTACTAATTAAGAGGTAAAACACATCGCAGGCTAACCTCCAGTGGAGCTGGGTGCTGACACAGCCGTGTCGGTATTGGCTCCTAGGGTCTTTATATAGTAATGGATGTGTTCCCAGGGAAACACACCATAATGCAAATAACCAAAAAAAAAAAAAAAAAAAAAAAAAAAAATACATATTTCTGTTTAAATGGTATTTATTATCATATACTACTAATTAAGAGGTAATATTCGATTAATGATGAAAATTCTCCTCAGAGATAATAAATATTGTTGAAATGAGATAGAATGGCTGGCCAGTACTTACCATTGTGCTGTACCGCCGATAGTAACACAAAATGAAAAAACAGAAAAAAAGGGACAAAGGGACAAGCTTTCGGAACAGAGTTCCTTCGTCAGATGGGAGAGAAGGGAAGAATAAAGGATGGGAATAGAAGGGAAAGGTGGTTCACGACCTAGGTCATGAAGGTGGTGTTTCGGAAGTGTGGGTGTCAGAGATACTGCATGTATGTACTGAGCCAAGCCAGAGAGGATAAATATAACTAAAAAGGAAAGATCAAGTAGTAAAGAGAAGAGAAGAGAGTGAAATTAATGATACTGTGGGGTGTAGGAGGGGGGGGGTGTCTAAAACGTTTTTCATAAACAGGGAAATATGGATGGATACACACACACTCACACACACACACGGAGAGAGATAGAGAGAATGACAGAGAGAGCGAGAGGGCGGTAGAGAGAGAGGGGGGGGGGGGTTAAGGAACGGATATTGAATAGGTGAGCTGAGGATGGAGGAAGGGGAGGGGTTAGCGTAGATTTAGGCCAGGGGGGTGGCGGGTGGAGAGGATATGTTGCAGGGCAAGTTCCCACCTCCGTAGCTCTGAGGGACTGGTGTTGGTTGGTACTATCCAAATGGCACGTGTGGTGTAACACGTGCCCAAGTCCCTGGAGTTATGCTGGAGGGCATGTTCTGCCACAGGATATTGGGTGTCCTCCAGGCGAACAGTTCGTCTATGCCCATTCATCCGCTCAGCCAATTTGTTGGTAGTCATACCAACATAAAAGGCTGAACAGTGGACACATGTCAGCTGGTATATGACATGCGTTGTCTCACATGTGGCCCTGCCTTGAATTGGGTAGGTTTTTCCTGTGGTGGGGCTGGAGTATGTGGTAGTGGGAGGATGCATTGGACCATTGGACTCCAGCCCCACCACAGGAAAAACCTACCCAATTCAAGGCAGGGCCACATGTGAGACAACGCATGTCATATACCAGCTGACATGTGTCCACTGTTCAGCCTTTTATGTTGGTATGACTACCAACAAATTGGCTGAGCGGATGAATGGGCATAGACGAACTGTTCGCCTGGAGGACACCCAATATCCTGTGGCAGAACATGCCCTCCAGCATAACTCCAGGGACCTGGGCACGTGTTACACCACACGTGCCATTTGGATAGTACCAACCAACACCAGTCCCTCAGAGCTACGGAGGTGGGAACTTGCCCTCCAACATATCCTCTCCTCCCGCCACCCCCCTGGCCTAAATCTACGCTAACCCCTCCCCTTCCTCCATCCTCAGCTCACCTATTCATTATCCGTTCCTTACCCCCCCCCCCCCCCCCCCCTCTCTCTCTCTACCGCCCTCTCGCTCTCTCTGTCATTCTCTCTATCTCTCTCCGTGTGTGTGTGTATCCATCCATATTTCCCTGTTTATGAAAAACGTTTTAGACACCCCCCCGCCCCTCCTACACCCCTCAGCATCATTAATTTCACTCTCTTCTCTTCTCTTTACTACTTGATCTTTCCTTTTTAGTTATATTTATCCTCTCTGGCTTGGCTCAGTACATACATGCAGTATCTCTGACGCCCACACTTCCGAAACACCACCTTCATGACCTAGGTCGTGAACCACCTTTCCCTTCTATTCCCATCCTTTATTCTTCCCTTCTCTCCCACCTGACGAAGGAACTCTGTTCCGAAAGCTTGTCCCTTTGTCCCTTTTTTTCTGTTTTTTCATTTTGTGTTACTATCGGCGGTACAGCACAATGGTAAGTACTGGCCAGCCATTCTATCTCATTTCAACAATATTAATTAAGAGGTAAAACACATCCCAGGCTAACCTCCAGAGGAGCTGGCTGCTATCACAGCCGTGGTGGCTTTGGCTCCTGTGGTCTTTATATAGTAATGGGAGTGTTACCAGGGAAACACACCATAATGCAAATACCAAAAAAATATAAACTTCTCTTTAAATAGTATTTATTATCATATACTACTAAGTAAGAGGAAATCACGTCGCAGGCTAACCACCAGTGGCCCTGGCTGCTGTCACAGCTGTGTTGGCATTGGCTGCTAGGGTCTTTATATAGTAATGGGAGTGTTTAAAGGGAAACACACTACAATGCAAATAACAAAAAAAATACGAATTTGTCTTTAAATAGTATTTATTATCATATACTACCATTTAAGAGGTAAAACACGTCGCCGGCTAACCTCCAGTGGAGCTTGCTGCTGTCCACAGTCCTGTCGGCATTGGCTCCCAGGGTCTTTATATAGTAATGGGAGTGTATCCAGGGAAACACACCATAATGCAAATAACAAAAAAAATTCTCTTTAAATGCTATTTATTAACATATACTACTAATTAAGAGGTAAAACGCATCTCAGGCTAACCTCCAGTGGAGCTGGCTGCTGTCACAGCCCTGTCCGCATTGGATCCTCGGGTCTTTATAAAGTTATGGGAGTGTTCCCACGGAAACACACCATAATGCTAATAACAAAGAAAAACATTCAAATTTCTCTTTAAATAGTATTTATTATCATATACTACTAATTAAGAGGTAGAACACGTCACAGGCTAACCTCCAGTGGAGTTGGCTGCTGTCACTGCCCTTTCGGCATTGGCTCCTAGGGTCTTTATATAGTAATGAGAGTGTTCCCTAGGAAACACACCATAATGCAAATAACAAACATTAAATACAACATTCTCTTTAAATAGAACTTTTTATGATATACTACTAATTAAGAGGTGAAACAAGTCGCAGGCTAATCTCCAAAGGAGCTGGCTGCTGGCACAGCTGTGTCGGCATTGGCTCCTAGGGTCTTTATATAGTAATGAGAGTTTTTCCAGGCAAATTCACAATCATGCAAATAACAAAAAAAAAAAAAAAAAAAAAAAGAAAAAATACAAATTTCTCTTTAACTAGTATTTATTATCGTATACTACTAATTAAGAGGTAAAATATAATAATGGAAAATCCAGGTTGGAATAAATAATATAGTGAGGACAGTTTACTACTCACCGCAAAGACGTGGCGACGAGCTGCGACAGGCACATACAAAAGACACACACATACAACACATTCAGCTATCGACCATGGCCTTCTTCAGAAATAGAGCACTCACGCAATCACACAGGCACACAACACAGTCATACAACCATCACCTCCGACTGCCACACTTCGAATCACGCTCTGCAGCGAATCGGGGACGGGATGGGAGGGGGAGGGGATAGAAAGGTTACGTCACGGTGGTGGGGATGGGTTAGATGGGAATAACGAGATGCAGCTTAGGAATGGAGTGGGGAGGCGGGTGAGGGGAGAAAATAAAATAAAATAAAGTAAAATAATTCATGTACTCTCAAGTGCACAAGACCACACACACACACACACACACACACACACACACACACGATCACACATTCACACACCACTCAAATCAGGCGAGGTTTGGGATACAGAGGTAGGAACTGTAAGGTATGGGAAAAAAAAAGAAATTATCGTAGGTTGAGGCCTGGTTGATTTCGGGATCGGAGAATGTATTGTAGGGATAACTCCCATCTGTGCAGTTCAGAAAAGCTGGTGGTGGATGGGAGGATCCAGATGGCCCGGGTTGTGAAGCAGCCATTGAAATCAAGCATGTGCTCCGCTGCATGCTGTGCCACAGGGTGGTCCACCTTGTTTTTGGCCACAGTTTGGCGGTGGCCATTCATCCTAATGGACAGCTGGTTGGTGGTCATGCCAATATAGAAAGCTGTACAGTGCTTGCAACACAGTTGGTAAATTACGTGGCTGCTTTCACAAGTGGCCCGGCCTCTGATAGGGTAGGATAAGCCTGTGACAGGACTGGAATAGGAAGTGCTGGGTGGGTGGATTGGACAGGTCTTGCAGTGGGGTCTTCCACAAGGATATGATCCCTGTGGCAGTGAGCTGGGTTTCGGGGTGGCATAAGGATGAACTAGGATGTTGTGAAGGTTGGGAGGGCGACGGAACACCACTTTAGGAGGGGTGGGAAGGATCTTGGGCAGGATGTCTCTCATTTCAGGGCATGAGGATAGAAAATCAAAACCTTGGCGAAGGATGGAATTTAGTTGTTCGAGACCAGGGTAGTACTGGGTGACAAGGGGAGCGCTCTTTTGTGGATGGTTACTAGTGTTAGGAAGAGGATTTGGGGTGTGTGAGGATATGGCACGGGAGATTTGTTTGCGGATTAGGTCTGTGGGGTAGTTTCTGTTTGTGAAGGCCTTTGTGAGACCTTCAGCATATTCAGAAAGGGAATTCTTGTCACTGCAGATATGCCGTCCACGGGTGGCCAGGCTGTAAGGGAGGCATTTTTTGACGTGGAAGGGATGGCAACTGTCAAAATGTAGGTACTGTTGGTGGTTGGTAGGTTTAATATGGACGGAAGTGTGGATGGAGCCATCAGTGAGGCGGAGGTTGACATCCAGGAATGTGG
Organism: Locusta migratoria; assembly: GCA_026315105.1. Lineage (NCBI taxonomy): Eukaryota > Metazoa > Arthropoda > Insecta > Orthoptera > Acrididae > Locusta > Locusta migratoria. The sequence goes on from CM048748.1 coordinate 483,054,258, forward strand.
CATGGTTGGTTGAGGAAGACCAGGTGAAGTGGATGGGAGAGAAGGAATTGAGGTTCTGAAGAAAGGAGGATAGGGTGTCCTGGCCGTGAGTCCAGATCATGAAAATATCATCAATGAACCGGAACCAGGCCAGAGGCTTGAGGTTTTGGGATGCTAGAAAGGATTCCTCCAGACGGCCCATGAACAGGTTGGCATAGGAGGGTGCCATGCGGGTGCCCATGGCTGTGCCTTGGATTTGATGGTAAACTTTCCCCTCAAAGGAAAAGTAGTTGTTAAGTAGGATGAAATTGGTAAGGGTTATGAGGAATGAGGTATCAGGATTGCGTTCAGAGGGACGTTGGGAGAGGTAGTGTTCCAGAGCGGCAAGGCCATGGGCATGTGGGATGTTGGTGTATAGGGAGGTGGCATCCACTGTGACAAGTAAAGATCCAGGAGGCAAAGGGGTGGGAATGGTGGAGAGTCGGTGAAGGAAGTGGTTGGTATCCTTGATGTGGGAAGGTAGATTTTGGACAATAGGTTGGAGGTGTTGGTCAACTAGGGCTGAAATTCGTTCGGTAGGCGCACAGTAACCAGCCACAACAGGGCGTCCAGGATTATTAGGTTTGTGGATTTTGGGGAGCATGTAAAAGGTGGGTGTGCGGGGTGCTGCTGGGGTGAGGAGGGAGATGGATTCAGGGGAGAGTTTCTGGGAGGGGCCATAGGATTTTAGTAGGGATTGGAGATCTTGTTGGACTTTGGGGATGGGGTCAATCTGGCACAACTTGTAGGTGGAGGAGTCAGATAGTTGGCGGAGCCCTTCTGCCAGGTAGTCACTGTGATCCATAACTACAGTGGTGGAACCTTTATCAGCAGGGAGGATGATTATGTCAGGATTAGTTTTAAGGTTTTGGATGGCTCTTCTTTCTTCTGCTGAAAGGTTTGAGTTCTTGGGAAGGGACTTGGGAAAGGATGGTGAGGACAAGTTGGAGGTGAGAAACTCTTGGAGGGTAACCAGAGGGTGGTTAGGTGGGAGTGCAGGGGGATCTTTGTTGGATGGTGGTATGAATTGGGACAGGCAGGGTTCAATATTGGGATTAGGTAGATTGCGGTCAGAGGGATTGGTGGCAAAGTAGTGTTTCCATCGTAGGGATCGGGAAAAGGAGAGTAGGTCTTTGACAAGAGCAACATGATTAAACTGGGGTGTAGGACTAAAGGTAAGACCTTTGGATAAAACGGAAACTTCAGTGGGGTTTAGATTTTTTGTGGATAGGTTGACCACAGTGTTCTGGCGTTGTTTTGGTATTGGATGTTGTGGAGTGGTGGTAGGGAGTTTGGAGGGGTGAGGTAGGTTCAAGAGGTCAGCTAAGCATGGTCTGGGACCTATGAGGGGCTCACGAGGAGGAACACTGTGGTTCAGATAGGGATTGGATATGGGTGCTCCAAGGCGGCAATATGATGTCAGCAGGCTGGATAGTTTGTGGAGGTGGTGTTTGGAATGCTCCTCCAGTTGCTGGAGAGCAAAGGATTCGATCTGGGAGATGGGATGTAGGTAGTTTTGGTTACACAATAGTAATATCTTACGGAGGGAGAGAAGGTGCAGGTCATTGTGGAAGGAGGGGTGGGATCCAGACAATGGAATTTTTAATGTTAGACCGTTGGGAGGGATACCATGACTTAGACAGCATTTTAGGAATAGGATGTGGGATTGGGTTTTGGCCAGGGAAAGGGATACTTTCCTGAACTGGTACAGATAGAAGGAGCAGGGGTCCATTGGGACAGGGATGGTGCCGGGAAAGTGGAAAGTGAGGAATGATGGGAGAGACAGTGGATTATGATGAACCTGGGAAGAGGTTCCTCAACACGCAAAATACGCACCAGCCACGCAAAAGTTCGTAAATTCGCGCACACAACTACACAGATACACACCCAAGTACGCAGATTCACGCCCAAGCGCACTAAATGACGGAAAAAAATGCAAAATCGCGAATAAAATCATGCACCAGAACGCAAAATCACGCACTAAAACGGGAGATCTCACACAGGATCAAGCAGCCCACCGCAAAAATGCGTACAAAAATCCAAACAACGCGTAAGTACGGAAATTCGTGGAAGAAAGACTGTAATGGAGCTTCTAGAACAGAAAACTCAAGACACAGGAACATAAATTTACGTAATTCTAATATAAGTGGCTGGGGATAAAAGATTACATGTACATATCTGTGGGCGGGCCCGTTAGTTCAAACGAAAGTGGTTCTGGCATAGTTGGGTCGTAATAAATAACTAAGGTGATAAAAAATATAAAATAAATGTATATACAGTAGACCAAAACTACGAGAAAATACACGAGGGAAAGTAAGGAAAAGTGTATTGGAATAACTGGAAGGGGGAAGAATAAGCTGCATCAACAATCGGGGTGGTTATAAAGCTCTCTGTTGAAAGCTGGCGGGATTGTTGGCTGGGAAGTCGGAATGTGACAGTTACAAAGGATTGAGAAGAAGGAAAATAGGAAAATACAAGAGTGAAGGAAATATTGATAGAGGGATGTTATAGAAAGTAATAACAAAGGAAAAGGTTATGGGATGGAAGGAAGACCGTTAGGTAAAATATAATAATGGAAAATCCAGGTTGGAATAAATAATATAGTGAGGACAGTTTACTACTCACCGCAAAGACGTGGCGACGAGCTGCGACAGGCACATACAAAAGACACACACATACAACACATTCAGCTATCGGCCATGGCCTTCTTCAGAAATAGAGCACTCACGCAATCACACAGGCACACAACACAGTCATACAACCATCACCTCCGACTGCCACACTTCGAATCACGCTCTGCAGCGTCTTACAAGGTCTTACCTTTAGTCCTACACCCCAGTTTAATCATGTTGCTCTTGTCAAAGACCTACTCTCCTTTTCCCGATCCCTACGATGGAAACACTACTTTGCCACCAATCCCTCTGACCGCAATCTACCTAATCCCAATATTGAACCCTGCCTGTCCCAATTCATACCACCATCCAACAAAGATCCCCCTGCACTCCCACCTAACCACCCTCTGGTTACCCTCCAAGAGTTTCTCACCTCCAACTTGTCCTCACCATCCTTTCCCAAGTCCCTTCCCAAGAACTCAAACCTTTCAGCAGAAGAAAGAAGAGCCATCCAAAACCTTAAAACTAATCCTGACATAATCATCCTTCCTGGCAGAAGGGCTCCGCCAACTATCTGACTCCTCCACCTACAAGTTGTGCCAGATTGACCCCATCCCCAAAGTCCAACAAGATCTCCAATCCCTACTAAAATCCTATGGCCCCTCCCAGAAACTCTCCCCTGAATCCATCTCCCTCCTCACCCCAGCAGCACCCCGCACACCCACCTTTTACATGCTCCCCAAAATCCACAAACCTAATAATCCTGGACGCCCTGTTGTGGCTGGTTACTGTGCGCCTACCGAACGAATTTCAGCCCTAGTTGACCAACACCTCCAACCTATTGTCCAAAATCTACCTTCCCACATCAAGGATACCAACCACTTCCTTCACCGACTCTCCACCATTCCCACCCCTTTGCCTCCTGGATCTTTACTTGTCACAGTGGATGCCACCTCCCTATACACCAACATCCCACATGCCCATGGCCTTGCCGCTCTGGAACACTACCTCTCCCAACGTCCCTCTGAACGCAAGCCTGATACCTCATTTCTCATAACCCTTACCAATTTCATCCTACTTAACAACTACTTTTCCTTTGAGGGGAAAGTTTACCATCAAATCCAAGGCACAGCCATGGGCACCCGCATGGCACCCTCCTATGAAAAACCTGTTCATGGGCCGTCTGGAGGAATCCTTTCTAGCATCCCAAAACCTCAAGCCTCTGGCCTGGTTCCGGTTCATTGATGATATTTTCATGATCTGGACTCACGGCCAGGACACCCTATCCTCCTTTCTTCAGAACCTCAATTCCTTCTCTCCCATCCACTTCACCTGGTCTTCCTCAACCAACCATGCCACATTCCTGGATGTCAACCTCCGCCTCACTGATGGCTCCATCCACACTTCCGTCCATATTAAACCTACCAACCACCAACAGTACCTACATTTTGACAGTTGCCATCCCTTCCACGTCAAAAAATGCCTCCCTTACAGCCTGGCCACCCGTGGACGGCATATCTGCAGTGACAAGAATTCCCTTTCTGAATATGCTGAAGGTCTCACAAAGGCCTTCACAAACAGAAACTACCCCACAGACCTAATCCGCAAACAAATCTCCCGTGCCATATCCTCACACACCCCAAATCCTCTTCCTAACACTAGTAACCATCCACAAAAGAGCGCTCCCCTTGTCACCCAGTACTACCCTGGTCTCGAACAACTAAATTCCATCCTTCGCCAAGGTTTTGATTTTCTATCCTCATGCCCTGAAATGAGAGACATCCTGCCCAAGATCCTTCCCACCCCTCCTAAAGTGGTGTTCCGTCGCCCTCCCAACCTTCACAACATCCTAGTTCATCCTTATGCCACCCCGAAACCCAGCTCACTGCCACAGGGATCATATCCTTGTGGAAGACCCCGCTGCAAGACCTGTCCAATCCACCCACCCAGCACTTCCTATTCCAGTCCTGTCACAGGCTTATCCTACCCTATCAGAGGCCGGGCCACTTGTGAAAGCAGCCACGTAATTTACCAACTGTGTTGCAAGCACTGTACAGCTTTCTATATTGGCATGACCACCAACCAGCTGTCCATTAGGATGAATGGCCACCGCCAAACTGTGGCCAAAAACAAGGTGGACCACCCTGTGGCACAGCATGCAGCGGAGCACATGCTTGATTTCAATGGCTGCTTCACAACCCGGGCCATCTGGATCCTCCCATCCACCACCAGCTTTTCTGAACTGCACAGATGGGAGTTATCCCTACAATACATTCTCCGATCCCGAAATCAACTAGGCCTCAACCTACGATAATTTCTTTTTTTTTCCCATACCTTACAGTTCCTACCTCTGTATCCCAAACCTCGCCTGATTTGAGTGGTGTGTGAATGTGTGATCGTGTGTGTGTGTGTGTGTGTGTGTGTGTGTGTGGTCTTGTGCACTTGAGTGTACATGAATAATTTTACTTTATTTTATTTTATTTTCTCCCCTCACCCGCCTCCCCACTCCATTCCTAAGCTGCATCTCGTTATTCCCATCTAACCCATCCCCACCACCGTGACGTAACCTTTCTATCCCCTCCCCCTCCCCTCCCGTCCCCGATTCGCTGCAGAGCGTGATTGGAAGTGTGGCAGTCGGAGGTGATGGTTGTATGACTGTGTTGTGTGCCTGTGTGATTGCGTGAGTGCTCTATTTCTGAAGAAGGCCATGGCCGATAGCTGAATGTGTTGTATGTGTGTGTCTTTTGTATGTGCCTGTCGCAGCTCGTCGCCACGTCTTTGCGGTGAGTAGTAAACTGTCCTCACTATATTATTTATTAATTAAGAGGTAAAACACATCGCAGGCTAACCTCCAGTGGAGCTGGCTGCTGTCACAGCCGTGCTGGCATTGGCTCCTATGGTCTTTATATAGTAATGGAAGTGTTCCCAGGGAATCACACCATAATGCAAATAAAAAAAATACAAACCTCTCTTTAAATAGTATTTATTATCATATATTACTAATTAAGAGGTAAACACGTCGCAGGCCAGCCACCTGTGGCCCTGGCTGCTATCACAGCTGTGTTGGCATTGGCTGCTAGGGTCTTTATATAGTAATGGGAGTGTTTAAAGGGAAACACACTACAATGCAAATAACAAAAAATATGAATTTGTCTTTAAATAGTATTTATTGTCATGTACTACCAATTAAGAGATAAAACACGTCGCCGGCTAACCTCCAGTGGAGCTTGCTGCTGTCCACAGTCCTGTCGGCATTGGCTCCTAGGTTCTTTATATAGTAATGGGAGTGTTTCCAGGGAAACACACCATAATGCAAATAACAAAAAAATAATTCTCTTTAAATGCTATTTATTATCATATACTACTAATTAAGAGGTAAAACACATCTCAGGCTAACCTCCAGTGGAGCTGGCTGCTGTCACAGCCCTGTCCGCATTGGCTCCTCGGGTCTTTATATAGTAATGAGAGTGTTCCCACGGAAACACACCATAATGCTGATAACAAAGAGAAACATACAAATTTCTCTTTAAATAGTATTTATTATCAGATACTAATAATTAAGAGGTAGAACACGTCACAGGCTAACCTCCAGTGGAGTTGGCTGCTGTCACTGCCCTTTCGGCATTGGCTCCTAGGGTCTTTATGTAGTTTATTTATTTATTTTTATTTATTTATTTATTCTGTTCCATAGGACCCACTTCAGGAGTAAGACTTCATGGTCATGGAACAAGTCAATACATTAATTGTTACACAATAATGGTAATAGAAAAAGTGAAAAGAATCAATAAAGAAAAAATAAATTAGTTTAATTGTTTAACTTTTCTAGGAGTTTCTCGACAGAATAAAAGGAGTGAGCCACGAGGTAACTCTTCAATTTAGATTTGAAAGCATGTGGATTAGTGCTAAGATTCTTACGTTCTTGTGGCAGCTTATTGAAAATGGATGCCGCAGAATACTGCACCTCTTTCTGCACAAGTGTTAAGGTGGTGCGGTGCAAATGTAGATTAGACATCTGTCTAGTATTCACCGAGTGAAAGCTACTAACTCGTGGGAATAAGCTGATATTGTTAACAACAAACGACATTAAAGAAAAAACGTATTGTGACGCCAGAGTCAAAATTCCCAGACTACTGAAAAGGGGTCGACATGACGTTCGCGAACTTACACCAGATATTGCTCGAACCGCCCGTTTTTGAGCCAGAAATATCCTTTTTGCATCAGGCGAGTTACCCCAAAAAACAATGCCGTACGTCATAAGTGAGTGAAAGTAAGCGAAATAGACTACTTTTCGTGTTGAAAAATCACTTATCTCAGATATTGTTCTAATGGTAAATATAGCAGAATTTAGTTTTGGAACAAGATCCTGAACATGGGCTTTCCATGACAGCTTACTGTCTATATGAACATCTAGAAATTTGAACTGTTCAGTCTCACTTATCACATGCCCATTATGTGTAATCATATTGTCAGATTTCGTCAAATTATGTGTTAGAAATTGTAAGAACTGAGTTTTACTGTGATTTAACATCAACTTGTTTTCTATTAGCCATGAACTTATCTCTTGAACTGCATTATTTGATACTGTGTCAATATTATGAGCAACATCCTTCACTACCAAGCTGGTATCATCAGCAAACAGATCTGATACAACTGGAGGAGGAGTGTTCATCGCTGTGGACAAAGATATTGTTTCTACTGAGATCGAGGTTGAAAGTAACTGTGAAGTTATCTGGGCACGCATAACAGGTCTGAAAGAAGTAAAGTTAATAGTTGGGTGTTTTTACCGGCCCCCCAGTGCTGCTGTAGCAGTTTTAGAATCATTCAAGGAAAGTCTACACCAGGTAGTGCATAGGTATCCGGGCCATGCAATATTAGTCGGAGGTGACTTCAACCTTAAGAGTATAGATTGGCACCTCGCTAGTTACATTTCAGGCGGTACAGACAAGCAGTCTTGCGAGCTACTTTTGGACACATTCTCCGAAAACTGTCTTGTGCAGTTAAACCGGCAACCCACGCGCAATGGAAATATTCTAGACCTTATAGCCACAAACAGGCCTGACCTTATTAACGATGTCTTTGTAGAGACAGGAATTAGTGATCATGATATCGTCATAGCGTCGATGGTGACCAAAATTCATAAACCAGTCAAGAAGGCTAGGAGCGTGTTTTTGTTGGGAAAAGCCGACAAGCAAATGTTACGATCGCACTTAGAAAATGAATGGGCATCGTTTAATTCTGGGACTATGGATGTAGAGGAATTGTGGACTAAATTTAAATGCATTGTTAATGAAGGGTTAGAGAAATATGTGCCAGTAAAGACGATTAAGGATGGAAAAGATCCACCGTGGTATAATAATAATGTTAGAAAGCTGCTGAGAAAGCAAAGGCTGTTGCACTCTCGATTCAAAAAAGAACACGCAAATGATGACAGGCAAAAGTTAGTAGAGATTCGTGCGTCTATAAAAAGATTGATGCGTGAAGCATACAATAATTATCACAGCCATACCTTAGCAAAAGATCTTTCCGAGAACCCGAAAAAATTCTGGTCCTATGTAAAATCGATAAGCGGGTCAAAGCCCACTGTCCAGTCACTAGTTGGTCATTCCGGGGCAGTAATAGAAGAAAGCAAACGGAAAGCTGAAGTTCTAAATTTAACCTTTAAGAAATCTTTCACGCAGGAGGACCGCACAAATATACCATCATTTGATCAACGTACTAATTCCGAAATGGGGGACATAGCAATAGGTATTTCTGGTGTAGAGAAGCAGCTGAGAGAGCTAAATACGAAAAAGTCTGCTGGTCCGGATGGAATACCAGTTCGGTTTTACAAAGACTATTCTGCGGCATTGGCCCACTACTTAGCTTGCATTTATAGCGAATCTTTAATTCAGCGCAAAGTTCCTAGTGATTGGAAAAAAGCGCAGGTGACTCCCGTGTATAAGAAAGGAAAGAGAACTGACCCATACAATTACAGGCCAATATCGTTGACATCGGTTTCATGTAGAATTTTGGAGCATATTCTCAGTTCGAATATAGTAAATTTCCTTGAAACGGAAAAGCTTCTTCCCATGAATCAGCACGGGTTTAGGAAACATTGTTCATGTGAAACTCAGCTTGCCCTTTTCTCACATGACATCTTGCGAGCCATGGACGAAGGGCAACAGGCGGACTGTGTTTTTCTCGACTTCAAAAAGGCGTTCGACGTGGTGCCACACTGCAGACTGCTAACGAAGGTACGAGCTTATGGAATAAGTTCACAGATTTGTGACTGGCTGGAAGACTTCCTAAGTAATAGAACGCAGTACGTTGTTCTCGACGGCGAGTGTTCATCAGAGACGAGTGTATCGTCAGGCGTGCCCCAGGGGAGTGTGATAGGACCGCTATTATTTTCTATCTATATAAATGATCTGATGGACAGAGTAAGTTGTAATTTGCGGCTGTTTGCTGATGATGCTGTGGTGTATGGGAGGGTGTCGTCTGTAACTGACTGTAATAGCATACAGGTTGACTTAGACAAAATTTCTAGTTGGTGCGAAGAATGGCAGCTAGCTCTCAATGTAGAAAAATGTAAGGTGATGCGCATGAGTAGAAAAAACAATCCTATAATGTTCGAATACAGCATTAGTAGTGAGCTTCTTGATGCGGTCGCGTCGTTCAAATATCTAGGCGTAACATTGCAGAGCGATATGAAATGGAACGAGCATGTAAGGACAGTTGTGAGTGAGGCAGACAGCCGACTTCGGTTTATTGGGAGAATTTTGGGAAGATGTACTTCAACTGTAAAGGAGACTGCGTATAAAACGCTTGTACGACCACGTCTTGAGTATTGCTCAAGTATTTGGGACCCGCAGCAGATCGGTTTGAAGGAAGACATAGAGGCGGTTCAGAGGCGAGCAGCTAGATTTGTTACCGGTAGGTTCGACCAATGCGCGAGTGTCACGGAAATGCTCCGGCAACTCAGTTGGGGATCGCTGGAAGAAAGACAACGTTCTTTTCGTGAATTTCTGTTAAGTAAATTTAGAGGGCCGGAATTTGAAGCTGAGTGTAGTACGATCTTGCTGCCGCCTACTTACATTTCGCGTAAAGATCACAAAGACAAGATAAGAGAAATTAGGGCTCGTACGGAGGCATATAGGCATTCTTTTTTTCCTCGTTCAATTTGTGAGTGGAATAGCAAAGGAAATGCCTAGTAGTGGTACAGTGTACCCTCCGCCACGCACCTTACGGTGAATTGCGGAGTATGTATGTAGATGTAGATGTAGAAACAAAAATATTTTACAATCACCTGTTATACTCGAAGGCATATCATTTATATAAATAAGAAACAGCAATGGTCCCAAAACAGACCCCTGGGGCACCCCATACTTAATTGTGCCCCATTGGGATTGCACATCATAGCCATTTTCTACATTGCGGAGAATTACCTTCTGTTGTCTATTATTAAAGTAAGAGGTGAACCAGTTGTGGGCTACTCCCCGTATTCCATAATGTTCCAACTTCTGCAACAATATTTTGTGATCAACACAATCAAACGCTTTTGTTAAATCAAAGAAGACGCCTAATGCCCGTAGCCTCTTATTTAACCCATCAAGTGCCTCACAGAGAAACGAAAATATAGCGTTTTCAGTCGTTAAGCCACTTCTAAAACCAAACTGTACGTTTGACAGGAAATTATGTGAACTGAAATGATCAATTAATCTTGAATAAACAGCCTTTTCAATAACTTTGGAAAAAACCGATGGCATAGAAATAGGTCTATAGTTGTCTACATTATCCCTTTCACCTTTTTTATAAAGCGGTTTCACTACTGAGTACTTTAATCTGTTAGGAAACTGACCATTCCGAAAGGAAAAATTACAAATATGGCTTAGTACTGGGCTAACATATGGAGAACAGTACTTTAGAATTCTGCTAGATACCCCATCATATCCACAAGAGTCCTTAGTCTTTAGTGATTTAATTATTGACTCAATCTCACCTATGGAAGTATCATGAAGGATCATTTCAGGCAACAGCCTCGGAAACGCATTTTCTAAAAACGTTATATGATTACCTGTAGAAACTAGAGTTTTGTTTAGTTCCTCTACTATATTCAGAAAGTGATTATTGAATATTGCACATATCTCTAACTTGTCAGTAACAGAAACATTCCTACTACGCACTGACGTTATATCTTCTACCTGCTGCTCCTGACCAGACACTTCCTTCACAACTGACCAGATAGTTTTAATTTTATCCCGAGAGTTTGCTATTCTTTTTGCGTACCACATACTTTTTGCATTCTTAATGACATTTTTCAGAACCTTACAGTACTGTTTGTAATGAGCTACTGCATCTTCATTCTGACTGCTTCTAACATTTTGATACAACTCCCGCTTAGTTCTACATGATACTCTTATCCCCTTTGTCATCCACCCTGGCTGTCTGTTACTGAAAGTACCCTGTTTTGAGCGTTCTAGTGGAAAGCAACTATCTAATAGCATAATAAATGTGTTCAGAAAAGCATTATATTTATCATCTGCATTATCAGCACTATAAACATCCTGCCATTCTTGTTCCTTAATTAGGCTTAAAAAGGTCTCAATTGCAACTGGATTAACTTATCTGAGTAGTTGATATTTATGTTTAACATTTGTTGGAGAACAAATACTTTTTAGAATTAAAAGTTGGGCATCATGGTCTGATAGGCCATTTACTAATCTGCTGACAGAGTGCCCCTCTAATAATGAAGAATGAACAAAAATATTGTCAATGGTAGAACTGCTATTTCCTTGCACTCTCGTTGGAAAGAATACTGTTTGCATCATGTTATAGGAATTAAATAGATCTAACAGCTGACGTTTCCTTGAGCTATCACCTACACAATTAATGTTGAAATCTCCACACACAATTAAATTTTTATACTTCCTATACAGTGAACCCAGAACCAATTCCAGCTTGGGCAGAAACATTGTAAAATCTGAGTCACGGGATCTATAAATAACAACTATTACTAGTTTAGTTCCATTAACATTAACAATTCCTGCACAACATTCAAATATCTGTTCTGTGCAGTGTTCAGAAAAATCGATTGACTCCGATGAAAAATCATTTTTTACATACATGGCCACTCCCCCACACTGCAAGGAACTCCTAGAGTAAAAGGCAGCTAACCTGTATCCTGGCAAAGGAAGTCTCTGAATTGTCACACCACTTAAAAAGTGCTCTGAAATTCCAATAATGTCATAATCAGTATCAAGAAGCATTTCATTAACTTTATCTCTGATACCATGTATATTTTGATGAAAAACAGTAATTCCCTTATTACTTATATGCTTAGTCTTTGTCAAAGGTGGTTCATTTCTTAGAGGGACTTCCTTTAAGCAGGAATATCAATCAGCTGTCTTCAGTCTAAAAATGGGAGTAATGGGAGTGTTCCCAAGGAAACACACTATAATGCAAATAACAAACAAAAAATACAAATTTTTCTTTAAATAGTATTTACTATGATATACTACTAATTAAGAGGTAAAACAAGTCGCAGGCTAACCTCCAGTGGAGCTGGCTGCTGTCACAGCAGTGTCGGCATTGGCTCCTAGGGCCTTTATTTAGTAATGGGAGTTTTTACAGGGAAACTCACCAGAAAGCAAATATATAAAAGAAAATACAAATTTCTATTTAAATAGTGTTTATTATCATATACTACTAATTAAGAGGTAAAACACATCTCAGGCTAACCTCCAGTGGAGCTGGCTGATGTCACAGCTCTGTCGACATTGGCTCCTCGGGTCTTTATATAGTAATGGCAGTGTTCCCACGGAAACACACCATAATGCTAATAACAAAGAAAAACATTCAAATTTCCCTTTAAATAATATTTATTATCATATACTACTAATTAAGAGGTAGAACAAGTCACAGGCTAACCTCCAGTGCAATTGGCTGCTGTCACTGCCCTTTCGGCATTGGCTCCTAGGGTCTTTATGTAGTAATGGCAGTGTTCCCATGGAAACACACCATAATGCAAATAACAAAGAAAAAATACAAATTTCTCTTTCAATAGTATTTACTATGATATATTACTAATTAAGAGGTAAAACAAGTCGCAGGCTAACCTCCAGTGGAGCTGACTGCTGTCACAGATATGTCGGCATTGGCTCCTAGGGTCTTTATTTAGTAATGGGAGTTTTTCCAGGGAAACTCACCAGAATGCAAATAAATAAAAGAAAATACAAATTTCTAGTTAAATAGTATTTAGTATCATATACTACTAATTAAGAGGTAAAACACATCGCAGGCACCTCCAATGGAGCTGGCTGTTGACACAGCTGTGTCGGCATTGGCTCTTAGGGTCTTTATATAGTAATGGGAGTGTCCCCACGGAAACACACCATTATTAAAAAAACAAAACAAAAAAATACATTTTTTTAAAAATAGTATTATTATGATATACTACTAATTAAGAGGTAAAAAACGTCGCAGGCCTACCCCCAGTGGAGCTGGCTGCTGTCCACGGCCCTGTACGCATTGGCTCCTAGGGTTCTTTATATAGTAATGGAAGTGATCCCAGGGAAACACACCATAATGCAAATAACAAAATAATACAAATTTCTCTTTAAATATTATTTATTATCATTTACTACTAATTAAGAGGCAAAACACATCGCAGGCTAACCTCCAGTGGAGCTGGCTGCTGTCACTGCCCTTTCGGCATTGGCTCCTAGGATCTTTATATAGTAATGGGAGTGTTCCCAAGGAAACACACCATAATGCAAATAACCAACAATAAATACAAAATTCTCTTTAAATAGAATTTTTTAAGATATACTACTAATTAGGAAGTGAAACAAGTCACAGGCTAATCTCCAGTGGAGATGGCTGCTGTCACAGCTGTGTCGGCATTGGCTCCTAGGGTCTTTATATAGAAATGGGAGTTTTTCCAGGCAAACTCAACATAATGCAAATAACAAAAAAAAAAAAAAAAAAAAAAAAAATACAAATTTCTGTTTAAATAGTATTTATTATCATATACTACTAATTAAAAGGTAAAACACATTGCAGGCTAAACTCCAGTGGAGCTGGCTGCTATCACAGCAGTGTCGGCTCTGGCTGCTAGGGTCTTTATATAGTAATGGAAGTGTTCCCATGGAAACACACCATAATGCTAATAACAAAGAAAAACATACAAATTTCTCTTTAAATAGTATTTATTATCATAAACTACTAATTAAGAGGTAGAACAAGTCGCAGGCTAACCTCCAGTCTTGCTGGCTACTGTCACAGCTGTGTCGGCATTGGCTCCTAGGGTCTTTATTTAGTAATGGGAGTTTTTACAGGGAAACTCACCAGAAAGCAAATATATAAAAGAAAATACAAATTTCTATTTAAATAGTGTTTATTATCATATACTACTAATTAAGAGGTAAAACACATCTCAGGTTAACCTCCAGTGGAGCTGGCTGATGTCACAGCCCTGTCGACATTGGCTCCTCGGGTCTTTATATAGTAATGGCAGTGTTCCCACGGAAACACACCATAATGCTAATAAGAAAGAAAAACATTCAAATTTCCCTTTAAATAATATTTATTATCATATACTACTAATTAAGAGGTAGAACACGTCACAGGCTAACCTCCAGTGCAATTGGCTGCTGTCACTGCCCTTTCGGCATTGGCTCCTAGGGTCTTTATGTAGTAATGGCAGTGTTCCCATGGAAACACACCATAATGCAAATAACAAAGAAAAAATACAAATTTCTCTTTAAATAGTATTTACTATGATATATTACTAATTAAGAGGTAAAACAAGTCGCAGGCTAACCTCCAGTGGAGCTGGCTGCTGTCACAGATATGTCGGCATTGGCTCCTAGGGTCTTTATTTAGTAATGGGAGTTTTTCCAGGGAAACTCACCAGAATGCAAATAAATAAAAGAAAATACAAATTTCTAGTTAAATAGTATTTAGTATCATATACTACTAATTAAGAGGTAAAACACATCGCAGGCACCTCCAATGGAGCTGGCTGTTGACACAGCTGTGTCGGCATTGGCTCTTAGGGTCTTTATATAGTAATGGGAGTGTCCCCACGGAAACACACCATTATTAAAAAAACAAAACAAAAAAATACATTTTTTTTAAAATAGTATTATTATGATATACTACTAATTAAGAGGTAAAAAACGTCGCAGGCCTACCCCCAGTGGAGCTGGCTGCTGTCCACGGCCCTGTACGCATTGGCTCCTAGGGTTCTTTATATAGTAATGGGAGTTTTTCCAGGGAAACTCACCATAATGCAAATAACAAAAAAATACAAATTTCTCTTTATATAGTATTTATTATCATAAACTACTATTTAAGAGGTAAAACACATCGCAGGCTAACCTCCAGTGGAGCTGGCTGCTGTCACAGCCGTGTCGGCATTGGCTCCTAGGGTCTTTATATAGTAATGGAAGTGATCCCAGGGAAACACACCATAATGCAAATAACAAAATAATACAAATTTCTCTTTAAATATTATTTATTATCATTTACTACTAATTAAGAGGCAAAACACATCGCAAGCTAACCTCCAGTGGAGCTGGCTGCTGTCACTGCCCTTTCGGCATTGGCTCCTAGGGTCTTTATATAGTAATGGGAGTGTTCCCAAGGAAACACACCATAATGCAAATAACCAACAATAAATACAAAATTCTCTTTAAATAGAATTTTTTAAGATATACTACTAATTAGGAAGTGAAACAAGTCACAGGCTAATCTCCAGTGGAGATGGCTGCTGTCACAGCTGTGTCGGCATTGGCTCCTAGGGTCTTTATATAGAAATGGGAGTTTTTCCAGGCAAACTCACCATAATGCAAATAACAAAATAAAAAAAATACAAATTTCTGTTTAAATAGTATTTATTATCATATACTACTAATTAAAAGGTAAAACACATTGCAGGCTAAACTCCAGTGGAGCTGGCTGCTATCACAGCAGTGTCGGCTCTGGCTGCTAGGGTCTTTATATAGTAATGGAAGTGTTCCCACGGAAACACACCATAATGCTAATAACAAAGAAAAACATACAAATTTCTCTTTAAATAGTATTTATTATCATAAACTACTAATTAAGAGGTAGAACAAGTCGCAGGCTAACCTCCAGTGGAGCTGGCTACTGTCACAGCTGTGTCGGCATTGGCTCCTAGGGTCTTTATTTAGTAATGGGAGTGTCCCCATGGAAACACACCATTATTCAAAAAACAAAAAAAATACAAATTTTTATTTAAATAGTATTATTATCATATACTACTAATTAAGAGGTAAAAAACGTTGCAGGCCTACTTCCAGTGGAGCTGGCTGCTGTCCACAGCCCTGTAGGCATTGGCTCCTAGGGTCTTTGTACAGTAATGGGAGTTTTTCCAGGGAAACTCACCACAATGCAAATAAAAAAAAAAATACAAATTTCTCTTTATATGGTATTTATTATCATATACTACTATTAAAGAGGTAAAACACGTCGCAGGCTAATCGCCAGTGGAGCTGGCTGCTGTCACAGCTGTGTCGGCATTGGCTCCTCGGGTCTTTATATAGTATTGGGAGTTTTTCCAGGCAAACTCACCATAACGCAAATAACAAAAAAAAAAAATACAAATTCCCCTTTAAGTGGTATTTATTATCATATACTACTAATTAAGAGGTAATACGAATATTATAGAGGAAAAATTCCTAACAGGAAAAAAATATACGTAAAAAATAGATGAACACTTACCAGGCGAAGGGGCACAGGCAGTAATAGCAACAAATAAACACACAGACACACACACACTCAAAAATGCTAGCTTTCGCAGCCTAGCTGCTTCATCAGGCAGAAGGGAAGGAGAGGGAAAAGGAAATGATGAGGGATTTAAGGAAGGGGGTAAGGAGCCATTCCAATCCCGGGACAGGAAAGACTTACCTTGGGGGAAAAAATGGAAGGTAAATAAATGCACATACACCCACACATTTACACAGACACAAGTACACTTAGGCAGACATACTGTAGAACTGTAGAAAGCAAAGAAGTTAGACAGAGATGCCACTTGAGGCAGAGGCTCTGTCCAGAGAACCAAGGCAAAGATGTTAAGATGGTGGGTGGGAATTCGAATTTAGCGGAGGTTGAGACCAGGTGGGCAACGGGAAGAGAGAATATGCTGAAGGGCTAGTTCCCATCTCCGGAGTTCTGAAGGATTGGTGTCAGTGGGAAGTATCCAGATAACCCGGACGGTGTAGCACTGTGCCAAGATGTGCTGGCCATGCACCAAGGCATGTTTAGCCACAGGGTGATCCTCGTTACCAACAAACACTGTCTGCCTGTGTCCATTCATGCGAATGGACAGTTTGTTGCTGGTCATTCCCACATAGAACGCTTCACAGTGCAGGCATGTCAGTTGGTAGATCACGTGGGTACTATCGCAAGTGGCTCTGCCTTTGATCGTGTACACCTTCCGGGTTACGGGACTGGAGTAAGTGGTGGTGGAAGGGTGCATAGGGCAGGTTTTACAACGGGGGCGGTTACAAGGGTAGGAGCCAGAAGGTAGGGAAGGTGGTTTGGGGATTTCATAGGGGTGGACTAGGAGGTTATGGAGGTTAGGTGGGCGGCGGAAAGACACTCTCGGTGGAGTAGGAAGGATGTCATGAAGGATGGATCTCATTTCGGGGCAGGATTTTAGGAAGTCGTATCCTTGCTGGAGAGCCACATTCAGAGTCCGCTCCAGTCCCGGAAAGTATCCGGTGACAAGAGGGGCACTTCTGGGGTTTTGTGGAAAATTCTTAAATTGGGGAGATGAGGAAGTGGCTCTGGCAATTTGCTTCTGTACCAGACCAGGAGGATAGCTGCGGGATGTGAAGGCTGTTATCAGGTTATTGGTGTATTGGTTCAGGGATTCAGGACTGGAGCAGACTCGTTTGCCACGAAGACCTAAGCTGTAGGGAAGGGAACGTTTGATGTGGAAAGGATGGCAGCTGTCATAATGCAGGTACTGTTGTTTATTGGTACCAATAAACAACAGTACCTGCATTATGACAGCTGCCATCCTTTCCACATCAAACGTTCCCTTCCCTACAGCTTAGGTCTTCGTGGCAAACGAGTCTGCTCCAGTCCTGAATCCCTGAACCAATACACCAATAACCTGATAACAGCCTTCACATCCCGCAGCTATCCTCCTGGTCTGGTACAGAAGCAAATTGCCAGAGCCACTTCCTCATCTCCCCAATTTAAGAATTTTCCACAAAACCCCAGAAGTGCCCCTCTTGTCACCGGATACTTTCCGGGACTGGAGCGGACTCTGAATGTGGCTCTCCAGCAAGGATACGACTTCCTAAAATCCTGCCCCGAAATGAGATCCATCCTTCATGACATCCTTCCTACTCCACCGAGAGTGTCTTTCCGCCGCCCACCTAACCTCCGTAACCTCCTAGTCCACCCCTATGAAATCCCCAAACCACCTTCCCTACCTTCTGGCTCCTACCCTTGTAACCGCCCCCGTTGTAAAACCTGCCCTATGCACCCTTCCACCACCACTTACTCCAGTCCCGTAACCCGGAAGGTGTACACGATCAAAGGCAGAGCCACTTGCGATAGTACCCACGTGATCTACCAACTGACATGCCTGCACTGTGAAGCGTTCTATGTGGGAATGACCAGCAACAAACTGTCCATTCGCATGAATGGACACAGGCAGACAGTGTTTGTTGGTAACGAGGATCACCCTGTGGCTAAACATGCCTTGGTGCATGGCCAGCACATCTTGGCACAGTGCTACACCGTCCGGGTTATCTGGATACTTCCCACTGACACCAATCCTTCAGAACTCCGGAGATGGGAACTAGCCCTTCAGCATATTCTCTCTTCCCGTTGCCCACCTGGTCTCAACCTCCGCTAAATTCGAATTCCCACCCACCATCTTAACATCTTTGCCTTGGTTCTCTGGACAGAGCCTCTGCCTCAAGTGGCATCTCTGTCTAACTTCTTTGCTTTCTACAGTTCTACAGTATGTCTGCCTAAGTGTACTTGTGTCTGTGTAAATGTGTGGGTGTATGTGCATTTATTTACCTTCCATTTTTTCCCCCAAGGTAAGTCTTTCCTGTCCCGGGATTGGAATGGCTCCTTACCCCCTTCCTTAAATCCCTCATCATTTCCTTTTCCCTCTCCTTCCCTTCTGCCTGATGAAGCAGCTAGGCTGCGAAAGCTAGCATTTTTGAGTGTGTGTGTGTCTGTGTGTTTATTTGTTGCTATTACTGCCTGTGCCCCTTCGCCTGGTAAGTGTTCATCTATTTTTTACGTATATAATTAAGAGGTAAAACGCATCGCAGGCTAACCTCCAATGGAGCTGGCTGCAGTCAGAGCCGTGTCGGCATAAGCTCCTAGTGTCTTTATATAGTAATGGGAGTGTTCCCAGGGAAACACACCATAATGCAAATAACAAAAAAATACAAATTTCTCTTTAAATAGTATTTACTATCATATACTACTAATTAAGAGGTAAAACACATCGCAGGCTAACCTCCAGTGGAGCTGGCTGGTGTCACTGCCCTTTTGGCATTGGCTCCTAGGGTCTTTATATAGTAATGGGAGTGTCCCCACGGAAACACACCATTATTAAAAAAACAAAACAAAAAAATACATTTTTTTTAAAATAGTATTATTATGATATACTACTAATTAAGAGGTAAAAAACGTCGCAGGCCTACCCCCAGTGGAGCTGGCTGCTGTCCACGGCCCTGTACGCATTGGCTCCTAGGGTTCTTTATATAGTAATGGGAGTTTTTCCAGGGAAACTCACCATAATGCAAATAACAAAAAAATACAAATTTCTCTTTATATAGTATTTATTATCATAAACTACTATTTAAGAGGTAAAACACATCGCAGGCTAACCTCCAGTGGAGCTGGCTGCTGTCACAGCCGTGTCGGCATTGGCTCCTAGGGTCTTTATATAGTAATGGAAGTGATCCCAGGGAAACACACCATAATGCAAATAACAAAATAATACAAATTTCTCTTTAAATATTATTTATTATCATTTACTACTAATTAAGAGGCAAAACACATCGCAAGCTAACCTCCAGTGGAGCTGGCTGCTGTCACTGCCCTTTCGGCATTGGCTCCTAGGGTCTTTATATAGTAATGGGAGTGTTCCCAAGGAAACACACCATAATGCAAATAACCAACAATAAATACAAAATTCTCTTTAAATAGAATTTTTTAAGATATACTACTAATTAGGAAGTGAAACAAGTCACAGGCTAATCTCCAGTGGAGATGGCTGCTGTCACAGCTGTGTCGGCATTGGCTCCTAGGGTCTTTATATAGAAATGGGAGTTTTTCCAGGCAAACTCACCATAATGCAAATAACAAAATAAAAAAAATACAAATTTCTGTTTAAATAGTATTTATTATCATATACTACTAATTAAAAGGTAAAACACATTGCAGGCTAAACTCCAGTGGAGCTGGCTGCTATCACAGCAGTGTCGGCTCTGGCTGCTAGGGTCTTTATATAGTAATGGAAGTGTTCCCACGGAAACACACCATAATGCTAATAACAAAGAAAAACATACAAATTTCTCTTTAAATAGTATTTATTATCATAAACTACTAATTAAGAGGTAGAACAAGTCGCAGGCTAACCTCCAGTGGAGCTGGCTACTGTCACAGCTGTGTCGGCATTGGCTCCTAGGGTCTTTATTTAGTAATGGGAGTGTCCCCATGGAAACACACCATTATTCAAAAAACAAAAAAAATACAAATTTTTATTTAAATAGTATTATTATCATATACTACTAATTAAGAGGTAAAAAACGTTGCAGGCCTACTTCCAGTGGAGCTGGCTGCTGTCCACAGCCCTGTAGGCATTGGCTCCTAGGGTCTTTGTACAGTAATGGGAGTTTTTCCAGGGAAACTCACCACAATGCAAATAAAAAAAAAAAATACAAATTTCTCTTTATATGGTATTTATTATCATATACTACTATTAAAGAGGTAAAACACGTCGCAGGCTAATCGCCAGTGGAGCTGGCTGCTGTCACAGCTGTGTCGGCATTGGCTCCTCGGGTCTTTATATAGTATTGGGAGTTTTTCCAGGCAAACTCACCATAACGCAAATAACAAAAAAAAAAAAATACAAATTCCCCTTTAAGTGGTATTTATTATCATATACTACTAATTAAGAGGTAAAACGCATCGCAGGCTAACCTCCAATGGAGCTGGCTGCAGTCAGAGCCGTGTCGGCATAAGCTCCTAATGTCTTTATATAGTAATGGGAGTGTTCCCAGGGAAACACACCATAATGCAAATAACAAAAAAAATACAAATTTCTCTTTAAATAGTATTTACTATCATATACTACTAATTAAGAGGTAAAACACATCGCAGGCTAACCTCCAGTGGAGCTGGCTGGTGTCACTGCCCTTTTGGCATTGGCTCCTAGGGTCTTTATATAGTAATGGGAGTGTTCCGAAGAAAACACACCATAATACAAATAACAAATAATACAATAAATACAAAATTCTCTTTAAATAGAATTTTTTATGATGTACTACTAATTAAGAGGAGAAACAAGTCGCAGTCTAATCTCCAGTGGAGCTGGCTGCAGTCACAGCTGTGTCGGCATTGGCTCCTAGGGTCTTTATTTAGTAATGGGAGTTTTTCCAGGGAAACTCACCAGAATGCAAATAAATCAAAGAAAATACAAATTTCTATTTAAATAGTATTTATTATCATATACTACTAATTAAGAGGTAAAACACATCGCAGGCTAACCTCCAGTGGAGATGGCTGCTGACACAGCTGTGTTGGCATTGGCTCTTAGGGTCTTTATATAGTAATGGGAGTGTCCCCAGGGAAACACACCATTATTCAAAAAACAAAAAAAAATACTATTTTTTTAAATAGTATTATTATGATATACTACTAATTAAGAGGTAAAAAACGCAGCAGGCCTACCTCCAGTGGAGCTGGCTGCTGTCCACAGACCTGTGGGCATTGTCTGCTAGGGTCTTTATATAGTAATTGGAGTTTTTCCAGGGAAACTCACCAGAATGCAAATAACAAAAAAAATTCAAATTTCTCTTTATATAGTATTTATTATCATAAACTACTATTTAACAGGTAAAACACGTCACCGGCTAATCTCCAGTGGAGCTGGCTGCTGTCACAGCCGTGTTGGCATTGGCTCCTAGGGTCTTTATATAGTAATGGGAGTGTTCCCAGGGAAACACACCATAATGCAAATAACAAAAAAATACAAATTTCTCTTTAAATAGTATTTACTATAATATACTACTAATTAAGAGGTAAAACACTTCGCAGGCTAACCTCCAGTGGAGCTGGCAGCTGTCACAGCTGTGTCCGCATTGGCTCTTGGGGTATTTATATAGTAATGGGAGTGTTCCCAGGGAAACACATCATAATGCAAATAACAAAAAAATACAAATTTCTGTTTAAATTGTATTTATTATCAAAAACTACTAATTAAGAGGTAAAACACATCGCAGGCTACCTCCAGTGGGGCTGGCTGATGTCACTGCCCTTTTGGCATAGGCCCCTAGGGTTTTATATAGTTTTGAGAGTGTCCCCAAGGAAACACACCATAATGCAAATAACAAACAATAAATACAAAATTCTCTTTAAATAGAATTTTTTATGATGTACTACTAATTAAGAGGTGAAACAAGTCACAGGCTAATCTCCAGTTTAGCTGGCTGCTGTCACAGCTGTGTCGGCATTGGCTCCTAGGGTCTTTATATAGTAATGCGAGTGTTCCCAGGGAAACACACCATAATGCAAATAACAAAAAAATACAAATTTCTCTTTAAATAGAATTTACTATCATATACTACTAATTAAGAGGTAAAACACATCGCAGTCTTACCTCCAGTGGAGCTGGCTGTTGTCACAGGCGTGTAGGCATTGCCTCCTAGGGTCTTTATGTAGTAATGGGAGTTCTCCCAGGGAAACACACCATAATGCAAATAACAAAATAATACAAATTTCTCTTTAAATAGTATTTATTATCATTTACTACTAATTAAGAGGTAAAACACATCGCAGGCTAACCTCCAGTGGAGCTGGCTGCTGTCACTGCCCTTTCGGCATTGGCTCCTAGGGTCTTTATATAGTATTTATTTATTTACTTTTTATTTATTTATTTATTCTGTTCCATAGGACCCACTTCATGAGTAAGACTCCATGGTCATGGAACAAGTCAATACATTAATTGTTACACAATAATGGTAATAGAAAAAGTGAAAAGAATCAATAAAGAAAAAATAAATTAGCTTAATTGTTTAACTTTTCTAGGAGTTCCTCGACAGAATAAAAGGAGTGAGCCACGAGGTAACTCTTCAATTTAGATTTGAAAGCATGTGGATTAGTGCTAAGATTCTTAAGTTCTTGTGGCAGCTTATTGAAAATGGATGCCGCAGAATACTGCACCCCTTTCTGCACAAGTGTTAAGGTGGTGCGGTGCAAATGTAGATTAGACATCTGTCTAGTATTCACCGAGTGAAAGCTACTAACTCGTGGGAATAAGCTGATATTATTAACAACAAACGACATTAAAGAAAAAACGTATTGTGACACCAGAGTCAAAATTCCCAGACTACTGAGAAGGGTTCGACATGACGTTCGCGAACTTACACCAGATATTGCTTGAACCGCCCGTTTTTGAGCCAGAAATATCCTTTTTGCATCAGGCGAGTTACCCCAAAAAACAATGCCGTACGTCATAAAAAAATCATTTAAAAAATCACTTATCTCAGATATTGTTCTAATGGTAAATATAGCAGAATTTTGTTTTGGAACAAGATCCTGAACATGGGCTTTCCATGACAGCTTACTGTCTATATGAACACCTAGAAATTTGAACTGTTCAGTCTCACTTATCACATGCCCATTATGTGTAATCATAATGTTAGATTTCGTCAAATTATGTGTTAGAAATTGTAAGAACTGAGTTTTACTGTGATTTAACATCAACTTGTTTTCTATTAGCCATGA
The DNA here is from genome assembly GCA_026315105.1 of Locusta migratoria. NCBI lineage: Eukaryota > Metazoa > Arthropoda > Insecta > Orthoptera > Acrididae > Locusta > Locusta migratoria. Next base: position 483,077,882 of record CM048748.1, read on the forward strand.
ACTTATCTCTTGAACTGCATTATTTGATACTGTGTCAATATTACGAGCAACATCCTTCACTACCAAGCTGGTATCATCAGCAAACAAAAATATTTTACAATCACCTGTTATACTCGAAGGCATATCATTTATATAAATAAGAAACAGCAATGGTCCCAAAACAGACCCCTGGGGCACCCCATACTTAATTGTGCCCCATTGGGATTGCACGTCATAGCCATTTTCTACATTGCGGAGAATTACCTTCTGTTGTCTATTATTAAAGTAAGAGGTGAACCAGTTGTGGGCTACTTCCCGTATTCCATAATGTTCCAACTTCTGCAACAATATTTTGTGATCAACACAATCAAACGCTTTTGTTAAATCAAAGAAGACGCCTAATGTACGTAGCCTCTTATTTAACCCATCAAGTGCCTCACAGAGAAATGAAAATATAGCGTTTTCGGTCGTTAAACCACTTCTAAAACCAAACTGTACGTTTGACAGGAAATTATGTGAAATGAAATGATCAATTAATCTCGAATGTACAGCCTTTTCAATAACTTTGGAAAAAACCGATGGCATAGAAATAGGTCTATTGTTGTCTACATTATCCCTTTCACCTTTTTTATAAAGCGGTTTCACTACTGAGTACTTTAATCTGTTAGGAAACTGACCATTCTGTAAGGAAAAATTACAAATATGGCTTAGTACTGTGCTAACATATGGAGAACAGTACTTTAGAATTCTGCTAGATACCCCATCATATCCACAAGAGTCCTTAGTCTTTAGTGATTTAATTATTGACTCAATCTCACCTATGGAAGTATCATGAAGGATCATTTCAGGCAACAGCCTTGGAAACGCATTTTCTAAAAGCGTTATATGATTACCTGTAGAAACTAGAGTTTTGTTTAGTTCCTCTACTATATTCAGAAAGTGATTATTGAATATTGCACATGTATCTAACTTGTCAGTAACAGAAACATTCCTACTACGCACTGACATTATATCTTCTACCTGCTGCTCCTGACCAGACATTTCCTTCACGACTGACCAGATAGTTTTAATTTTATCCCGAGAGTTTGCTATTCTTTTTGCGTACCACATACTTTTTGCATTCTTAATGACATTTTTCAGAACCTTACAGTACTGTTTGTAATGAGCTACTGCATCTTCATTCTGACTGCTTCTAACATTTTGATACAACTCCCGCTTAGTTCTACATGATTCTCTTATCCCCTTTGTCATCCACCCTGGCTGTCTGTTACTGAAAGTACCCTGTTTTGAGCGTTCTAGTGGAAAGCAACTATCTAATAGCATAATAAATGTGTTCAGAAAAGCATTATATTTATCATCTGCATTATCAGCACTATAAACATCCTGCCATTCTTGTTCCTTAATTAGGCTTAAAAAGGTCTCAATTGCAACTGGATTAACTTTTCTGAGTAGTTGATATTTATGTTTAACATTTGTTTGAGAACAAATACTTTTTAGAATTAAAAGTTGGGCATCGTGGTCTGATAGGCCATTTACTATTCTGCTGACAGTGTGCCCCTCTAATAATGAAGAATGGACAAAAATATTGTCAATGGTAGAACTGCTATTTCCTTGCACTCTCGTTGGAAAAAATACTGTTTGCATCATGTTATAGGAATTAAATAGATCTAACAGCTGACGTTTCCTTGAGCTATCACCTACACAATTAATGTTGAAATCTCCACACACAATTAAATTTTTATACTTCCTATACAGTGAACCCAGAACCAATTCCAGCTTGGGCAGAAACATTTTAAAATCTGAGTCAGGGGATCTATAAATAACAACTATTACTAGTTTAGTTCCATTAACATTAACAATTCCTGCACAACATTCAAATATCTGTTCTGTGCAGTGTTTAGAAAAATCGATTGACTCCGATGAAAAATCATTTTTTACATACATGGCCACTCCCCCACACTGCAAGGAACTCCTAGAGTAAAAGGCAGCTAACCTGTATCCTGGCAAAGGAAGTCTCTGAATTGTCACACCACTTAAAAAGTGCTCTGAAATTCCAATAATGTCAGAATCAGTATCAAGAAGCATTTCATTAACTTTATCTCTGATACCCTGTATATTTTGATGAAAAACAGTAATTCCCTTATTACTTATATGCTTAGACTTTGTCAAAGGTGGTTCATTTCTTAGAGGCACTTCCTTTAAGCAGGAATATCTATCAGCTGTCTTCAGTCTAAAAAAGGTGCAGCCCTAACACCAACTACTACAGGAATTTTTCCATGAGTGAAACCCCCACCCCCTACTACACTGTCACCTATGAGCTTTGCCAACCTCCCCTTCCCATACCTATTGAGGTGCAGACCGTGCCTAGTAAAATCCGACCTTTGGATAGTTTCAACTGGCACCACTGCAATGTGATCCATGCCCTCCGTCATCAGCGCCTTTTCAAGCCCCATGTTAAGACGGCTGACAGCCGTATTAAGACAAGGCCTATCATGACGTTGAAACAGCTGCACGAAATGCACATTCGTGCCACCAGTTTCATTTGCTATCCTTTCCAGATCACCACCTATATCATATTCCCCGTCCCTATCAAGACTGTTCCCGGCCCCACCCACTATAACTACCTGATCCTCTTTTGAAAAATTCCTACATAAGTCCCCTATGTTACAAGTGACCTGATGTAACCCTGCACTAGGCTTCACTATGCTGGTGACCTGGTACTCACTCCCAAGTACTTCCTGCAACTGTTGGCCAACACCTCTGCCATGAGAACTACCTAGCAGCAGAACCTTCTTCTTCCTAAGAGACCTCTCTACAGATTTCGGCTTACCAAAAGCTGAGGTCTGCTGCGTACTTCCTACACCTACAGCTACAGGAGGTTCATCTCCACTCAACTCTGACAGTTGGTCAAACCTATTTGCAACTTGCAATGTAAAGCTATCTGAATACCTTCTCCTAGCTACCTTCTTGCCAACTGCCAGTTCCCATTCCCCAGCCCCCCTTCCCCTCCTCAACCTACCTAGTTCCTCTTCAGCGTTTTTCAACTGCACCTGAAGGGCGCAGATCAAACGCTCCTGCTCCTCTATCAACTTATTCCTGCTGCAAATTATTCAGTTCCAGGAGAGAACCTCACCACAATGCCCACTGTCTTCCCCACTGCACTCCCCCCCCCCATGAAAATACTTACTACAAATCCCACACTGCAGCCCACTACGCACGAACCTACGACAGAGCCCAACTTTTCACTCATGGTAAAATTTTACAATAATTTGTTAAGAAAAACTAGACGTCTACGTTATGAAGTTAATGAAGTAATGGGAGTGTTCCCAAGGAAACACACCATAATGCAAATAACCAACAATAAATACAAAATTCTCTTTAAATAGAATTTTTTATGATATACTACTAATTAGGAAGTGAAACAAGTCGCAGGCTAATCTCCAGTGGAGATGGCTGCTGTCACAGCTGTGTCGGCATTGGCTCCTAGGGTCTTTATATAGAAATGGGAGTTTTTCCAGGCAAACTCACCATAATGCAAATAACAAAAAAAAAAAAAAAAAAAAAAAAAAAAAACAAAAAAAAAAAATACTAATTTCTGTTTAAATAGTATTTACTATCATATACTACTAATTAAAAGGTAAAACACATCGCAGGCTAAACTCCAGTGGAGCTGGCTGCTATCACAGCAGTGTCGGCTTTGGCTGCTAGGGTCTTTATATAGCAATGGGTGTGTTACCAGGGAAACACACCATAATGCAAATACCAAAAAAAAAAAAAAAAAAAAAACAAAAAAAAAAAAAAAAAAATACAAACTTCTCTTTAAATAGTATTTATTATCATATACTACTAATTAAGAGAAAAACACGTTGCCGGCTAACCTCCAGTGGAGCTTGCTGCTGTCCACAGTCCTGTCGGCATTGGTTCCCAGGGTCTTTATATAGTAGTGGGAGTGTTTCCAGGCAAACTCACCATAATGCAAATAACAAAAAAATACAAATTTCTCTTTAAATAGTATTTATTATCATATACTACTAAAGAAGAGGTAAAACCCGTCGCAGGCTAACCTACAGTGGAGCTGGCTGCTGTCCACAGCCCTGTCGGCATTGTCTCCTAGTGTCTTTATATAGTAATGGGAGTGTTCCCAGGGAAACACACAATAATGCAAATAACAAAAAAAATACAAATTTCTGTTTAAATAGTATTTATTATCATATACTACTAAAGAAGAAGTAAAACACTTCGCAGGCTAACCTCCAGTGGAGCTGGCTGCTATCACAGCCGTGTTGTCTTGGGCTCCTAGGGTCTTTATATAGTAATGGGAGTGTTACCAGGGAAACACACCATAATGCAAATACCAAAAACATACAAAATTCTTTTGAAATAGTATTTACTATCATATACTGCTAATTGAGAGGAAAACACGTCGCAGGCTAACCACCAGTGGCCCTGGCTGCTATCACAGCTGTGTTGGCATTGGCTGCTAGGGTCTTTATATAGAAATGGGAGTGTTTAAAGTGAAACACACTACAATGCAAATAACAAAAAAAATATGAATTTGTCTTTAAATAGTATTTATTATCATATACTACCAATTAAGAGGTAAAACACGTCGCCGGCTATCCTCCAGTGGAGCTGGCTGCTGTCCACAGTCCTGTCGGCATTGGCTCCTAGGGTCTTTATGTAGTAATAGGAGTGTTTCAAGGGAAACGCACCATAATGCGAATAACCAAAAAAAAAAAAAAAAAAAAAAAAATAATAATAATTCTTTTAAATGCTATTTATTATCATATACTACTAATTTAGAGGTAAAATATAATAATGGAAAGTCCAGGTTGGAATAAATAATATAGTGAGGACAGTTACAACTCACCGCAAAGACGTGGCGACGAGATGCGACAGGCACATACAAAAGACACACACTTACAACACATTCAGCTATCGGCCATGGCCTTCCTCAGAAATAGAGCACTCATGCAATCACACAGGCACACAACACAGTCATACAACCATCACCTCCGACTGCCACACTTCGAATCACTATGACTGTGTTGTGTGCCTGTGTGATTGCGTGAGTGCTCTATTTCTGAGGAAGGCCATGGCCGATAGCTGAATGTGTTGTATGTGTGTGTCTTTTGTATGTGCCTGTTGCATCTCGTCGCCACGTCTTTGCGGTGAGTTGTAACTGTCCTCACTATATTATTAATTTAGAGGTAAAACACATCTCAGGCTAACCTCCAGTGGAGCTGGCTGCTGTCACAGCCCTGTCGGCATTAGCTCCTAGGGTCTTTATATAGTAATGGGAGTTTTTCCAGGCAATCACACCATAATGCAAATAACAAAAAAAAAAAAAAAAAAAAAAAAAAAAAAAAAAAAAAAAAAAAAAAAATACAAATTTCTCTTTAAATAGTATTTATTCTCATATACTACTAATTAGGAGGTAAAACACATCACAGGCTAACCTCCAGTGGTGCTGGCTGCTGTCACTGCCCTTTCGACATTGGCGCCTATGGTGTTTATATAATAATGGGAGTGTTCCCAGGGAAACACACCATAATGCAAATAAAAAAAAAGGAATACAAATTTCTCTTTAAATAGTATTTACAATCATATACTACTAATTAAGAGGTAAAACACATCGCAGGCTAACCTCCAGTGGAGCTGGCTGCTGTCACAGCCGTGTAGGCATTGGCTCGTGGGGTCTTCATATAGTAATGGGAGTGTCCCCAGGGAAACACACCATAATGCAAAAAACAAACAAAAATATAAATTTCTCTTTAAATAGTATTTACTATGATATACTACTAGTGAAGAGGTAAAACATGGCTGCGGTCCACAGGCCTGTCGGCGTTGTCTCCTAGTGTCTTTATATAGTAATGGGAGTGTTCCCAGGGAAACACACAATAATGCAAAAAAAAAAAAAAAAAAAAAAAAAAAAAAATCACAAATTTCTGTTTAAATAGTATTTATTATCATATACTACTAATTAAGTGGTAAAACACATCGCAGGCTAACCTCTAGTGGAGCTCGCTGCTATCACAGCCGTGTCGGCATTGGCTCCTAGGGTCTTTATAAAGTAATGGAAGTTTTCCAGGGTAACTCACCATAATGCAAATACCAATAAAAAAAAATACAAACTTCTCTTTAAATAGTATTTATTATCAAATACTACTAATTAAGAGGAAAACAAGTCGCAGGCTAACCACCAGTGGCCCTGGCTGCTATCAGAGCTGTGTTGGCATTGGCTCCTAGGGTCTTTATAAAGTAATGGGAGTTTTCCAGGGTAACTCACCATAATGCAAATAACAAAAAAATACAAATTTCTCTTTAAATAGTATTTATTATCATATACTAATAATTAGGAGGTAAAACAAATCACAGGCTAACCACCAGTGGAGCTGCCTGCTATCCACAGCCCTGTCGGCATATGAATCCTAGGGTCTTCTTATAGTAATAGGAGTGTTTCCAGGGAAACACACAATAATGCAAATAAAAAACATACAGATTTCTCATTAAATAGTATTTATAATCATATACTACTAATTAAGAGGTAAAACACATCGCAGGCTAACCTCCAGTGTAGCTAGCTGCTGTCACAGCTATGTCGGCATTGAGTCTTGGGGTCTTTATTTAGTAATGGGAGTTTTTCCAGGGAAACTCACCAGAATGCAAATATATAAAAGGAAATACAAATTTCTACTTAAATAGTATTTATTATCATATACTACTAATTAAGAGGTAAAACACATTGCAGGCTAACCTCCAGTGGTGCTGGCTGCTGTCACTGCCCTTTCAGCCTTGGCTCCTATGGTCTATATATAATAATGGGAGTGTTCCCAAGGAAACACACCATAATGCATATAACAAACAAATAATACAAATTTCTCTTTAAATAGTATTTACTATGATATACTACTAATTAAGAGGTAAAACAACTCACAGGGTAACCTCCAGTGGAGCTGGCTGCTGTCACAGCAGTGTTGGCATTGGCTCCTAGGGTCTTTATTTAGTAATGGGAGTTTTTCCAGGGAAACTCACCAGAATGCAAATATATAAAAGAAAATACAAATTTCTATTTAAATAGTATTTATTATCATATACTACTAATTAAGAGGTAAAACACATTGCAGGCTAACCTCCAGTGGTGCTGGCTGCTGTCACTGCCCTTTCGGCATTGGCTCTTAGGGTCTTTATATAGTAATGGGAATGTCCCCAGGGAAACACACCATTATTCAAAAATAAAAAAAATACAAATTTCTCTTTAAATAGTATTTACTATCATATACTACTAATTAAGAGGTAAAATACATCGCAGGCTAACCTCCAGTGTAGCTGGCTGCTGTCACAGCTGTGTCAGCATTGGCTCCTAGGGTCTTTATATAGTAATGGGAGTGTTCCCAGAGACACACACCGTAATGCAAATAACAAAAAAATACAAATTTCTCTTTAAATAGTATTTATTATCATATACTACTAATTAAGAGGTAAAACACATAGCAGGTTAACCTCCAGTGGTGCTGGATGCTGTCACTGCCCTTTCGGCATTGGCTCCTATGGTCTTTATATAATAATGGGAGTGTTCCCAAGGAAACACAACATAATGCAAATAACAAACAATAAATACAAAATTCTCTTAAAATAGAATTATTTATGATATACTACTAATTAAGAGGTGAAACAAGTCGCAGTCTAACCTCCAGTGGAGCTGGCTGCTGTCACAGCTGTGTCGGCATTGGCTCCTAGGGTCTTTATATAGTAATGGGAGTTTTTCCAGGCAATCTCACCATAATGCAAATAACAAAAAAAAATACAAATTTCTCTTTAAATAGTATTTATTATCATATACTACCAATTAAGAGGTAAAACACATTGCAGGCTAACCTCCAGTGGAGCTGGCTGCTGTCACAGCCGTGTCGGCATTGGCTCCTAGGTTCTTTATATAGTAATGGGAGTGTTCCCAGGGAAACACACAAAAATGCAAATAAAAAAAATACAAATTTCTCTTTAAATAGTATTTATTATCATATACTACTAATTAATATGTAAAACACATCGCAGGCTAACCTCCAGTGTAGCTGGCTGCTGTCACAGCTGTCTCGGCATTGGCTCCTAGGTTCTTTATATAGTAATGGGAGTGTTCTCAGGGAAACACACCTAAATGCAAATAATAAAAAAATACAAATTTCTCTTTAAATAGAATTTACTATCATATACTACTAATTAATAGGTAAAACACATCGCAGGCTAACCTCCAGTGTAGCTGGCTGCTGTCATAGCTGTCTCGGCATAGGCTCCTAGGGTCTTGATATAGTAATGGGAGTGTTCCCAGGGAAACACACCATAATGCAAATAACAAACAATAAATACAAAATTCTCTTTTAATAGTAATTATTATGATATACTACTAATTAAGAGGTAAAACACATTGCAGGCTAACCTCCAGTGGAGCTGGCTGCTGTCACAGCCCTTTCGGCATTGTCTCGTGGGGTCTTAATATAGAAATGGGAGTGTCCCCAGGGAAACACACCATAATGCAAATAACAAACAAAAATATAAATTTCTCTTTAAATAGTATTTACTATGATATACTACTAGTGAATAGGTAAAACACGTCGCAGGCTAACCTCCAGTGGAGCTGGCTGCTGTCCACAGCCCTGTCGGCATTGTCTCCTAGTGTCTTTATATAGTAATGGGAGTGTTCCCAGGGAAACACACAATAAAGCAAATAACAAAAAAAGAAAACACAAATTTCTGTTTAAATAGTATTTATTATCATATACTACTAATTAAGAGGTAAAACACATCGCAGGCTAACCTCTAGTGGAGCTCGATGCTATCACAGCCGTGTCGGCAATGGCTCCTAGGGTCTTTGTTTAGTAATGGGAGTGTTCCCAGGGAAACACACCATAATACAAATTACAAAAAAAATTACAAATTTCTCTTTAAATAGTATTTACTATCATATACTACTAATTAAGTGGTAAAACACGTCGCAGGCTAACCTCCAGTGGAGCTGGCTGCTGTCCACAGCCATGTCGGCATATGGATCATAGGGTCTTTTTATAGTAATGGGAGTGCTTCCAAGGAAACACACCATAATGCAAATAACAAAAAATACAAATTTCTCTTTAACAAGTATTCATTATCATATACTACTAATTACGCGGTAAAACACGTTGCAGGCTAACCTCCAGTGGAGCTGTCTGCTGTCCACCGCCCTGTCGACATTGCCTCCTAGGCTCTTTGTTTAGTAATGGGAGTGTTCCCAGGGAAACACACCATAATACAAATAACAAAAAAAATTACAAATTTCTCTTTAAATAGTATTTACTATCATATACTACTAATTAAGTGGTAAAACACGTCGCAGGCTAACCTCCAGTGGAGCTGGCTGCTGTCACCGCCTTGTCGGCATTTGCTCCTAGGGTCTTTACATAGTAATGGGAGTGCTTCCAAGGAAACACACCATAATGCAAATAACAAAAAATACAAATTTCTCTTTAACAAGTATTCATTATCATATACTACTAATTACGCGGTAAAACACGTTGCAGGCTAACCTCCAGTGGAGCTGTCTGCTGTCCACCGCCCTGTCGACATTGCCTCCTAGGCTCTTTGTTTAGTAATGGGAGTGTTCCCAGGGAAACACACCATAATACAAATAACAAAAAAAATTACAAATTTCTCTTTAAATAGTATTTACTATCATATACTACTAATTAAGTGGTAAAACACGTCGCAGGCTAACCTCCAGTGGAGCTGGCTGCTGTCACCGCCTTGTCGGCATTTGCTCCTAGGGTCTTTACATAGTAATGGGAGTGTTTCCAGGTAAACACACCATAATGCAAATAACAAAAAATACAAATTTCTCTTTAAATAGTATTTATTATCATATACTAATAATTAGGAGGTAAAACAAATCACAGGCCAACCACCAGTGGAGCTGCCTTTTGTCCACAGCCCTGTCGGCATATGGATCCTAGGGTCTTTTTATAGTAATAGGAGTGTTTCCAGGGAAACACACAATAATGCAAATAAAAAACATACAGATTTCTCATTAAATAGTATTTATAATCATATACTACTAATTAAGAGGTAAAACACATCGCAATATAACCTCCAGTGGAGCTGTGCTGCTGTCACAGCCCTGTCGGCATTGGCTCCTAGGGTCTTTATATAGTAATGGGAGTGCGTCCAAGGAAACACACCATAATGCTAATAACAAAAAAAATTTCTCTTTTAATAGTATTTTTTATCATATACTACAATTACGACGTAAAACACGTCGCAGGCTAACCACCAGTGGTGGTGGCTGCTATCACAGACGCGTCGGCATTGGCTTTTAGGCTTTTTATATAGTAATAGGAGTGTTTACAGGGAACCACACTACAATGCAAATAACAAAACAAAAAAATACAAAGTTTCCTTGAAATAGTATTTATTATCATATACTATTTATTATAAAGTAAAACACGTCGCAGGCTAATCTCCAGTGGAGCTGGTTGCTGTCCACTGCCCTTTCGGCATTGCCTCCTAGGCTCTTTATATAGTAATGGGAATGTTTCCACGGAAACACATATTAATGCAAATAATGGTATTTATTATCATATACTACTAATTAAGAGGTAAAACACGCGCTGGCCTACCTCCAGTGGAGCTGGCTGCTGTCCACAGCCCTGTCGGCTTTGCCTCCTAGGCTCTCTATATAGTAATGGTAGTGTCTCCAGTGAAAAACACAATAATGCAAATAACAAAAAAAAAAAAAAAATAAAGATTTCGTTTTAAAAAGTATTTATTATCATATACTACTAATTTAGTGGTAAAACACGTCGCAGGCTAACCCCAGTGGATCTGGCTGCTGTCACTACCCTTTCGGCACTGGCTCCTAGGGTCTTTATATAGTAATGGGAGTGTTCCCAAGAAAACACACCATAATGAAAATAACAAAAAAAATACAAATTTCGCTTTTAAAAGTATTTACTATGATATACTACGAATTATGAGGTAAAACACGTTGCAGGCTAACCTCCAGTGGAGCTGTCTGCTGTCCACCGCCCTGTCGACATTGCCTCCTAGGCTCTTTGTTTAGTAATGGGAGTGTTCCCAGGGAAACACACCATAATACAAATTACAAAAAAAATTACAAATTTCTCTTTAAATAGTATTTACTATCATATACTACTAATTAAGTGGTAAAACACGTCGCAGGCTAACCTCCAGTGGAGCTGGCTGCTGTCCACAGCCATGTCGGCATATGGATCATAGGGTCTTTTTATAGTAATGGGAGTGCTTCCAAGGAAACACACCATAATGCAAATAACAAAAAATACAAATTTCTCTTTAACAAGTATTCATTATCATATACTACTAATTACGCGGTAAAACACGTTGCAGGCTAACCTCCAGTGGAGCTGTCTGCTGTCCACCGCCCTGTCGACATTGCCTCCTAGGCTCTTTGTTTAGTAATGGGAGTGTTCCCAGGGAAACACACCATAATACAAATAACAAAAAAAATTACAAATTTCTCTTTAAATAGTATTTACTATCATATACTACTAATTAAGTGGTAAAACACGTCGCAGGCTAACCTCCAGTGGAGCTGGCTGCTGTCACAGCCTTGTCGGCATTTGCTCCTAGGGTCTTTACATAGTAATGGGAGTGTTTCCAGGTAAACACACCATAATGCAAATAACAAAAAAATACAAATTTCTCTTTAAATAGTATTTATTATCATATACTAATAATTAGGAGGTAAAACAAATCACAGGCCAACCACCAGTGGAGCTGCCTTTTGTCCACAGCCCTGTCGGCATATGGATCCTAGGGTCTTTTTATAGTAATAGGAGTGTTTCCAGGGAAACACACAATAATGCAAATAACAAAAAAAAAATACAGATTTCTCATTAAATAGTATTTATAATCATATACTACTAATTAAGAGGTAAAACACATCGCAATCTAACCTCCAGTGGAGCTGTGCTGCTGTCACAGCCCTGTCGGCATTGGCTCCTAGGGTCTTTATATAGTAATGGGAGTGCGTCCAAGGAAACACACCATAATGCTAATAACAAAAAAAATTTCTCTTTTAATAGTATTCTTTATCATATACTACAATTACGAGGTAAAACACGTCGCAGGCTAACCACCAGTGGAGGTGGCTGCTATCACAGACGCGTCGGCATTGGCTTTTAGGATTTTTATATAGTAATAGGAGTGTTTCCAGGGAACCACACTACAATGCAAATAACAAAACAAAAAAATACAAAGTTTCCTTGAAATAGTATTTATTATCATATACTACTAATTATAAAGTAGAACACGTCGCAGGCTAATCTCCAGTGGAGCTGGTTGCTGTCCACTGCCCTTTCGGCATTGCCTCCTAGGCTCTTTATATAGTAATGGGAGTGTTTCCACGGAAACACATATTAATGCAAATAATGGTATTTATTATCATATACTACTAATTAAGAGGTAAAACACCCGCTGGCCTACCTCCAGTGGAGCTGGCTGCTGTCCACAGCCCTGTCGGCTTTGCCTCCTAGGCTCTCTATATAGTAATGGTAGTGTCTCCAGTGAAAAACACAATAATGCAAATAACAAAAAAAAAAAAAAATAAAGATTTCGTTTTAAAAAGTATTTATTATCATATACTACTAATTTAGTGGTAAAACACGTCGCAGGCTAACCTCCAGTGGAGCTGGCTGCTATCAAAGAAGTGTCGGCATTGGCTTCTAGGGTCTTAATATAGTAATGGGAGTGTTTCCAGGGAAACACACCATAATGCAAATACCAAAAAAAAAAACATTCAAACTTGTCTTTAAATAGTATTTATTATCATATACTACTAATAAAGTGGTAAAACACGTCGCAGGCTAACCCCAGTGGATCTGGCTGCTGTCACTACCCTTTCGGCACTGGCTCCTAGGGTCTTTATATAGTAATGGGAGTGTTCCCAAGAAAACACACCATAATGAAAATAACAAAAAAAAATACAAATTTCGCTTTTAAAAGTATTTACTATGATATACTACGAATTATGAGGTAAAACACGTTGCAGGCTAACCTCCAGTGGAGCTGTCTGCTGTCCACCGCCCTGTCGACATTGTCTCCTAGGCTCTTTGTTTAGTAATGGGAGTGTTCCCAGGGAAACACACCATAATACAAATAACTAAAAAAATTACAAATTTCTCTTTAAATAGTATTTACTATCATATACTTCTAATTAAGTGGTAAAACACGTTGCAGGCTACCCTCCAGTGGAGCTGGCTGCGGTCCACAGCCCTGTCGGCATTGCCTCCTAGGCTCTTTATTTAGTAATGGGAGTGTTTCCAGAAAAACACACAATAATGCAAATAACAAAAAAACAGTTTTCTCTTTAAATAGTACATATTATCATATACTACTAATTAAGAGGTAAAATACGTCGCAGGCTAACCACAAATGGAGCTGGCTGCTATCACAGCCGTGTCAGCATTTGCTCCTAGGGTCTTTATATAGTAATTGGAGTGTTTCCATGGAAACACACCATAATTCAAATAACAAAGAAAAATACATATATCTCTTTAAATAGTATTTTTTATCATTTAGTACTAATTAAGAGGTAAAACACGTCGCAGGCTAGTCTCCAGTGGAGCTGGCTGCTGTCCACAGCCGTGTCAGCATTTGCTCTTAGGGTTTTTATATAGTAATGGGAGTGAATCCAGGGAAACTCACCATAATGCAAATAACAAAAAAATACAAATTTCTCTTTAAATAGTATTTATTATCATATACTACTAATTAAGAGGTAAAACACGTCGCAGGCTAACCTCCATTGGAGCTGGCTGCTGTCCACAGCCCTGTCGGCATTGTCTCCTAGGCTTTTTATATGGTATTGGGAGTGTTTCCAGGGAAACACACAATAATGCAAATAACAAAAAAAGATACAGATTTCTCTATAAATAGTATTTATTATCATATATTACTAATTAAAAGGTAAAACGCGTCGCAGGCTAACCCCCAGTGGAGCTGGCTGCTGTCGACAGCCCTGTCGGTATTACCTCCTAGGCTTTTTATATAGTATTGGGAGTGTTACCAGGGAAACAGACAATAATGCAAATAACAAAAAAAGATACAGATTTCTCTATAAATAGTATTTATTATCATATACTACTAATTAAGAGGTAAAACACATCGCAGGTTAACCTCCAGTGCCGCTGGCTGCTGTCACAGCCCTGTCGGCATTGGCTCCTAGGGTCTTTATATAGTAATGGGAGTGCTTCCAAGGAAACACACAATAATGCAAATAACAAAAAAAATTCTCTTTAAATAGTATTTATTATCATTTACTACAATTACGAGGTAAAACACGTTGCAGGCTAACCTCCAGTTGAGGTGGCTGCTATCACAGACGCGTCGGCATTGGCTCCTAGGGTCTTTATATAGTAATGGGAGTGTTTCCAGGGAATCACACTATAATGCAAATAAAAAAAAAAAAAAAAAAAAAAAAAAAAAAAAAAAAAAAAAAAAAAAAAAAAAAGAAAATACAAATTTCCCTTTAAATAGTATTTAGTATAGTAGTATATATACTACTAATTAAGAGGTAAAACACGTCGCAGGCTTACCTCCAGTGGAGCTCGCTGCTATCACAGCCGTTTCGGCGTTGGCTCCTAGGGTCTTTATGTAGTAATGGGAGTGTTTCCAGGGAAACACAACATAATGCAAATAACAAAAAAAAAATACAAACTTCACTTTAAATAGTATTTATTATCACATACTACTAATTAAGAGGTAAAACACGTCGCAGGCTAACCTACAGTGGAGCTGGCTGCTGTCCCCCTGTCCCGTCAGGGGCTCAGCATTAATTTGCTGAGTATGGGCTTGGTGAACCCGGGGTCCTGAACTGTGGGCTGTGTCGCGCCAACAGTCCGCTACACCGTAAGCCCTGTGCGTGCTATAACGATCATCGTTCGGCGCGACGGTGGAACGTTGTACGTTTCAGAGCCCGGGGATCTTGGCTTAATCGCCCGGGTCGTGAGGACGGTATAAACCTCTATAAAAAAACCCTCAATCTCAAAGTGTGCTACGTGCCGAGGAGATGCATGGCTCTTGAGGTTGAACAGCCGCTAGCGAGCAACCTCTGAGGAACCTGCCGCACCTCAGTTGTACAAGGCTTACCCAGGCAAGCGGGTCTCTGCCTGGGTGGACCTTTATTTCCCTAACTGCTCGTGGGAACAACATGAAATGAGCAAACAAATGCGTGGCCGGCCGCGAAAACGGCGTCTCAATGTGTTTAAGAGTTTCGTTCAAAGCAGCATCGTACGACCCCCAATCGTTTCCATCCCTGGCTACACCATGGGAGGAACGTTGGGCTCGTCATCAAGGTGAGGCTTATGCCCCTCGATACCTGGTGTGTAGTCGAACAGATGGCGAATCGTTTATTTCAACTAAGCCTCTGTTTTTTGTTGAGAACATTGAAGACAAGTTTGGCGAGGTAGACGGAATATCTAAGATGAGATCCGGGTCGATTCTGATAAAGATGTCGTCCCCAGCCCAGTCACAGGCACTGCTTGCCTTTGACAAGCTGGGTGACGTTCCCGTTACCATCACACCACATAAAAGTTTAAACATGGTACAGGGTATTATATTTCATCGGGATCTCTTACTCCAGTCCGATGACGAACTCCGGAAGAACTTGGAGAGGAGAGGTGTGCAGTTTATTCGGCGCATATACAGGGGTCCGAAGGACAACAGGGTGGCCACTGGTGCCTTCATCTTGGCTTTTGAGGGTGATTCATTACCTGAAAAAGTCAAGGTGATGGTTTACCGGTGTGACGTCCAACCCTACGTTCCTCCCCCTATGCGCTGTTTTAAGTGCTGGAGGTTTGGCCATATGTCATCTCGCTGCGATGCCAACCCCACCTGTCGGAAGTGCGGACGTGCATCACACCCAGACGTCCCATGTACACCACCTCCAGTCTGTGTTAACTGTGGCCAGCACCACTCTCCCTGCTCGCCACACTGCACAGTTTTTCAAAAAGAGAGAAAGATAATGGAGTACAAGACCCTGGACAGACTTTCATATTCCAAGGGCAAGCGCAAGTACGAAAAGGTTCATCCTGTCAGCATGTAGTCGACATATGCTACAGCTACATCAATGGTAAAGTCACCTCAAGTTCCATCTACCATCCTGGGACCTCCGGCCCAACAGTTACCAGTTGCCCCCATACTGTCAGGGGGCGCCTCCTCTTCTGTTGCCCCCAAGGTCCCTACTTTGGGAGCAACGAATACAAAACCACAGGGGACAACGGTCCCCATCCCTGAGCCAGAGAACCAACAACCATCTCTGGCTCCTCCTGCAAGGAAGGGCTCCCTCGATGCCCTTCCTGCTAAGGTCTCTGACGCTGGTACAGCTGATACCAGTGAGTGGCTGAAAAAGCCACTACCTGCTGGTCGTAGGGCCTCGAGGGTATCCTCTGTCCCTGATGTGGCAGACAAGCCCTCCCAACAGGAGAGACCAAAAGACAAACGAGGCAGGAAGAAAAAGAGGCCCAAAAAGGCTGAACACCAAGTGGCTTCTGAGCCACCACAACAAACGTCAGCCTCAGAGGACGAAATAGAAATCCTCACGTCCCCTGAGGACTTGGCTTTTGCTGAGTCCCAAAATGCGATGGACGTTGAGGCTCTGCCTCCACCATCAGCGACGGCAATTAATCTTGCAGAGTCCACTGAACCATCCCAATCTGCATGTCACAGCGACCAAGAGCCTCTATGATCATGCAGTGGAACTGTGGTGGTTTTTTCCACCATTTGTCCGAACTGCAGCAACTGTTGTGCCGATTTCCAGCATTCTGTATAGCCCTGCAGGAAACTTGGTTCCCTGCACAGAGGACCCCAGCCCTTCGTGGTTATCGGGGCTATTATAACAATCATTCCATCTATGACAGGGTATCTGGCAGAGTATGTGTCTACGTTCTTGCAACTGTCCCAAGCGCTGCTGTGCCTCTCAACACGACCCTGGAGTCAGTGGCTGTTCGACTCCGGGCAATAGAGGAATTTACCATCTGTTCCCTATACCTTTCCCCGGATGTTGTCTCTCCTGCTGACCTCACTGCATTGGTTGCCCAATTACCTCAACCATTCCTCCTCTTGGGTGATTTCAATGCCCACCACCCTCTATGGGGTGGAAATGAGAGTACGGGCCGTGGTAGAGACCTTGAGAACCTTCTCACACAGCTTGACATTTGCATTTTGAATAGTGGGGCACCCACACACTTCAGCGTGGCGCCTGGCTCTTTCTCCGCCATCGACCTATCCATTTGTAGCCCGAGTCTCCTTCCACATTTATCTTGGAAGGTCCATGATGACCTTTGTGGGAGCGACCACTTTCCTCTCCTTTTGTCGCTCTCACAATTTCACCCTGCAGGACGCCTGCCTCGGTGGTCCCTCCATAGGGCTGACTGGCATGGCTATACCTTGACAGCTGTGGCTACTGCTCCATTGCCAGATGACATTGATATGGCAGTACAACAACTCACTGAGGACATTATTTCTGCTGCTGAAGCGAATGTCCCGACTACCAAGGGCTCACTTAGGCGCAAGTCAGTGCCTTGGTGGACGCGTGAGATAGCTGACGCTATCTGGGAGCGACGCCGGGTGCTTCAACGCCACCGGCGCCACCCCAGTATTGAACATTTAATCGCTTTTAAGCGTCGCGGGGCCCGGGCCCGGCGACTGATCCAACAGAGTAAACAGGACTGTTGGGAGCGATATGTAGCCACCATAGGCTCCCCTGCCTCCATTTCTC
The DNA here is from genome assembly GCA_026315105.1 of Locusta migratoria. NCBI lineage: Eukaryota > Metazoa > Arthropoda > Insecta > Orthoptera > Acrididae > Locusta > Locusta migratoria. The sequence continues at coordinate 483,095,643 of CM048748.1, forward strand.
AAGTGTGGTCGCAGGTACGGCGCCTCTTCAGGTACAGGCCACAGGCCACAGGTCATTTTGCACGTTGCTCTGCGACCGCAGCCTACAGTGCACAATTTCGCGCCCTCAAAGAGCGAGTTGAGCGGAGGCAATTGTCCTTCCGCACACGTCGACAGGAAGCGTACAATGCTCCATTTAGTGAGTGGGAGTTCCAGACTGCTCTTGCTGCGTCCCCCAATACCTCTCCTGGTCCGGACCGTATTCACAGCCAGTTCGTCCATCACCTCTCAGCGGACTTTAAACGGCAGCTACTCGCGCTTTATAATCGTCTCTGGACAGAAGGCCTTTTCCCATCACAAAGGCGGAGAAGTACTATAGTCCCAGTGATGAAACCAGGCGCAGATCCGTCCGACGCTGGGAGCTACCGCCCCATCAGTCTCACCAACGTTCTGTGTAAGATCCTCGAACGTATGGTGAGTCAACGGCTAATGTGGCTACTGGAGGATCGAGGTCTCCTGGCTCCACAACAGGGAGGCTTCCGTCAGGGCCGTTCCACTCTAGACAATCTCGTGTCCCTGGAATCAGCCATTCAAACCGCTTTTACTCGCCGAGAACACCTTGTGGCAGTCTTTTTTGACCTCCGCAAAGCTTTCAAGGGAAACACACCATAATGCAAATTAAAAAAAAAAAAAAAAAAAAAAAAAAAAAAAAAAAAAAAAAAAAAAAAAAAAAAATATTTCTCTTTAAATAGTATTTATTATCATATACTACTAATTATGAAGTAAAACCCGTCGCAGGCAAATCTCCAGTGGAGCTGGCTGCTGTCACAGCTGTGTCGGCATTGGCTCCTAGGGTCTTTATATAGTAATGGGAGATTTTCCAGGGAAACTCACAATAATGCAAATAAAAAAAATACAAATTTCTTATTAAATTATATTTATTATCATATACTTCTAATTAAGCGGTAAAACACGTCGCAGGCTAAGCTCCAGTGGAGCTGGCTGCTGTTTACAGCCCTGTCGGCATTGGATCCTAGGGTCTTTTTATAGTAATGTCAGTGCTTCCAAGTAAACTCACCATAATGCAAATAACAAAAAAAAAAAAAAAAAAAATACAAATTTCTCTTTAAATAGCATTTATTATCATATACTACTAATTAAGAGGTAAAACATGGCGCAGGCTAACATCCAGTGGAGCTGGCTGCTGTCCACAGCCCTGTCGGAATTGCCTCCTAGGCTCTTTATTTAGTAATGGGAGTGTTTACACGGAAACACATAATAATGCAAATAACAAAAAAAGATACAGATTTCTCTTTAAATAGTATTAATTATCATATACTACTAACTAAGAGGTAAAACACATCGCTGGGTAACTTCCAGTGGAGCTGGCTGCTGTCCACAGCCCTGTCGGCATTGCCTCCTAGGCTCTTTATATAGTAATAGGTGTGTTTCCTGGGAAACACACAATAATGCAAATATCAAAAAAAAATTTCTCTTTAAACAGTATTTATTATCATATACAACTAATTAAGCGGTAAAGCACGTCACAGGGTAACCTCCAGTGGAGGTGGCTGCTGTCACAGCCGTGTCGGCATTAGCTCCTAGGGTCTTTACATAGTAATGTGAGTGTTCCCAGGTAAACACATCATAATGCAGATAACAAAAAAAAAAAATACAAATTTCTCATTAAATAGTATTTATTATCATATACAACTAATTAAGCGGTAAAGCACGTCGCAGGCTAACCTCCAGTGGAGCTGGCAGCTGTCACAGCCGTTTCGGCATTGGCTCCTAGGGTCTTTATATAGTAATGGGAGTGTAGCCAGGGAAACACACCATAATGCATATAACAAAAAAAAAAAAAAAAAAAAAAAAAAAAAAAAAAAAAAAAAAACACAAATTTCTCTTTAAATAGTATTTACTATGATGTACTACTAATTAGGAGGTAAAACACATCGCAGCCTAACCTCCAGTGGAGCTGGCTTTTGTCACAGCCATGTCAGAATTGGCTCCTAGGGTCTTTATATAGTAATGGGAGTGTTTCCAGGAAAAAACACTACAATGCAAATAACAAAAAAAAAAAAAAAAAAAAAAAATACAAATTTCTCTTTAAATATTATTTGTTATCATATACAACTAATTAAGAGGTAAAACACATCGCAGCAGGCTAACCTCCAGTGGAGCTGGCAGCTATCACAGCCGTGTCGGCATTGGCTCGTAGGGTCTTTATATAGTAATGGGAGTTTTTCCAGGAAAAAACACTACAATACAAAAAAAAAAAAAAAAAAAAAAAAAAAAAAAAAAAAAAAAAAAATACAAATTTCTCTTTAAATAGTATTTATCATCATATGCTACTAATTAAGAGGTAAAACACATCGCAGGCTAACCTCCAGTGGAGCGGGCTGCTGTCCACAGACCTGTTGGCATTGGCTCCTCGGCTCTTTATTTAATAATGGGAGTGTTCCCAGGAAACACACCATAATGCAAATAACAAAAAAATATACAAATTTCTCTTTAAATAGTATTTACTATGATATACTACTAATTAAGAGGTAAAACACATCGCAGTAAAACACATCCCAGTAGAGCTGGATGCTGTCACAGCTGTGTCGGCTTTGGCTCCTAGGGTCTTCCCATAGTAATGGAAGTTTTTCCAGGAAACTCACAATAATGCAAATAACAAAAAATACAAATATCTCTTTAAATAGTATTTATTATCATATACACTAATTAAGAGGTAAAACACGTCGCAGGCTATCCTCCAGTGGAGCCGGCTGCTGTCCACAGCCCTGTTGGCATTGGATCCTAGGGTCCTTTTATAGTAATGGCAGTGCTTACAAGTAAACACACCATAATGCAAATAACAAAAAAAAAAAAATACAAATTTCTCATTAAATAGCATTTATTATCATATACTACTAATTAAGAGGTAAAACACGTCGCAAGATAACCAACAGTGGAGCTGGCTGCTATCACAGCCGCGTCGGCCTTGGCTCCTAGGTTCTTTATATAGTAATGGGAGTGTTTCCAGGGAAACACACTACAATGCAAATAACAAAAATATACCAATTTCTCTTTATACAGTATTTATTATCATATACTACTAATTAAGCGGTAGAACACGTCGCAGGCTAACCTCCACTTGAGCTGGCTGCTGTCCACAGCCCTGTCGGCATTGGCTCCTGGGGTCTTTATATAGTAATGAGAGTGTTCCCAGGGAAACTCACAATAATGCAAAAACCAAAAAAAAAAAAAAAATACAAATTTCTCTTTAAATAGTATTTAATATCATATAATACTAATTAAGAGGTAAAACACGTCGCAGGCTAACCTCCAGGGGAGCTGGCTGCTGTCACGGCCGTTTCGGCATTGGCTCCTACGGTCTTTATATAGTAATGGGAGTGCTTCCAGGGAAACACACCATAATGCAAATAACAAAAAAAAAAAAAAATACAAATTTCTCTTTAAATAGTATTTACTATGATATACTACTAATTAAGGGAAAAAACACGTCGCAGGCTAACCTCCAGTGGAGCTGGCTGCTGTCACTGGCATGTCGGAATTGGCTCCTAGGGTCTTTATGTAGTAATGGGAGTTTTTGCAGGGAAACGCACCAGAATGCAAATAAAAAAAAAAAAAAAAAAAAAAAAAAAAAAAAAAAAAAAGAAATACATATTCCTCTTTAAATAGTATTTGCTATGATATAATACTAATTAAGAGGTAAAACATGTCCCAGGCTAATCTCCCTTCAGGAGTAAGACTCCATGGTCATGGAACAAGTCAATACATTGTTACACAAGAAAGGTAATAGAAAAATTTTAAGTACTCCTTTGCGCACGAGAATCTTAAGACAAAGTGAAAAGAATCAATAAAGAAAAAAATAAATTAGCTTAATTGTTCAACTTTTCTAGGAGTTCCTCGACAGAATAAAAGGAGTGAGCCAAGAGGTAACTCTTCAATTTAGATTTGAAAGCATGTTGATTAGTGCTAAGATTCTTAAGTTCTTGTGGCAGCTTATTGAAAATGGATGCCGCAGAATACTGCACCCCTTTCTGCACAAGTGTTAAGGTGGTGTGGTGCAAATGTAGATTAGACATCTGTCTAGTATTCACCGAGTGTAAGCTACTAACTCGTGGGAATAAGCTGATATTATTAACAACAAACGACATTAAAGAAAAAACGTATTGTGACGCCAGAGTCAAAATTCCCAGACTACTGAAAAGGGGTCGAAATGACGTTCGCGAACTTACACCAGATATTGCTCGAACCGCCCGTTTTTGAGCCAGAAATATCCTTTTTGCATCCGACGAGTTACCCCAAAAAACAATGCCGTACGTCATAAGTGAGTGAAAGTAAGCGAAATAGACTACTTTTCGTGTTGAAAAATCACTTATCTCAGATATTGTTCTAATGGTAAATATAGCAGAATTTATTTTTAGAACAAGATCCTGAACATGGGCTTTCCAAGACAGCTTACTGTCTATATGAACACCTAGAAATTTGAACTGTTCAGTCTCACTTATCACATGCCCATTATGTGTAATCATAATGTCAGATTTCGTCAAATTATGTGTTAGAAATTGTAAAAACTGAGTTTTACTGTTGTTTTCTATTAGCCATGAACTTATCTCTTGAACTGCATTATTTGATACTGTGTCAATATTACGAGCAACATCCTTCACTACCAAGCTGGTATCATCAGCAAACAAAAATATTTTACAATCACCTGTTATACTCGAAGGCATATCATTTATATAAATAAGAAACAGCAATGGTCCCAAAACAGACCCCTGGGGCACCCCATACTTAATTGTGCCCCATTGGGATTGCACGTCATAGCCATTTTCTGCACTGCGGAGAATTACCTTCTGTTGTCTATTATTAAAGTAAGAGGTGAACCAGTTGTGGGCTACTCCCCGTATTCCATAATGTTCCAACTTCTGCAACAATATTTTGTGATCAACACAATCAAACGCTTTTGTTAAATCAAAGAAGACGCCTAATGTCCGTAGCCTCTTATTTAACCCATCAAGTGCCTCACAGAGAAACGAAAATATAGCATTTTCGGTCGTTAAACCACTTCTAAAACCAAACTCTACATTTGACAGGAAATTATGTGATCTGAAATGACAAATTAATCTTGAATATACAGCCTTTTCAATAACTTTGGAAAAAACCGATGGCATAGAAATAGGTCTATAGTTGTCTACATTATCCCTTTCTCCTTTTTTATAAAGCGGTTTCACTACTGAGTACTTTAATCTGTTAGGAAACTGACCATTCTGAAAGGAAAAATTACAAATATGGCTTAGTACTGGGCTAACATATGGAGAACAGTACTTTAGAATTCTGCTAGATACCCCATCATATCCACAAGAGTCCTTAGTCTTTAGTGATTTAATTATTGACTCAATCTCACCTATGGAAGTATCATGAAGGATCATTTCAGGCAACAGCCTCGGAAACGCATTTTCTAAAAACGTTATATGATTACCTGTAGAAACTAGAGTTTTGCTTAGTTCCTCTACTATATTCAGAAAGTTATTATTGAATATTGCACATAAATCTAACTTGTCAGTAACAGAAACATTCCTACTACGCACTGACGTTATATCTTCTACCTGCTGCTCCTGACCAGACACTTCCTTCACGACTGACCAGATAGTTTTAATTTTATCCCGAGAGTTTGCTATTCTTTTTGCATATCACATACTTTTTGCATTCTTAATGACATTTTTCAGAACCTTACAGTACTGTTTGTAATGAGCTACTGCATCTTCATTCTGACTGCTTCTAACATTTTGATACAACTCCCGCTTAGTTCTACATGATACTCTTATCCCCTTTGTCATCCACCCTGGCTGACTGTTACTGAAAGTACCCTGTTTTGAGCGTTCTAGCGGAAAGCAACTTTCAAACAGCATAATAAATGTGTTCAGAAAAGCATTATATTTATCATCTGCATTACCAGCACTATAAACATCCTGCCATTCTTGTTCCTTAATTAGGCTTAAAAAGGTCTCAATTGCAACTGGATTAACTTTTCTGAGTAGTTGATATTTATGTTTAACATTTGTTTGAGAACAAATACTTTTTAGAATTAAAAGTTGGGCATCATGGTCTGAAAGGCCATTTACTATTCTGCTGACAGAGTGCCCCTCTAATAATGAAGAATGAACAAAAATATTGTCAATGGTAGAACTGCTATTTCCTTGCACTCTCGTTGGAAAAAATACTGTTTGCATCATGTTATAGGAATTAAATAGATCTAACAGCTGACTTTTCCTTGAGCTATCACCTACACAATTAATGTTGAAATCTCCACACACAATAAAATTTTTATACTTCCTATACAGTGAACCCAGAACCAATTCCAGCTTGGGCAGAAACATTTTAAAATCTGAGTCAGGGGATCTATAAATAACAACTAGTACTAGTTTAGTTCCATTAACATTAACAACTCCTGCACAACATTCAAATATCTGTTCTGTGCAGTGTTTAGAAAAATCGATTGACTCCAATGAAAAATGGTTTTTTACATACATGGCCACTCCCCCACACTGCAAAGAACTCCTAGAGTAGAAGGCAGCTAACCTGTATCCTGGCAAAGGAAGTCTCTTAATTGTCACACCACTTAAAAAGTGCTCTGAAATTCCAATAATGTCAGAATCAGTATCAATAAGCATTTCATTAACTTTATCTCTGATACCCTGTATATTTTGATGAAAAACAGTAATTCCCTTATTACTTATATTCTTAGACTTTGTCAAAGGTGGTTCATTTCTTAGAGGCACTTCCTTTAAGCAGGAATATCTATCAGCTGTCTTCAGTCTAAAAAAGGTGCAGCCCTAACACCAACTACTACAGGAATTTTTCCATGACTGAAACCCCCACCCCCTACTACACTGTCACCTATGAGCTTTGCCAACCTCCCCTTCCCATACCTATTGAGGTGCAGACCGTGCCTAGTAAAATCCGACCTTTGGATAGTTTCAACTGGCACCACTGCAATGTGATCCATGCCCTCCGTCATCAGCGCCTTTTCAAGCCCCATGTTAAGACGGCTGACAGCCGTATTAAGACAAGGCCTATCATGACGTTGAAACAGCTGCACGAAATGCACATTCGTGCCACCAGTTTCATTTGCTATCCTTTCCAGATCACCACCTATATCATATTCCCCGTCCCTATCAAGACTGTTCCCGGCCCCACCCACTATAACTACCTGATCCTCTTTTGAAAAATTCCTACATAAGTCCCCTATGTTACAAGTGACCTGATGTAACCCTGCACTAGGCTTCACTATGCTGGTGACCTGGTACTCACTCCCAAGTACTTCCTGCAACTGTTGGCCAACACCTCTGCCATGAGAACTACCTAGCAGCAGAACCTTCTTCTTCCTAAGAGACCTCTCTACAGATTTCGGCTTACCAAAAGCTGAGGTCTGCTGCGTACTTCCTACACCTACAGCTACAGGAGGTTCATCTCCACTCAACTCTGACAGTTGGTCAAACCTATTTGCAACTTGCAATGTAAAGCTATCTGAGTACCTTCTCCTAGCTACCTTCTTGCCAACTGCCAGATCCCATTCCCCAGTCCCCCTTCCCCTCCTCAACCTACCTAGTTCCTCTTCAGCGTTTTTCAACTGCACCTGAAGGGCGCAGATCAAACGCTCCTGCTCCTCTATCAACTTATTCCTGCTGCAAATCCTACAGTTCCAGGAGAGAACCTCACCACAAGGCCCACTGTCTTCCCCACTGCACTCCCCCCCATGAAAATACTTACTACAAATCCCACACTGCAGCCCACTACGCACGACCCTACGACAGAGCCCACACTTTTCACTCATGGTAAAATTTTACAATACTTTGTTCAGAAAAACTAGACGTCTATAAATTTCTACAAAATAAGGAGGAAGTACCTCTTAACTACAGCAATCAACAAACCTCAGTCTCTACAAATCAAGTAACAACAACTAATAGTATCAGAAAAGAGCAAATAACACTACCACAGAAACTTTACACTATTGCTTGTATAAACAAGTTCAAATTCAAGTGTCACTAATAAAACAAATAAACACTGTGAGAGTACAAGAGTTATCAAATACCGTAACTTAAAGTTTCCCAACCTCAACTACGTTAAAAACAGCAAGTCACCTGTTGAAAAGTACTAAAGTTAATAAACAACTAGCGCGATAACACCTCCTGAAATCTAAAACTTTAATAATTTAACTACAATACACAAACACTTATTAGAACTTAGCTTTCGGAGACCGCTACAGCTGGAACCACTCGCCACCAGATGTAAACAAAGCAGTAAGACGTCGATGCTGGCGCACACGCGAACACAAATAACGCCACTTAAAGCAATTACGGCACAACAAACGCTAAAATAACTGACGAAACTTTACTAGAACACCTCTAGATTGAATATTGTCACGAAATAACAATTAAAATAATTATATTAATCCTAAAATTATATAAAAAATCGAAAGCGATGTGCTGAGCAGTCCAGCACTCGTGACGTCACGACAAAGACCCCAATGTAATGGGAATTTTTCAAGGGAAACTCACGATAATGCAAATAACAAAAAAAAAAAACACAAATTTCTCTTTAAATAGTATTTATTATCATATACTACTAATTAAGAAGTAAATCACGTCGCAGGATAACCTCCAGTGGAGCAGGCTGCTATCACAGCCGCATCGGCATTGGCTCCTAGGGTCTTTATATAGTAATGGGAGTGTTTCCAAAGAAACACACTTCAATGCAAATAACAAAAAAAATACAAATCACTCTTTAAACAGTATTTATTATCATATACTACTAATTAAGATTTAAAACACGTCGCAGGCTAACCTCCAGTGGAACTGGCTGCTGTCACAGCCCTTTCGGCACTGGCTCCTAGTGTCTTTATATAGTAATGGGAGTTTTTACAGGGAAACTCACCATAATGCAAATAACAAAAAAAAAAAAAAAATACGAATTTCTCTTTAAATAGTATTGATTATATATATACATGTGGTGTCTGCTCGGAAAGTACAAATGTCTCTTTTAATTGTATTTATTATCATGTACTACTAATTAAGAGGTGAAACACATCACAGGCTATCCTCCAGTGGAGCTGGCTGCTGTCACAGCCCTGTCGGCATTGGCTCCTAGGGTCTTTATACAGTAATGGAAGTGTTCCCAAGGAAACACACTCCAATGCAAATAAGAAAAAAATACAATTTTCTCTCTAAATAGTATTTATTATCATATACTACTAATTAAGAGGTAAAACATGTTGCAGGGTAACCTCCTGTGGAGCTGGCTGCTGTAACAGCCCTGTCGGCATTGGCACCTAGAATTTTATATAGTAATGGGAGTGTTTCCAGGGAAACACACTCCAATGCAAATAACAAAAAAAATTAAATTTCTCTTTAAACAGTATTTATTATCGTATACTACTAAATAAGAGGTAAAACACGTCGCAGGCTAACCTCCAGTGGATCAGGCTGCTGTCACTGCCCTTTCGGCATTAGCTCCTGCGGTCTTAATACAGTAATGGAAGTGTTCCCAAGGAAACACACCATAATGAAAATAACAAACAAAAAAAATTGTCTTTACATAGTATTTACTATGATATACTCTTAATTAAGAGGTAATACACATCACAGGCTAACCTCCAGTGGAGCTGGCTGCTGTCACAGCCGTGTCGGCATTGGCTCCTAGGGTCTTTACATAGTAATGGGAGTGCCCCCAGGGAAACACACCATAATGCAAATAACAACAAAAAAGGAATACAAACTTCTCTTTACATAGTATTTACTATGATATACTACTAATTAAGAGGTAAAACACGTCACAGGCTAACCTCCAGTGGAGCTGGCTGCTGTCACAGCTGTGTCCGCATTGGCTCTTAGGGTCTTTACATAGTAATGGGAGTTTTTACAGGGAAACGTACAATAATGCAAATAACAAAAAATACAAATTTCTCTTTAAATAGTATATAATATCATATACTACTAATTAAGAGGTAAATCACGTTGCAGGCTAACCTCCAGTGGAGCTGGCTGCTGTCCACAGCCCTGTCGGCATTGGCTCCTAGGGTCTTTATATAGTAATGGGAGTGTTCCCAGGGAAACTCACCATAATACAAATAACAACAAAAATACAAATTTCTCTTTAAATAGTATTTATTATCATATACTACTAATTAAGAGGTAATTCACGTTGCAGGCTAACCTCCAGTGGAGCTGGCTGCTGTCCACAGCCCTGTCGGCATTGGCTCCTTGGGTCTTCATATAGTAATGGGAGTGTTCCCAGGAAAATTCACCATAATGCAAATAACAAAAAAAAAAAAAAAAAAAAAAAAAAAAAAAAAAAAAAAAAAAAAAAAAATACAAATTTCTCTTAAATAGTATTTATTAACATATACTACTAATTAAGTGGTAAAACACGTTGCAGGATAACCTCAAGTTGAGCTCTGTCGGCATTGGCTCCTAGGGTCTTTATATAATAATGGTAGTGTTAGCAGGGAAACACACCATAATGCAAATAACAAAAAAAATATAAAAATTTCTCTCTAAATAGTATTTATTATCATATACTACTAATTACGAGGTAAAACACGTCGCAGGCTAACATCCAGTGGATCTGACTGCAGTCACTTCCCTTTCAGCATTTGCTCCTTGGGTATTTACATAGTAATGGGAGTGTTCCTAGGTAAACACACCATAATGCAAATAACAAAAAAAAAAAAAAAAAAAAAAAATACAATTTTCTCTTTAAATAGTATTTATTATCATATACTTCTAAAGAAGAGGTAAAACACGTTGCAGGCTAACCATTAGTGGAGCTGGCTGCTGTCACAGTCCTTTCGGAATTGGCCCGTGGGGTCTTTATATAGTAATGATAGTGTCCCCAGGGAAACACACCATAATGCAAATAACAACAAAAAAAAAAAAATACAAATTTCTCAGTACATAGTATTTACTATGATATACTACTAATTAAGAGGTAAAACACGTCGCAGGCTAACCTCCAGTGGAGCTGGCTGCTGTCACAGCTGTGTCCGCATTGGCTCTTAGGGTCTTTACATAGTAATGAGAGTTTTTACAGGGAAACTTACAATAATGCAAATAACAAAAAAATACAATTTTCTCTATAAATAGTATATAATATCATATACTACTAATTAAGAGGTAAATCACGTCACAGGCTAACCTCCAGTTGAGCTGGCTGCTGTCACAGCCGTGTCGGCTTTGTCTCCTAGGGTGTTTACATAGTAATGGCAATGTTCTCATGTAAACACACCATAATGCAAATAACAAAAAAAAATACAAATTTCTCTTTAAATAGTATTTATTATCATTAACTACTAATTAAGAGGTAAAACACGTCGCAGGCTAACCATTAGTGGAGCTGGCTGCTGTCACAGTCCTTTCGGTATTGGCTCCTAGGGTCTTTATATAGTAATGGGAGTGTTTCCAGGGAAACACACAATAATGCAAAGGAAAAAAAAATACATATTTCTCTTTAAATAGTATTTATTATCATATACAACTAATTGAGAGGTAAAACACGTCGCAGGCTAACCATTAGTGGAGCTGGCTGCTGTCACAGTCCTTTCGGCATTGGCTCCTAGGGTCATTATATAGTAATGGGAGTTTTTACAGGGAAACTCACCATAATGCAAATAACAAAAAAAAAATGCAGATTTCTCTTTAAATAGTATTTATTATCATATTCTACTAATTAAGAGGTAAAATACGTCGCAGGCCAACCTCATGTGGAGCTGGCTGCTATCACAGCCGTGTCGGCATTGGCTCCTAGGGTCTCTATATAGTAATGGGAGTGTTTGCAGTGGAAAACACAACAATGCAAATAACAGAAAAAAAAATACAAATATCTCTTTAAATAGTATTTGCTATGATATACTTCTAATTAAGTGGTAAAGCACGTCGCAGGCAAATCTCCGGTGGAGCTGGCTGCTGTCACAGCTGTGTCGACATTGGCTCCTAGGGTCTTTATATAGTAATGTGAGTTTTTCCAGGGTAACTCACCATAATGCAAATAACAAAAAAATACAAATTCCTCTTTAATAGTATTTATTATCATATACTACTAATTATGAGATAAAACACTTCACAGGCTAACCTCCAGTGGAGCTGTCTGCTGTCCACAACCCTGTTGGTAATGGATCCAAGGGTCTTTTTATAGTAATGGCAGTGCTTCCAAGTAAACACACCATGTTGCAAATAACAAAAAAAAATACAAATTTCTCTTTAAACAGTATTTATTATCATATACTACTAATTAAGTAGTAAAACACGTCGCAGGCTAACCTCCAGTGGAGCTGGCTGCTGTCCACAGCCCTGTCGGCTTTGGCACCTAGAGTCTTTATATAGTAATGGGAGTGATCCCAGGGAAACACACCATAATGCAAATAACAAAAAAAGAAAAAAATTAAAAATTTCTCTTTCAATTGTATGTACTATGATGTAATACTAATTAAGAGGTAAAACACGTCGCAGGCTAACCTGTAGTGGAGCTGTCTGCTGACACAGCCGTGTCGGCATTTGCTCCTAGTGTCTTTATATGGTAATGGGAGTTTTTCCAGGGAAACTCACCATAATGCAAATAACAAAAAAAGAAAAAAAAATATGAATTTCTCTTTAAATAGTATTTATTATCATATACTACTAATTAAGTGGTAAATCACGTCGCAGGATAACCTCCAGTGGAGCTGGCTGCTGTCCACAGCCTTGTCAGCATTGGACCCTAGGGTCTTTTTATAGTAATGGGAGTGCTTCCAAGTAACCACACCTTAATGCAAATAACAAAAAAAAAAAAAAAAAAAAATACAAATTTCTCTTTAAATAGTATTTATTATCATATACTACTAATTAAGAGGTAAACAAAAATAAAAATAGAAAAGAGATGACTCAACAAAAGCACCGGCTCGTCGAGAGAAACAAATAAAATCACACACAAACACACATACGAGCTTTCGCCACCACTGGCAGCTTCTTCAGGCTAAGGAGGAAGAAAGGGGAGGAAAAGGGCAGGATATGGGTTTTACGGAAGTGGAAAAGGAGTCATTCGAATCCATTGTTTGCTTCCTTTATTCCCCTAAGTTAAGTCCTTCCACTCCTGGGATTGGAATGACTCCTTTCCACTTCTGTAAAGCCCATATCCTTCCCTTTTCCTCCCCTTTCTTCCTGAAGAGGCTGCCAGTGGTGGCGAAAGCTTGTATGTGTGTTTGTGTGAGATTTTATTTATTTCTCTCGACGAGCCGGTGCTTTTGGTAAGTCATCTCTTTTCGATTATTATTTTTGTTTATCCCACTGGGAAAGTTTTCCTCTATAATTTTAATTAAGAGGTAAAACACGTCACAGGATAACCTCCAGTGGTGCTGTCTGCTATCACAGCCACGTCGTCATTGGCTCCTAGGGTCTTTATATAGTAATGGGAGTGTTTCCAGGGAAACACACTCCAATGCAAATAACAAACAAAAAAAATTCAAATTTCTCTTAAAACAGTATTTATTATCATATACTACTAATTAATTGGTAAAACACGTCGCAGGCTAAACTCCAATGGAGCTGGCTGCTGTCACAGCCCTGTCGGCAATGTCTCCTAGGGTCTTTATATAGTAATCTGAGTGTTCACAGGAAATCACATTAAAATACAAAAAAAAAAGCCCTATCGGCATTGGCTCCTGGGGTCTTTATATAGTAATGGGAGTGTTTCCTGGGAACAACACCATAATTCAAATAACAAAAAAAAAAAAAAAAAAAAAAAAAAAAAAAAAAAAAAAAAAAAAAAAAAAAAAATACAAATTTCTCTTTAAATAGTATTTATTATCATGTACTACTAATTAGTAGGTAAAACAAGTCACAGGCTAACCTCCAGTGGATCTGGCTGCTGTCACTGCCCTTTCGGCATTATCTCCTAGGGTCTTTATATATTAATGTAAGTGTTCCCAAGGATACACACCATAATGCAAGTAAAAAAAAATACAAATTTCTCTTTACACAGTATTTACTATGATATACTACTAATTAAGAGGTAAAACAGGTCACAGGCTAACCTACAGTGGAGCTGGCTGCTGTCACAGCCCTGTCGCCGTTGGCTCCTAGGGTCTTTAATTAATAACGGGAGTGTTCCCAGGGAAACACACCATAATGCAAATAACAAAACAGGTTTACAAATTTCTCTTTAAATAGTATTTATTATCATATACTATTAATTAAGAGGTAAAACACGTCGCAGGCTAACTTCCGGGGGAGCTGGCTGCTGTCCACAGATCTGTCGGCATTGGATCCTAGGGTGTTTTTATAGTAATGGGAGTGCTTCCAAGTAAACACACCATAATGCAAATAACAAAAAAAAAAAAAAAATACAAATTTCTCTTAAATAGTATTTATTATCATATTCTTCTAATTAAAAGGTAAAATACGTCGCAGGATAACCTCCAGTGGAGATGGCTGCTATAACAGCCGTGTCGGCATTGCCTCCTAGGGTCTTTATATAGTAATGGGAGTGTTTCCAGGGAAACACACTCCAATGCAAATAACAAAAAAAAATCTCTTTAAATAGTATTTATTATCATATACTACTAATTAAGAGGTAAAACACATAGTAGGCTAACCTCCAGGGGAGCTGGCTGCTTTCACAGCCCTGTCGGCATTGGCTCCTAGGGTTTTATATGGTAATGAGAGTTTTTCCAGGGAAACTCACCATAATGAAATAACAAAAAAAAAATATACAAATTTCTTTTTAATTAGTATTTAGTATCATATACTACTAATTAAGAGGTAAAAAACGTCGCAGGCTAACCTCCAGTGGATCTGTAAGTATTTTCATGGGGGGGAGTGCAGTGGGGAAGACAGTGGGCATTGTGGTGAGGTTCTCTCCTGGAACTGTAGGATTTGCAGCAGGAATAAGTTGATAGAGGAGCAGGAGCGTTTGATCTGCGCCCTTCAGGTGCAGTTGAAAAACGCTGAAGAGGAACTAGGTAGGTTGAGGAGGGGAAGGGGGGCTGGGGAATGGGATCTGGCAGTTGGCAAGAAGGTAGCTAGGAGAAGGTACTCAGATAGCTTTACATTGCAAGTTGCAAATAGGTTTGACCAACTGTCAGAGTTGAGTGGAGATGAACCTCCTGTAGCTGTAGGTGTAGGAAGTACGCAGCAGACCTCAGCTTTTGGTAAGCCGAAATCTGTAGAGAGGTCTCTTAGGAAGAAGAAGGTTCTGCTGCTAGGTAGTTCTCATGGCAGAGGTGTTGGCCAACAGTTGCAGGAAGTACTTGGGAGTGAGTACCAGGTCACCAGCATAGTGAAGCCTAGTGCAGGGTTACATCAGGTCACTTGTAACATAGGGGACTTATGTAGGAATTTTTCAAAAGAGGATCAGGTAGCTATAATGGGTGGGGCTGGGAACAGTCTTGATAGGGACGGGGAATATGATATAGGTGGTGATCTGGAAAGGATAGCAAATGAAACTGGTGGCACGAATGTGCATTTCGTGCAGCTGTTTCAGCGTCATGATAGGCCTTGTCTTAATACGGCTGTCAGCCGTCTTAACATGGGCCTTGAGAAGGCGCTGATGACGGAGGGCATGGATCACATTGCAGTGGTACCAGTTGAAACTATCCAAAGGTCGGATTTTACTAGGCACGGTCTGCACCTCAATAGGTATGGGAAGGGGAGGTTGGCAAAGCTCATAGGTGACAGTGTAGTAGGGGGTGGAGGTTTCAGTCATGGAAAAATTCCTGTAGTAGTTGGTGTTAGGGCTGCACCTTTTTTAGACTGGAGACAGCTGATAGATATTCCTGCTTAAAGGAAGTGCCTCTAAGAAATGAACCACCTTTGACAAAGTCTAAGAATATAAGTAATAAGGGAATTCCTGTTTTTCATCAAAATATACAGGGTATCAGAAATAAAGTTAATGAAATGCTTATTGATACTGATTCTGACATTATTGGAATTTCAGAGCACTTTTTAAGTGGTGTGACAATTAAGAGACTTCCTTTGCCAGGATACAGGTTAGCTGCCTTCTACTCTAGGAGTTCTTTGCAGTGTGGGGGAGTGGCCATGTATGTAAAAAACGATTTTTCATCGGAGTCAATCGATTTTTCTAAACACTGCACAGAACAGATATTTGAATGTTGTGCAGGAGTTGTTAATGTTAATGGAACTAAACTAGTACTAGTTGTTATTTATAGATCCCCTGACTCAGATTTTAAAATGTTTCTGCCCAAGCTGGAATTGGTTCTGGGTTCACTGTATAGGAAGTATAAAAATTTTATTGTGTGTGGAGATTTCAACATTAATTGTGTAGGTGATAGCTCAAGGAAAAGTCAGCTGTTAGATCTATTTAATTCCTATAACATGATGCAAACAGTATTTTTTCCAATGAGAGTGCAAGGAAATAGCAGTTCTACCATTGACAATATTTTTGTTCATTCTTCATTATTAGAGGGGCACTCTGTCAGCAGAATAGTAAATGGCCTATCAGACCACGATGCCCAACTTTTAATTCTAAAAAGTATTTGTCATCAAACAAATGTTAAACATAAATATCAACTACTCAGAAAAGTTAATCCAGTTGAAATTGAGACCTTTTTAAGCATAATTAAGGAACAAGAATGGCAGGATGTTTATAGTGCTGATAATGCAAGATGATAAATATAATGCTTTTCTGAACACATTTATTATGCTGTTTGAAAGTTGCTTTCCACTAGAACGCTCAAAACAGGGTACTTTCAGTAACAGACAGCCAGGGTGGATGACAAAGGGGATAAGAGTATCATGTAGAACTAAGCGGGAGTTGTATCAAAATGTTAGAAGCAGTCAGAATGAAGATGCAGTAGCTCATTACAAACAGTACTGTAAGGTTCTGAAAAATGTCATTAAGAATGCAAAAAGTATGTGGTATGCAAAAAGAATAGCAAACTCTCGGCATAAAATTAAAACTATCTGGTCAGTCGTGAAGGAAGTGTCTGGTCAGGAGCAGCAGGTAGAAGATATAATGTCAGTGCGTAGTAGGAATGTTTCTGTTACTGACAAGTTAGATATATGTGCAATATCCAATAATAACTTTCTGAATATAGTAGAGGAACTAAATAAAACTCTAGTTTCTACAGGTAATCATATAACGTTTTTAGAAAATGCGTTTCCGAGGCTGTTGCCTGAAATGATCCTTCATGATACTTCCATAGGTGAGATTGAGTCAATAATTAAATCACTAAAGACTAAGGACTCTTGTGGATATGATGGGGTATCTAGCAGAATTCTAAAGTACTGTTCTCCATATGTTAGCCCAGTACTAAGCCATATTTGTAATTTTTCCTTTCAGAATGGTCAGTTTCCTAACAGATTAAAGTACTCAGTAGTGAAACCGCTTTATAAAAAAGGAGAAAGGGATAATGTAGGCAACTATAGACCTATTTCTATGCCATCGGTTTTTTCCAAAGTTGTTGAAAAGGCTGTATATTCAAGATTAATTGATCATTTCAGTTCACATAATTTCCTGTCAAACGTACAGTTTGGTTTTAGAAGTGGTTTAACGACCGAAAACACTATATTTTCGTTTCTCTGTGAGGTACTCGATGGGTTAAATAAGAGGCTACGGACATTGGGCGTCTTCTTTGATTTAACAAAAGCGTTTGATTGTGTTGATAACAAAATATTGTTGCAGAAGTTGGAACATTATGGAATACGGGAGTAGCCCACAACTGGTTCACCTCTTACTTTAATAATAGACAACAGAAGGTAATTCTCCGTAGTGTAGAAAATGGCTATGACGTGCAATCCCAATGGGGCACAATTAAGTATGGGGTGCCCCAGGAGTCTGTTTTGGGACCATTGCTGTTTCTTATTTATATAAATGATATGCCTTCGAGTATAACAGGTGATTGTAAAATATTTTTGTTTGCTGATGATACCAGCTTGGTAGTGAAGGATATTGCTCGTAATATTGACACAGTATCAAATAATGCAGTTCAAGAGATAAGTTCATGGCTAATAGAAAACAAGTTGATGTTAAATCACAGTAAAACTCAGTTTTTACAATTTCTAACACATAATTTGACGAATTCTGACATTATGATTACACATAATGGGCATGTGATAAGTGAGACTGAACAGTTCAAATTTCTAGGTGTTCATATAGACAGTAAGCTGTCATGGAAAGCCCATGTTCAGGATCTTGTTCCAAAACTAAATTCTGCTATATTTACCATTAGAACAATATCTGAGATAAGTGATTTTTCAGCACGAAAAGTAGTCTATTTCGCTTACTTTCACTCACTTATGACGTACGGCATTGTTTCTTGGGGTAACTCGGCTGATGCAAAAAGGATATTTCTAGCTCAAAAACGGGCTGTTCGAGCAATATTTGGTGTAAGTTCGCGAACGTCATGTCGACCCCTTTTCAGTAGTCTGGGAATTTTTACTCTGGCGTCACAATGTGATTTTTCTTTAATGTCGTTTGTTGTTAATAATATCAGCTTATTCCCACGAGTTAGTAGCTTACACTCGGTGAATACTAGACACATGTCTAATCTACATTTGCACCACACCACCTTAACACTTGTGCAGAAAAGGGTGCAGTATTCTGGGGCCTCCATTTTCAATAAGCTGCCACAAGAACTTAAGAATCATAGCAGTAATCCACATGCTTTCAAATCTAAATTAAAGAGTTACCTCGTGGCTCACTCCTTTTATTCTGTCGAGGAACTCCTAGAAAAGTTAAACAATTAAGCTAATTTATTTTTTCTTTGTTGATTCTTTTCACTTGTCTTAAGATTGTCGTGTGCAAAGGACTACTTAAAATTTTTCTATTACCATTATTGTACAACAATTAATGTATTGACTTGTTCCATGACCATGGAGTCTTGCTCCTGAAGTGGGTCTTATGGAACAGAAAAAACAAATAAATAAAAATAAATAATCTGGCTTCTGTCACTGACCTTTCGGCATTAGCTCCTAGGGTCTTTATATAGTAATTCGAATTTTTCCAGAGAAACTCACCAAATGCAAATAACAAAAAAAAAAAAAAACAACACAAATTTCTCTTTAAATAGTATTTATTATCATATACTACTAATTAAGAGTTAAAACACGTCGCAGGATAACCTCCAGTGGAGCTGGCTGCTGCTCACAGACCTGTCGGGATTGTCTCGGGACTTTATATAGTAAAGGGAGTGTCTCCAGGGCAACCCACTCCAATGCAAATAACAAAAAAATACAAGTTTCTCCTTAAACAGTCTATATTATCATATACTACTAATTAAGAGGTAAAGCATGTCACAGGCTAACCTACAGTTTAGCTGGCTGCTGTCCACAGCCCTGTCGGCATTGGCTCCTAGGTTCTTTATATAGTAATTGGAGTGTTCACAGGGAATCACACTATAATGCAAATAAAAAAAAAAACAAATTTCTCTTTAAATAGTATTTTTTATCATATACTACTAATTAAGAGGTAAAACACAAAGCAGGCTCACCTCCAGTGGAGCTGGCTGCTGTCACAGCCATGTCGGCATTGGCTCCTAGGGTCTTTATATCGTAATGGGAGTGTTCCCAGGGAATCACACTATAATGCAAATAACAAAAAAAAACAAATTTCCCTTTAAATAATATTTTTTATCATATACTACTAATTAAGAAGTAAAACACGTCGCAGGCTAACCTCCAGTGAATTTGGCTGCTGTCACTGCCCTTTCGGCATTGGCTCCTAGGGTCTTTATATAGTAATGTTAGTGTCCCCAGGGAAACACACCATAATGCAAATAACAAAAAAATACAAATTTCTCTTTAAATAGTATATAATATCATATACTACTAATTAAGATGTAAATCTCGTCGCAGGATAACGTCCAGTGGAGCTGGCTGCTGTCCACAGCCCTGTCGGCATTGGCTCCTAGGGTCTTTATATAGTAATGGGAGTGTTCCAAGGGAAACTCACCATAATGCAAATAACAAAAAAAAAATACATTTTTCTCTTTAAATAGTATTTATTATCATATACTATTAAATAAGATGTAAAACACGTCGCAGGCTAACTTCCAGGGAAACTGGCTGCTGTCACAGCCGTGTCGGCGTTCGCTCCTAGGGTCTTTATATAGTAATGGGAGTGATCCCAGGAAAACACACCATAATGCAAATAACAAAAAAAATACAGATTTATCTTTAAATTGTATTTATTATCATATACTACTAATTAAGTTGAGCTGGCTGCTGTCCACAGCCATGTCGGCTTTGGCTCCTAGGGTCTTTACATAGTGAATGGAATGTTCCCATGTAAACACACCATAATGCAAATAACAAAAAAATACTAATTTCTCTTTAAATAGTATTTATTATCATATACTACTAATTAAGAGGTAAAACATGTCGCAGGATAACCTCCAGTGGAGGTGGCTGCTGTCACAGCCGTGTCGGCATTGGCTGCTAGGGTCTTTATTTAGTAATGGGAGTGTTTCTAGGGAAACACATCATAATGCAAATAACAAAAAAAGTACAAATTTCTCTTTAAATAGTATTTATTATCATATACTACTAATTAAGAGGTAAAACACGTCGCAGGCTAATCTCCAGTGGAGCAGGCTGCTGTCACAGCCGTATCGGCATTGGCTCCTGGGGTCTTTATATAGTAATGGGAGTGTTTCCAGGGAAACACACCATAATTCAAATAACAAAAAAAGTACAAATTTCTCTTTAAATAGTATTTATTATCATGTACTACTAATTAAGAGTAAAACACGTCGCAGGCTAACCTCCAGTGGATCTGGCTGCTGTCACTGCCCTTTCGGCAATATCTCCTAGGGTCCTTATATATTAATGGAAGTGTTCCCAAGGAAACACACCATAATGCAAGTAACAAAAAAAAATACAAATTTCTCTTTACACAGTATTTACTATGATATACCACTAATTAAGAGGTAAAACACGTTGCAGGCTAACCTCCTGTGGAGCTGGCTGCTGTCCACAGACCTGTCGGCATTGGCTCCTAGGATCTTTATATAGTAATGGGAGTGTTTCCAGGGAAAAACACCATAATGCAAATAACAAAAAAAAAATACCAAAATTCTCTTTAAATAGTATTTATTATCATATACTATTAAATAAGAGGTAAAACACATCGCAGGCTGACCTCCAATGGAGCTGGCTGCTTTCACAGCCCTGTCGCCGTTGGCTCCTAGGGTCTTTATATAATAATGGGATTGATCACAGGGAAACACACCATAATGCAAATAACAGAAGAGGTTTACAAATTTCTCTTTAAATAGTATTTAATTACATATACTATTAATTAAGAGGTAAAACACGTCGCAGGCTAACTTCCAGTGGAGCTGGCTGCTGTCCACAGATCTGTCGGCATTGGATCCTAGGGTCTTTATATAGTAATGGGAGTGTTCCCAGGGAATCACACTATAATGCAAATAACAAAAAAAATACAAATTTCTCTTTAAATAGTATTTATTATCATATACTACTAATTAAGAGGTAAAACACATAGCAGGCTAATCCCCAGTGGAGCTGGCTGCTGTCACAGCCATGTCGGCATTGTCTCCTAGGGTCTTTATATAGTGATGGGAGTGTTCCCAGGGAATCACACCATAATGCAAATAACAAAAAAATACAAATTTCTCTTTAAATAGTATATAATATCATATACTACTAATTAAGATGTAAATCACGTCGCAGGATAACCTCCAGTGGAGCTGGCTGCTGTCCACAGCCCTGTCGGCATTGGCTCCTAGGGTCTTTATATAGTAATGGGAGTGTTCCCAGGGAAACTAACCATAATGCAAATAACAAAAAAAAATACATTATTCTCCTTAAATAGTATTTATTATCATATACTATTAATTAAGATGTAAAACACGTCACAGGCTAACTTCCAGTGGAGCTGGCTGCTGTCACAGCCGTGTCGGCGTTAGCTCCTAGGTTCTTTATATAGTAATGGGAGTGATCCCAGGAAAACACACCATAATGCAAATAACAAAACAAATACAACTTTCTCTTTAAATAGTATTTACTATGATATACTACTAGTTAAGAGGTAAAACAGGTCACAGGCTAACCTACAGTGGAGCTGGCTGCTGTCACAGCCCTGTCGGCATTTGCTCCTAGGGACTTTATATAGTAATGGGACTTATTCCAGGGAAAGTCACCATAATGCAAATAACAAAAAAAATACAGATTTATCTTTAAATAACATTTATTATCATATACTACTAATTAAGTGGTAAAACACGTCGCAGGCTAACCTCCAGTTGAGCTGGCTGCTGTCCACAGCCATGTCGGCTTTGGCTCCTAGGGTCTTTACATAGTAAATGGAGTGTTCCCATGTAAACACACCATAATGCAAATAACAAAAAAATACAAATTTCTCTTTAATTAGTATTAATTATCATATACTACTAATTAAGAGGTAAAACACGTCGCAGGATAACCTCCAGTGGAGCTGGCTGCTGTCCACAGCCGTGTCGGCATTGGCTCGTTGGTACTTTATATGGAAAAAAAAAATACAAATTTCTCTTTAAATATCATTTATTATCATATACCACCAATTAAGACGTAAAACACGTCACAGGCTAACCTCCAGTGGAGGTGGCTGCTGTCACAGCCGTGTCGGCATTGGCTGCTAGGGTCTTTATTTAGTAATGGAAGTGTTTCCAGGAAATCACTACACAATGCAAATAACACAAAAAAACATATTTCTATTTAAATAGTATTTATTATCATATACTACTAATTAAGAGGTAAAACACATCGCAGGCTAACCTCCAGTGGAGCTGACTGCTGTCACAGCCGTTTCGGCATAGTCTCCTCGGGTCTTTATATAGTAATGATAGTGTTTCCAGGGATACACACCACTATGCAAATAAAAAAAAAATACAAATTTCTCTTTAAATACTATTTATTATCATATACTACTAATTAAGAGGTAAAAAACGTCGCAGGCTAACCTCCAGTGGAGCTGGCTGCTATCACAGCTGTTTTGGCATTGGCTCCTAGGGTCTTTATATAGTAATGGCAGTGTTTCCAGGGAAACACACCACAATGCAAATAACAAAAAAAAAAAAAAAATACAATTTTCTCTTTAAATAGTATTTATTACCATATACTACTAATTAAGTGATAAAACGCGTCGCAAGCTAACCTCCAGTGGAGCTGGCTGTTGTACACAGCCCTGTTCGCATTGGCTCCTAGGGTCTTTATTTATTTAGAGTTTCCAGGGAAAACCACAATAATGCAAATAACAAAAAATACAAATTTCAGTTTAATTCGTATTTATTATCATATGCTACTAATTAAGAGGTAAAACACGTAGCAGGCTAACCTCCAGTGGAGCTGGCTGCTGTCACAGCTGTGTCGGCATTGGCACATAGGGACTTTATATAGTAATGGGAGTGTTTTCAGGAAAAACTACAATAATGCAAATAAAAAAATACAAATTTCTCTTTAAATATTATTTACTATCATATACTACTAATTAATAGGTAAAACACGTCGCAGGCTAACCTCCATTGGGGGTGGCTGCAGTCAACAGCCCTGTCGGCATTCACTCCAAGGTTCATTATATAGTAATGGGAGTGTTCCCAGGGAAGCTGGCTGCTGTCCACACCCCTTTCGGCATTGGCTCCTAGGGTCGTTATATAGTAATGGGAGTGCTTCCAGGGAAGCACACCATAATGCCAATAAGAAAAAAAATACAAATAACTCTTTAAATAGTATTCATAATCATGTACTACTGTTTAAGAGGTAAAACACATCGCAGGCTAACCTCCAGTGGAGGTGGCTGCTGTCACAGCCGTGTCAGCATTGGCTCCTAGGGTCTTTATTTAGTAATGGGAGTGTTTCCAGGAAAACACACTGTAATACATATAACAAAAAAAAATACAAATTTCTCTTTAAATAGTATCAATTGTGATATACTAGTAGTTAAGAGGTGAAACCCATCGCAGGCTAACCTCCAGTGGAGCTGGCAGTTGTCACAGCCGTGTCGGCATTGGCTACTAGGGTCTTTATATAGTAATGGGAATGTTCCCAGGAAAACACACCATAATGCAAATAACAAACAAAAAAAAAAGAAATTTGTCTTTAAATAGTGTTTATTATCATATACTACTAATTATGAGGTAAAACCCATCGCAGGCTAACCTCCAGTGAAGCTGGCTGCTGTCACAGCCGTGTAGGCATTGGCTCCTATGGTCTTTATATAGTAATGGAAGTTTTTCCAGGGAATCACACCACAATGCAAATAACAAAAAAAATACATTTTTCTCTTTAAATAGTATTTATCATCATATACTACTAATTAAGAGGTAAAACTCGTCGCAGGCTAACCTCCAGTGGAGCGTGCTGCTGTCCACACCCCTGTAGGCATTGGCTCCTAGAGTCGTTATATAGTAATACGAGTGTTCTTAGGGAAACACACCATAATGCAAATAACCATAAAAAATTCAAATATCTCTTTAAACAATAGTTATTAATATATACTACTAATTAAGGCGTAAAACACGTCGCAGGCTAATTTCCAGTGGAGCTGGTTGAGGTCACAGCCGTGTCGGCATTGGCTTCTAGGGTCTTTATTTAGTTTATTTATTTATTTATTTATTTGTTTTTTTCTGTTCCGTAGGTCCCAATTGAGGAGTAAGTCTCCATGGTCATGGATCAAGTCAATACATTGTTACACATGAATGATAATAGAAAAATTTTAAGTAGTCCTTTGCACACTACAATCTTAAGACAAATTGAAAAGAATCAATAAAGAAAAAAATGAATTTGCTTAATTGTTCTAGGAACTCCTCGACAGAATAAAAGGAGTGAGCCACGAGGTAACTCTTCAATTTAGATTTGAAAGCATGTGGATTACTGCTAAGATTCTTTAGTGCTTGTGGCAGCTTATTGAAAATGGAGGCCCCAGAATACTGCACCCTTTTCTGCACAAGTGTTAAGGTGGTGTGGTGCAAATGTAGATTGGACATCTGTCTAGTATTAACCGAGTGAAAGGTACTAACTCCTGGGAATAAGCTGATATTATTAACAACTAACGACATTAAAGAAAAAACGTATTGTTACGCTAGAGTCAAAATTCCCAGACTACTGAAAAGGGGTCGACATGACGTTCGCGAACTTACACCAGATATTGCTCAAACCGCCCGTTTTTGAGCCAGAAATTATCCTTTTGCATCAGGCGAGTTACCCCAAAAAACAATGCCGTACGTCATAAGTGAGTGAAAGTAAACGAAATAGACTACTTTTCGTGTTGATAAATCACTTATCTCAGATATTGTTCTAATGGTAAATATAGCAGAATTTAGTTTTGGAACAAGATCCTGAACATGGGCTTCCCATGACAGCTTACTGTCTATATGAACACCTAGAAATTTGAACTGTTCAGTCTCACTTATCATATGCCCATTATGTGTAATCATAATGTCACATTTCGTCAAATTATGTGTTAGAAACTGTAAAAACTGAGTTTTACTGTGATTTAACATCAACTTGTTTTCTATTAGCCATGAACTTATCTCTTGAACTACATTATTTGATACTGTGTCAATATTACGAGCAACATCCTTCACTACCAAGCTGGTATCATCAGCAAACAAAAATATTTTACAATCACGTGTTACATTCGAAGGCATATCATTTATATAAATAAGAAACAGCAATAGTCCCAAAACAGACCCCTGGGGCACCCCATACTTAATTGTGCCCCATTGGGATTGCACGTCATAGCCATTTTCTACACTGTGGAGAATTACCTTCTGTTGTCTATTATTAAAGTAAGAGGTGAACCAGTTGTGGGCTACTCCCCGTATTCCATAATGTTCCAACTTCTGCAACAATATTTTGTGATCAACACAATCAAACACTTTTGTTAAATCAAAGAAGACGCCTAATGTCCGTAGTCTCTTATTTAACCCATCGAGTACCTCACAGAGAAACGAAAATATAGCGTTTTCAGTCGTTAAACCACTTCTAAAACCAAACTGTACGTTTGACAGGAAATTATGTGAACTGAAATGATCAATTAATCTTGAATATACAGCCTTTTCAATAACTTTGGTAAAAACCGATGGCATAGAAATAGGTCTATAGTTGTCTACATTATCCCTTTCTCCTTTTTTATAAAGCGGTTTCACTACTGAGTACTTTAATCTGTTAGGAAACTGACCATTCTGAAAGGAAAAATTACAAATATGGCTTAGTACTGGGCTAACATATGGAGAACAGTACTTTAGAATTCTGCTAGATACCCCATCATATCCACAAGAGTCCTTAGTCCTTAGTGATTTAATTATTGACTCAATCTCACCTATGCAAGTATCATGAATGATCATTTCAGGTAACAGCCTCGGAAACGCATTTTCTAAAAACGTTATATGATTACCTGTAGAAACTAGAGTTTTGTTTAGTTCCTCTACTATATACAGAAAGTGATTATTGAATATTGCACAAATATCTAACTTGTCAGTAACAGAAACATTCCTACTACGCACTGACGTTATATCTTCTACCTGCTGCTCCTGACCAGACACTTCCTTCACGACTGACCAGAGAGTTTTAATTTTATCCCAAGAGTTTGCTATTCTTTTTGCGTACCACATACTTTCGGCATTCTTAATGACATTTTTCAGAACCTTACAGTACTGTTTGTAATGAGATACTGCATCTTCATTCTGACAGCTTCTAACATTTTGATACAACAACAAGTAATGGGAATGTTTCTAGGGAAACACACTATAATGCAGATAACCAAAAAAAAAAAAAAAAAAAAAAAAAAAAAAAAAAAAAAAAAAAAAAATTTAAATTTCTCTTTAAATAGTATTTATTATCATATACTACTAATTAAGAGGTAAAGCACATCGCACTCTAACCTCCAGTGGAGCTTTCTGCTGTCCAAAGCCCACTCGTCATTGGCTCCTAGGGTCTTTATATAGTAATGGCAGTGTTTCTAGGGAAACACACTTTAATGCAAATAACATAAAAAATATAAATTTCTCTGTAAATAGTATTTATTTTCATATACTACTAATAAACATGTAAAAAACACATCGCAGGCTAACCTCCAATGGAGTGGCAGCTGTCACAGCCGTGTCGGCATTGGCTCCTAGGGTCTATATTTAGTAATGGGAGTGTTACCAGGGAAACACACTATAATGCAAATAATAAAAAAAAAATACAAATTTCTCCTTAAATAGTATTTATTATGAAATACTAGTAATTAAGAG
Organism: Locusta migratoria; assembly: GCA_026315105.1. Classification (NCBI taxonomy): domain Eukaryota; kingdom Metazoa; phylum Arthropoda; class Insecta; order Orthoptera; family Acrididae; genus Locusta; species Locusta migratoria. Next base: position 483,122,859 of record CM048748.1, read on the forward strand.
GTTAAACCCATCGCAGGCTAATCTCCAATGGAGCTGGCTGATGGCCACAGCCCAGTCGGCATTAGCTCGTAGGGTCTTTACATAGTAATGGGAGTGTTTCTAGGTAAAAACACAAAAATGCAAATAACAAAAATAATAGAAATTTCTCTTTCAATAGTATTTATTATCATATACTACTAATAAAGAGGTAAGACACATCGCAGGCTAACCTCCAGTGGAGGTGGCTGCTGTCACAGCCGTGTCAGCATTGGCGCCTAGGGTCTTAATATAGTAATGGGAGGTTGTCCAGGAAAACACAACATAATGCAAATAAAAAAAGTACAAATATCTCTTTAAATAGTATTTATTATCATATACCACTAATTAAGAGGTAAAAACTTCGTAGGCTAACCTCCAGTGTAGCTGGCTACTGTCACAGCCGTGTCGGCATTGGCTCCTAGGGTCTTTATATAGTAATGGGAGTGTTTCCAGGGAAACACACCATAATCCAAATAACAAAAAAATATAAATTTCTCTTTAAATAGTATTTATTATCATATACTAGTAATTAAGAGGTAAAACATGTCGCAGGCTAACCTCCCGTGGAGCTGGCTGCTGTCCACAGCCCTGTCGGCATTGGCTCCTAGAGTTTTTATATAGTAATGGGAGTGTTCCCAGGGAAACACACCATAATGCAAATAACTAAAAAAATTACAAATTTCTCTTTGAGTAGTATTTATTATCATATACTACTAATTAAGAGGTAAAACACGTCGCAGGCTAACCTCCAGTGGAGCCGGCTGCTGTCCACAGCCCTGTCGGCATTGGCTCCTGAGGTCTTTATATAGTAATGGGAGATTCCCACGGAAACACACCATAATGCAAATAACAAAAAAAAAATACAAATTTCTCTTTAAATAGTATTTATTTTGATATACTACTAATTAAGAGGTAATACACGTCGCAGGCTAACCTCCAGTGGAGCCGGCTGCGGTCACAGCCGTGTCGACATTGGCTCCTAGGGTTTTTATATAGTAATGGGTGTGTTTCCAGGGAAAACCACAATAAAGCAAATAACAAAAAAAAACATACAAACTTCTCTTTAAATAGTTTTTATTATCATATACTACTAATTAAGAGGTAAAACACGTCGCAGGCAAACTTCCAGTGGAGCTGGCTGCTGTCACAGCTGTGTCGGCATTGGCTCCTAGGGTCTTTATATAGTAATGGGAGTGTTTCCAGGGAAACACACCATAATGGAAAAAACAAAAAAAATTAAATTTCTCTTCAAATAGTATTTATTATTATATACTACTAATTAAGAGGTAAAACACGTTGCAGGCTAATCTCCAGTGGAGATGGCTGCAGTCACATCCGTGTCAGCCTTTGGCTCCTACGGTTTATATACAGTAATTGGGGTGTTTCCAGGAAAAACCACAATAAAGCAAATAACAGAAAAAATGCAAGTATGTAGTATTATATACTACTAATTAAGAGGTATAAAACATCGCAGGCTAACCTCCAGTGGAGTTGGCTGCTGTCCACAGCCCTGTCGGCAATGGCTCCTAGGGTCTTTATATAGTAATGGGAGTGTTCCCAGGGAAACACACCATAATGGAAATAACAAAATCAAATGCAAATTATTTGTTAAATAGTATTTAGTGTTATATACTACTAATTAAGAGGTATAAAATGTCGCAGGCTAACCTCCAGTGGAGCTGGCTGCTGTTCACAGCCCTGTCGGCAATGGTTTCTAGGGTCTTTATATAGTAATCGGAGTGTTCCCAGGGAAACACACCATAATGCAAATAACAAAAAAAAAAAAAAAAAAAAAAAAAAAAAAAAAAAAAAAAAAAAAAAAAAAAAAAAAAAATTGCTCTTTAAAAAGTATTTATTATTATATACTACTTATTAAGAGGTATAATACTTCGCAGGCTAACCTCCAATTGAGCCGACTGCTATCACAGCCGTGTCAGCATTGGCTCCTAGAGTCTTTATATAGAAATGGGAGTGTTCTTAGGGAAACACGCCATAAAGCAAATAACAAAAAATACAAATTTATCTTTAAATAGTAATTAATATCATATACTACTAAATAAGAGGTTAAACACATCGCAGGCTAACCTCCAGTGGAGCCGGCTGCTGTCACAGCCATATCGGCATTGGCTCCTAGGGTCCTTATATAGTAATGGTAGTGTTCACAGGGAATCAAACCATAATGCAAATAACAAAAGAAAATGCAAATTTCTTGTTAAATATTATTTGTTATCATATACTACTAATTAAGAGGTAAAAAAAGTCGCAGGCTTACCTGCAGTGGAGCCGGCTGCTGTCCACTGCCCTGTCGGCATTGGCTCCTAGGGTCTTTATATAGTAATGGGAGTTTCCCAGGGAAACACACCATAATGCAAATAACAAAAAAAAAAAACATACAAATTTCTCTTTAAATAGTTTTTATTATCATATACTACTAATTAAGAGGTAAAACACGTCGCAGGCTAACCTCCAGTGGAGCTGGCTTCTGTCACAGCCGTGTCGGCATTGGCTCCTAGGGTCTTTTTATAGTAATGGGAGTGTTCCCTGGGAAACACAGCATAATGCAAATAACAAAAAAAAAAAAAAATTCAAAAATTTTTTTTTAATAGTATTTATTATGATATACTACTAATTAAGAGGTAATACACGTCGCAGGCTAACCTCCAGTGGAGGCGGCTGCGGTCACAGCCGTGTCAGCATTGGCTCCTAGGGTTTTTATATAGTAATGGGGGTGTTTACAAGGAAAACCACAATAATGCAAATAACAAAAAAAAAAAAAAAATACTAATTTCCCTTTAAATAGTATTTATTATTAAAAGGTAGGTAAAGCACACCAAAGTGCTTTACTAGGCATGGTCCTGTTTGGTGGTGGTATGCCGTTGCCTTCCTCCGACCTTCGAACTGACTTACCCAGCCAGTTATAGGGGGACCTACAATTTAACGTGGGTTCCGAACCACGGTGCTACTCGGTATTTTTCACATCAGCAATACTGCCATAGGTGAAAGAAGTAGAAATTGACAGATAATAATCCTAGGAGGTGGCAGGGATCGAACCCGCGACCTTTGGATTTGTAGTCTGGCACTCTACCACTGTGCAACCAAGGCGCACTACTATATTATTATATACTACTAATTAAGTGGTAAACACCTCACAGACTAACCTCCAGTGGAGCAGGCTGGTGTCCACAGCCCTGTCGGCATTGGCTCCTAGGGTCTATATATAGTAATGGGAGTGTTTCCAGGGAAACCCACCATAATGAAAATGACACAAAAAAATATAAATTTGTCTTTAAATATTATTTATTATGATATACTACTAATTAAGAGGTAAAACACGTCGCAGGCTAACCTCCAGTGGAGCCGCTACTGACACAGCCGTGTTGGTATTGGCTCCTAGGGTCTTTATGTAGTAATGGGAGTGTTCCCAGGGAAACACACCATAATGCAAATAAAAAAACTAAATGCAAATTTCTTGTTAAATAGTATTTAGTATTATATACTACTAGTTAAGAGGTATAAAACGTCGCAGGCTAACCTCCAGTGGCGCTGGTTACTGTCACAGCCGTGTCAGCATTGGCTCCTAGGCTCTTTATATAGTAATGGGAGTGTTCCCAGGGAAACACACCATAATGCAAATGACAAAACTAAATGCAAATTTCTTGTTAAATAGTATTTAGTATTATATACTACTAATTAAGTGGTATAAAATGTCACAGGCTAACCTCCAGTGGCGCTGGTTACTGTCACAGCCGTGTCAGCATTGGCTCCTAGGCTCTTTATATAGTAATGGGAGTGTTCCCAGGGAAACACACCATAAGGCAAATAACTAAAAAAAATACAATTATCTCTTTAAATAGTATTTAATATGATATACTACTAATTAATAGGTAAAACATGTTTCCAGGGAAACACACCATAATGCAAATAACAAAAGAAAATGTAAATTTCTTGTTAAATATTATTTATTATCATATACTACTAATTAGGTGGTCAAACACGACGCAGACTAACCTCCAGTGGAGCAGGCTGGTGTCCACAGCCTTGTCGGCATTGTATCCTAGGGTCTTTATATAGTAATTGGAGTGTTCCCAGGGAAACACACCATAATGCAAATAACAAAACTAAATGCAAATTTCTTGTTAAATAGTTTTTAGTATTATATACTACTAATTAAGAGGTATAAAACGTCGCAGGCTAACCTCCAGTGGCGCTGGTTACTGTCACAGCCGTGTCAGCATTGGCTCCTAGGCTCTTTATATAGTAATGGGAGTGTTCCCAGGGAAACACACCTAAATGCAAATAACTAAAAAAAAATACAATTTTCTCTTTAAATAGTATTTAATTTGATATACTACTAATTAATAGGTAAAACATGTCGCAGGCTAACCTCCAGTGGACCCGGCTGCTGTCCACAGCCCTGTCGGCATTGGCTCCTAGGCTCTTTATATAGTAATGCGAGTGTTTCCAGGGAAACACACCATAATGCAAATAACAAAAGAAAATGTAAATTTCTTGTTAAATATTATTTATTATCATATACTACTAATTAGGTGGTCAAACACGACGCAGACTAACCTCCAGTGGAGCAGGCTGGTGTCCACAGCCTTGTCGGCATTGGCTCCTAGGGTCTTTATATAGTAATTGGAGTGTTCCCAGGGAAACACACCATAATGCAAATAACAAAACTAAATTCAAATTTCTTGTTAAATAGTATTTAGTATTATATACTACTAATTAAGAGGTATAAAACGTCGCAGGCTAACCTCCAGTGGCGCTGGTTACTGTCACAGCCGTGTCAGCATTGGCTCCTAGGGTCTTTATATAGTAATGGGAGTGTTCCCAGGGAAACACACCATTATGTAAATAACTAAAAAAAGTACAATTTTCTCTTTAAATAGTATTTAATATGATATACTACTAATTAATAGGTAAAACATGTCGCAGGCTAACCTCCAGTGGACCCGGATGCTGTCCACAGCCCTGTCGGCATTGGCTCCTAGGCTCTTTATATAGTAATGTGAGTGTTTCCAGGGAAACACACCATAATGCAAATAACAAAAGAAAATGTAAATTTCTTGTTAAATATTATTTATTATCATATACTACTAATTAGGTGGTCAAACACGACGCAGACTAACCTCCAGTGGAGCAGGCTGGTGTCCACAGCGTTGTCGGCATTGTATCCTAGGGTCTTTATATAGTAATTGGAGTGTTCCCAGGGAAACACACCATAATGCAAATAACAAAACTAAATCCAAATTTCTTGTTAAATAGTATTTAGTAATATATACTACTAATTGAGAGGTATAAAACGTCACAGGCTAACCTCCAGTATCGCTGGTTACTGTCACAGCCGTGTCAGCATTGGCTCCTAGGCTCTTTATATAGTAATGGGAGTGTTCCCAGGGAAACACACCATAATGCAAATAACTGAACTAAATGCAAATTTCTTGTTAAATAGTATTTAGTATTATATACTACTAATTAAGAGGTATAAAACGTCGCAGGCTAACCTCCAGCGGCGCTGGTTACTGTCACAGCCGTGTCAGCATTGGCTCCTAGGGTCTTTATATAGTAATGGGAGTGTTCCCAGGGAAACACACCATTATGCAAATAACTAAAAAAAATACAATTTTCTCTTTAAATAGTATTTAATATGATATACTACTAATTAATAGGTAAAACATGTCGCAGGCTAACCTCCAGTGGACCCGGCTGCTGTCCACAGCCCTGTCGGCATTGGCTCCTAGGCTCTTTATATAGTAATGGGAGTGTTCCCAGGGAAACACACCATAATGCAAATAACAAAAGAAAATGTAAATTTCTTGTTAAACATTATTTATTAACATATACTACTAATTAGGTGGTCAAACACGACGCAGACTAACCTTCAGTGGAGCAGGCTGGTGTCCACAGCCTTGTCGGCATTGGCTCCTAGGGTCTTTAAATAGTAATTGGAGTGTTCCCAGGGAAACACACCATAATGCAAATAACAAAACTAAATGCAAATTTCTTGTTAAATAATTTTTAGTATTATATACTACTAATTAAGGGGTATAAAACGTCGCAGGCTAACCTCCAGTGGCGCTGGTTACTGTCACAGCCGTGTCAGCATTGGCTCCTAGGGTCTTTATATAGTAATGGGAGTGTTCCCAGGGAAACACACCATAAGGCAAATAACTAAAAAAAATACAATTTTCTCTTTAAATAGTATTTAATATGATATACTACTAATTAATAGGTAAAACATGTCGCAGGCTAACCTCCAGTGGACCCGGCTGCTGTCCACAGCCCTGCCGGCATTGGCTCCTAGGCTATTTATATAGTAATGGGAGTGTTCCCAGGGAAACACACCATAATGCAAATAACAAAAGAAAATGTAAATTTCTTGTTAAATATTATTTATTATCATATACTGCTAATTAGGTGGTCAAACATGACGCAGACTAACCTCCAGTGGAGCAGGCTGGTGTCCACAGCCTTGTCGGCATTGGCTCCTAGGGTCTTTATATAGTAATTGGAGTGTTCCCAGGGAAACACACCATAATGCAAATAACAAAACTAAATGCAAATTTCTTGTTAAATAGTATTTAGTATTATATACTACTAATTAAGAGGTATAAAACGTCGCAGGCTAACCTCCAGTGGCGCTGGTTACTGTCACAGCCGTGTCAGCATTGGCTCCTAGGGTCTTTATATAGTAATGGGAGTGTTCCCAGGGAAACACACCATAAGGCAAATAACTAAAAAAAAATACAATTTTCTCTTTAAATAGTATTTAATATGATATACTACTAATTAATAGGTAAAACATGTCGCAGGCTAACCTCCAGTGGACCCGGCTGCTGTCCACAGCCCTGCCGGCATTGGCTCCTAGGCTATTTATATAGTAATGGGAGTGTTCCCAGGGAAGCACACCATAATGCAAATAACAAAAGAAAATGTAAATTTCTTGTTAAATATTATTTATTATCATATACTGCTAATTAGGTGGTCAAACACGACGCAGACTAACCTTCGGTGGAGCAGGCTGGTGTCCACAGCCTTGTCGGCATTGGCTCCTAGGGTCTTTATATAGTAATTGGAGTGTTCCCAGGGAAACACACCATAATGCAAATAACAAAACTAAATGCAAATTTCTTGTTAAATAGTTTTTAGTATTATATACTACTAATTAAGAGGTATAAAACGTCGCAGGCTAACCTCCAGTGGCGCTGGTTACTGTCACAGCCGTGTCAGCATTGGCTCCTAGGGTATTTATATAGTAATGGGAGTGTTCCCAGGGAAACACACCATAAGGCAAATAACTAAAAAAAATACAATTTTCTCTTTAAATAGTATTTAATATGATATACTACTAATTAATAGGTAAAACATGTCGCAGGCTAACCTCCAGTGGACCCGGCTGCTGTCCACAGCCCTGTCGGCATTGGCTCCTAGGCTCTTTATATAGTAATGGGAGTGTTTCCAGGGAAACACACCATAATGCAAATAACAAAAGAAAATGTAAATTTCTTGTTAAATATTATTTATTATCATATACTACTAATTAGGTGGTCAAACACGACGCAGACTAACCTCCAGTGGAGCAGGCTGGTGTCCACAGCCTTGTCGGCATTGTATCCTAGGGTCTTTATATAGTAATTGGAGTGTTCCCAGGGAAACACACCATAATGCAAATAACAAAACTAAATGCAAATTTCTTGTTAAATAGTATTTAGTATTATATACTACTAATTAAGAGGTATAAAACGTCGCAGGCTAACCTCCAGTGGCGCTGGTTACTGTCACAGCCGTGTCAGCATTGGCTCCTAGGCTCTTTATATAGTAATCGGAGTGTTCCCAGGGAAACACACCATAATGCAAATAACTAAAAAAAAAAATACAATTTTCTCTTTAAATAGTATTTAATATGATATACTACTAATTAAGAGGTAAAACATGTCGCAGGCTAACCTCCAGTGGACCCGGCTGCTGTCCACAGCCCTGTCGGCATTGGCTCCTAGGCTCTTTATATAGTAATGGGAGTGTTTCCAGGGAAACACACCATAATGCAAATAACAAAAGAAAATGTAAATTTCTTGTTAAATATTATTTATTATCATATACTACTAATTAGGTGGTCAAACACGACGCAGACTAACCTCCAGTGGAGCAGGCTGGTGTCCACAGCCTTGTCGGCATTGGCTCCTAGGGTCTTTATATAGTAATTGGAGTGTTCCCAGGGAAACACACCATAATGCAAATAACAAAACTAAATGCAAATTTCTTGTTAAATAGTATTTAGTATTATATACTACTAATTAAGAGGTATAAAACGTCGCAGGCTAACCTCCAGTGGCGCTGGTTACTGTCACAGCCGTGTCAGCATTGGCTCCTAGGGTCTTTATATAGTAATGGGAGTGTTCCCAGGGAAACACACCATAAGGCAAATAACTAAAAAAAAATACAATTTTCTCTTTAAATAGTATTTAATATGATATACTACTAATTAATAGGTAAAACATGTCGCAGGCTAACCTCCAGTGGACCCGGCTGCTGTCCACAGCCCTGCCGGCATTGGCTCCTAGGCTATTTATATAGTAATGGGAGTGTTCCCAGGGAAGCACACCATAATGCAAATAACAAAAGAAAATGTAAATTTCTTGTTAAATATTATTTATTATCATATACTGCTAATTAGGTGGTCAAACACGACGCAGACTAACCTTCGGTGGAGCAGGCTGGTGTCCACAGCCTTGTCGGCATTGGCTCCTAGGGTCTTTATATAGTAATTGGAGTGTTCCCAGGGAAACACACCATAATGCAAATAACAAAACTAAATGCAAATTTCTTGTTAAATAGTTTTTAGTATTATATACTACTAATTAAGAGGTATAAAACGTCGCAGGCTAACCTCCAGTGGCGCTGGTTACTGTCACAGCCGTGTCAGCATTGGCTCCTAGGGTATTTATATAGTAATGGGAGTGTTCCCAGGGAAACACACCATAAGGCAAATAACTAAAAAAAATACAATTTTCTCTTTAAATAGTATTTAATATGATATACTACTAATTAATAGGTAAAACATGTCGCAGGCTAACCTCCAGTGGACCCGGCTGCTGTCCACAGCCCTGTCGGCATTGGCTCCTAGGCTCTTTATATAGTAATGGGAGTGTTTCCAGGGAAACACACCATAATGCAAATAACAAAAGAAAATGTAAATTTCTTGTTAAATATTATTTATTATCATATACTACTAATTAGGTGGTCAAACACGACGCAGACTAACCTCCAGTGGAGCAGGCTGGTGTCCACAGCCTTGTCGGCATTGTATCCTAGGGTCTTTATATAGTAATTGGAGTGTTCCCAGGGAAACACACCATAATGCAAATAACAAAACTAAATGCAAATTTCTTGTTAAATAGTATTTAGTATTATATACTACTAATTAAGAGGTATAAAACGTCGCAGGCTAACCTCCAGTGGCGCTGGTTACTGTCACAGCCGTGTCAGCATTGGCTCCTAGGCTCTTTATATAGTAATCGGAGTGTTCCCAGGGAAACACACCATAATGCAAATAACTAAAAAAAAAAAATACAATTTTCTCTTTAAATAGTATTTAATATGATATACTACTAATTAAGAGGTAAAACATGTCGCAGGCTAACCTCCAGTGGACCCGGCTGCTGTCCACAGCCCTGTCGGCATTGGCTCCTAGGCTCTTTATATAGTAATGGGAGTGTTTCCAGGGAAACACACCATAATGCAAATAACAAAAGAAAATGTAAATTTCTTGTTAAATATTATTTATTATCATATACTACTAATTAGGTGGTCAAACACGACGCAGACTAACCTCCAGTGGAGCAGGCTGGTGTCCACAGCCTTGTCGGCATTGGCTCCTAGGGTCTTTATATAGTAATTGGAGTGTTCCCAGGGAAACACACCATAATGCAAATAACAAAACTAAATGCAAATTTCTTGTTAAATAATATTTAGTATTATATACTACTAATTAAGAGGTATAAAACGTCGCAGGCTAACCTCCAGTGGCGCTGGTTACTGTCACAGCCGTGTCAGCATTGGCTCCTAGGGTCTTTATATAGTAATGGGAGTGTTCCCAGGGAAACACACCATAATGCAAATAACTAAACTAAATGCAAATTTCTTGTTAAATAGTATTTAGTATTATATACTACTAATTAAGAGGTATAAAACGTCGCAGGCTAACCTCCAGTGGCGCTGGTTACTGTCACAGCCGTGTCAGCATTGGCTCCTAGGGTCTTTATATAGTAATGGGAGTGTTCCCAGGGAAACACACCATTATGCAAATAACTAAAAAAGTACAATTTTCTCTTTAAATAGTATTTAATATGATATACTACTAATTAATAGGTAAAACATGTCGCAGGCTAACCTCCAGTGGACCCGGATGCTGTCCACAGCCCTGTCGGCATTGGCTCCTAGGCTCTTTATATAGTAATGGGAGTGTTTCCAGGGAAACACACCATAATGCAAATAACAAAAGAAAATGTAAATTTCTTGTTAAATATTATTTATTATCATATACTACTAATTAGGTGGTGAAACACGACGCAGACTAACCTCCAGTGGAGCAGGCTGGTGTCCACAGCGTTGTCGGCATTGTATCCTAGGGTCTTTATATGGTAATTGGAGTGTTCCCAGGGAAACACACCATAATGCAAATAACAAAACTAAATGCAAATTTCTTGTTAAATAGTATTTAGTATTATATACTACTAATTAAGAGGTATAAAACGTCACAGGCTAACCTCCAGTATCGCTGGTTACTGTCACAGCCGTGTCAGCATTGGCTCCTAGGCTCTTAATATAGTAATGGGAGTGTTCCCAGGGAAACACACCATAATGCAAATAACTAAACTAAATGCAAATTTCTTGTTAAATAGTATTTAGTATTATATACTACTAATTAAGAGGTATAAAACGTCGCAGGCTAACCTCCAGTGGCGCTGGTTTCTGTCACAGCCGTGTCAGCATTGGCTCCTAGGGTCTTTATATAGTAATGGGAGTGTTCCCAGGGAAACACACCATTATGCAAATAACTAAAAAAAATACAATTTTCTCTTTAAATAGTATTTAATATGATATACTACTAATTAATAGGTAAAACATGTCGCAGGCTAACCTCCAGTGGACCCGGCTGCTGTCCACAGCCCTGTCGGCATTGGCTCCTAGGCTCTTTATATAGTAATGGGAGTGTTCCCAGGGAAACACACCATAATGCAAATAACAAAAGAAAATGTAAATTTCTTGTTAAACATTATTTATTAACATATACTACTAATTAGGTGGTCAAACACGACGCAGACTAACCTTCAGTGGAGCAGGCTGGTGTCCACAGCCTTGTCGGCATTGGTTCCTAGGGTCTTTAAATAGTAATTGGAGTGTTCCCAGGGAAACACACCATAATGCAAATAACAAAACTAAATGCAAATTTCTTGTTAAATAGTTTTTAGTATTATATACTACTAATTAAGAGGTATAAAACGTCGCAGGCTAACCTCCAGTGGCGCTGGTTACTGTCACAGCCGTGTCAGCATTGGCTCCTAGGGTCTTTATATAGTAATGGGAGTGTTCCCAGGGAAACACACCATAAGGCAAATAACTAAAAAAAAATACAATTTTCTCTTTAAATAGTATTTAATTTGATATACTACTAATTAATAGGTAAAACATGTCGCAGGCTAACCTCCAGTGGACCCGGCTGCTGTCCACAGCCCTGTCGGCATTGGCTCCTAGGCTCTTTATATAGTAATGGGAGTGTTCCCAGGGAAACACACCATAATGCAAATAACAAAAGAAAATGTAAATTTCTTGTTAAATATAATTTATTATCATATACTGCTAATTAGGTGGTCAAGCATGACGCAGACTAACCTCCAGTGGAGCAGGCTGGTGTCCACAGCCTTGTCGGCATTGGCTCCTAGGGTCTTTATATAGTAATTGGAGTGTTCCCAGGGAAACACACCATAATGCAAATAACAAAACTAAATGCAAATTTCTTGTTAAATAGTATTTAGTATTATATACTACTAATTAAGAGGTATAAAACGTCGCAGGCTAACCTCCAGTGGCGCTGGTTACTGTCACAGCCGTGTCAGCATTGGCTCCTAGGGTCTTTATATAGTAATGGGAGTGTTCCCAGGGAAACACACCATAATGCAAATAACTAAAAAAAATACAATTTTCTCTTTAAATAGTATTTAATATGATATACTACTAATTAATAGGTAAAACATGTCGCAGGCTAACGTCCAGTGGACCCGGCTGCTGTCCACAGCCCTGTCGGCATTGGCTCCTAGGCTCTTTATATAGTAATGGGAGTGTTCCCAGGGAAACACACTATAATGCAAATAACAAAAGAAAATGTAAATTTCTTGTTAAATATTATTTATTATCATATACTACTAATTAGGTGGTCAAACACGATGCAGACTATCCTTCGGTGGAGCAGGCTGGTGTCCACAGCCTTGTCGGCATTGGCTCCTAGGGTCTTTATATAGTAATTGGAGTGTTCCCAGGGAAACACACGATAATGCAAATAACAAAACTAAATGCAAATTTCTTGTTAAATAGTTTTTAGTATTATATACTACTAATTAAGAGGTATAAAACGTCGCAGGCTAACCTCCAGTGGCGCTGGTTACTGTCACAGCCGTGTCAGCATTGGCTCCTAGGGTATTTATATAGTAATGGGAGTGTTCCCAGGGAAACACACCATAAGGCAAATAACTAAAAAAAATACAATTTTCTCTTTAAATAGTATTTAATATGATATACTACTAATTAATAGGTAAAACATGTCGCAGGCTAACCTCCAGTGGACCCGGCTGCTGTCCACAGCCCTGTCGGCATTGGCTCCTAGGCTCTTTATATAGTAATGGGAGTGTTCCCAGGGTAACACACCATAATGCAAATAACAAAAGAAAATGTAAATTTCTTGTTAAACATTATTTATTAACATATACTACTAATTAGGTGGTCAAACACGACGCAGACTAACCTTCAGTGGAGCAGGCTGGTGTCCACAGCCTTGTCGGCATTGGCTCCTAGGGTCTTTAAATAGTAATTGGAGTGTTCCCAGGGAAACACACCATAATGCAAATAACAAAACTAAATGCAAATTTCTTGTTAAATAGTTTTTAGTATTATATACTACTAATTAAGAGGTATAAAACGTCGCAGGCTAACCTCCAGTGGCGCTGGTTACTGTCACAGCCGTGTCAGCATTGGCTCCTAGGGTCTTTATATAGTAATGGGAGTGTTCCCAGGGAAACACACCATAAGGCAAATAACTAAAAAAAATACAATTTTCTCTTTAAATAGTATTTAATTTGATATACTACTAATTAATAGGTAAAACATGTCGCAGGCTAACCTCCAGTGGACCCGGCTGCTGTCCACAGCCCTGTCGGCATTGGCTCCTAGGCTCTTTATATAGTAATGGGAGTGTTCCCAGGGAAACACACCATAATGCAAATAACAAAAGAAAATGTAAATTTCTTGTTAAACATTATTTATTAACATATACTACTAATTAGGTGGTCAAACACGACGCAGACTAACCTTCAGTGGAGCAGGCTGGTGTCCACAGCCTTGTCGGCATTGGCTCCTAGGGTCTTTAAATAGTAATTGGAGTGTTCCCAGGGAAACACACCATAATGCAAATAACAAAACTAAATGCAAATTTCTTGTTAAATAGTTTTTAGTATTATATACTACTAATTAAGAGGTATAAAACGTCGCAGGCTAACCTCCAGTGGCGCTGGTTACTGTCACAGCCGTGTCAGCATTGGCTAATAGGGTCTTTATATAGTAATGGGAGTGTTCCCAGGGAAACACACCATAAGGCAAATAACTAAAAAAAATACAATTTTCTCTTTAAATAGTATTTAATTTGATATACTACTAATTAATAGGTAAAACATGTCGCAGGCTAACCTCCAGTGGACCCGGCTGCTGTCCACAGCACTGTCGGCATTGGCTCCTAGGCTCTTTATATAGTAATGGGAGTGTTCCCAGGGAAACACACCATAATGCAAATAACAAAAGAAAATGTAAATTTCTTGTTAAATATTATTTATTATCATATACTACTAATTAGGTGGTCAAACACGACGCAGACTAACCTCCAGTGGAGCAGGCTGGTGTCCACAGCCTTGTCGGCATTGTATCCTAGGGTCTTTATATAGTAATTGGAGTGTTCCCAGGGAAACACACCATAATGCAAATAACAAAACTAAATGCAAATTTCTTGTTAAATAGTATTTAGTATTATATACTACTAATTAAGAGGTATAAAACGTCGCAGGCTAACCTCCAGTGGCGCTGGTTACTGTCACAGCCGTGTCAGCATTGGCTCCTAGGGTATTTATATAGTAATGGGAGTGTTCCCAGGGAAACACACCATAAGGCAAATAACTAAAAAAAATACAATTTTCTCTTTAAATAGTATTTAATATGATATACTATTAATTAATAGGTAAAACATGTCGCAGGCTAACCTCCAGTGGACCCGGCTGCTGTCCACAGCACTGTCGGCATTGGCTCCTAGGCTCTTTATATAGTAATGGGAGTGTTTCCAGGGAAACACACCATAATGCAAATAACAAAAGAAAATGTAAATTTCTTGTTAAATATTATTTATTATCATATACTACTAATTAGGTGGTCAAACACGACGCAGACTAACCTCCAGTGGAGCAGGCTGGTGTCCACAGCCTTGTCGGCATTGTATCCTAGGGTCTTTATATAGTAATTGGAGTGTTCCCAGGGAAACACACCATAATGCAAATAACAAAACTAAATGCAAATTTCTTGTTAAATAGTATTTAGTATTATATACTACTAATTAAGAGGTATAAAACGTCGCAGGCTAACCTCCAGTGGCGCTGGTTACTGTCACAGCCGTGTCAGCATTGGCTCCTAGGCTCTTTATATAGTAATCGGAGTGTTCCCAGGGAAACACACCATAATGCAAATAACTAAAAAAAAAAAATACAATTTTCTCTTTAAATAGTATTTAATATGATATACTACTAATTAATAGGTAAAACATGTCGCAGGCTAACCTCCAGTGGACCCGGCTGCTGTCCACAGCACTGTCGGCATTGGCTCCTAGGCTCTTTATATAGTAATGGGAGTGTTTCCAGGGAAACACACCATAATGCAAATAACAAAAGAAAATGTAAATTTCTTGTTAAATATTATTTATTATCATATACTACTAATTAGGTGGTCAAACACGACGCAAACTAACCTCCAGTGGAGCAGGCTGGTGTCCACAGCCTTGTCGGCATTGGCTCCTAGGGTCTTTATATAGTAATTGGAGTGTTCCCAGGGAAACACACCATAATGCAAATAACAAAACTAAATGCAAATTTCTTGTTAAATAGTATATAGTATTATATACTACTAATTAAGAGGTATAAAACGTCGCAGGCTAACCTCCAGTGGCGCTGGTTACTGTCACAGCCGTGTCAGCATTGGCTCCTAGGGTCTTTATATAGTAATGTGAGTGTTCCCAGGGAAACACACCATAATGCAAATGACTAAACTAAATGCAAATTTCTTGTTAAATAGTATTTAGTATTATATACTACTAATTAAGAGGTATAAAACGTCGCAGGCTAACAACCAGTGGCGCTGGTTACTGTCACAACCGTGTCAGCATTGGCTCCTAGGCTCTTTATATAGTAATGGGAGTGTTCCCAGGGAAACACACCATAATGCAAATAACTAAAAAAATACAATTTTCTCTTTAAATAGTATTTAATATGATATACTACTAATTAATAGGTAAAGCATGTCGCAGGCTAACCTCCAGTGGACCCTGCTGCTGTCCACATCCCTGTCGGCATTGGCTCCTAGGCTCTTTATATAGTAATGGGAGTGTTCCCAGGGAAACACACCATAATGCAAATAACAAAAGAAAATGTAAATTTCTTGTTAAATATTATTTATTATCATATACTACTAATTAGGTGGTCAAACACGACGCAGACTAACCTCCAGTGGAGCAGGCTGGTGTCCACAGCCTTGTCGGCATTGGCTCCTAGGGTCTTTATATAGTAATTGGAGTGTTCCCAGGGAAACACACCATAATGCAAATAACAAAACTAAATGCAAATTTCTTGTTAAATAGTATTTAGTATTATATACTACTAATTAAGAGGTATAAAACGTCGCAGGCTAACCTCCAGTGGCGCTGGTTACTGTCACAGCCGTGTCAGCATTGGCTCCTAGGCTCTTTATATAATAATGGGAGTGTTCCCAGGGAAACACACCATAATGCAAATAACAAATGAAGATGTAAATTTCTTGTTAAATATTATTTATTATCATAAACTACTAATTAGGTGGTCAAACACGACGCAGACTAACCTCCAGTGGAGCAGGCTGGTGTCCACAGTCTTGTCGGCATTGGCTCCTAGGGTCTTTATATAGTAATTAAAGTGTTCCCAGGGAAACACACCATAATGCAAATAACTAAACTAAATGCAAATTTCTTGTTAAATATTATTTAGTATTATATACTACTAATTAAGAGGTATAAAACGTCGCAGGCTACCCTCCAGTGGCGCTGGTTACTGTCACAGCCGTGTCAGCATTGGCTCCTAGGCTCTTTATATAATAATGGGAGTGTTCCCAGGGAAACACACCATAATGCAAATAACAAATGAAGATGTAAATTTCTTGTTAAATATTATTTATTATCATAAACTACTAATTAGGTGGTCAAACACGACGCAGACTAACCTCCAGTGGAGTAGGCTGGTGTCCACAGTCTTGTCGGCATTGGCTCCTAGGGTCTTTATATAGTAATTAAAGTGTTCCCAGGGAAACACACCATAATGCAAATAACTAAACTAAATGCAAATTTCTTGTTAAATAATATTTAGTATTATATACTACTAATTAAGAGGTATAAAACGTCGCAGGCTAACCTCCAGTGGCGCTGGTTACTGTCACAGCCGTGTCAGCATTGGCTCCTAGGCTCTTTATATAATAATGGGAGTGTTCCCAGGGAAACACACCATAATGCAAATAACAAATGAAGATGTAAATTTCTTGTTAAATATTATTTATTATCATAAACTACTAATTAGGTGGTCAAACACGACGCAGACTAACCTCCAGTGGAGCAGGCTGGTGTCCACAGCCTTGTCGGCATTGGCTCCTAGGGTCTTTATATAGTAATGGGAGTGTTCCCAGGGAAACACACCATAATGCAAATAACTAAAAAAAATACAATTTTCTCTTTAAATAGTATTTAATATGATATACTACTAATTAATAGGTAAAACATGTAGCAGGTTAACCTCCAGTGGACCCGGCTGCTGTCCACAGCCCTGTCGGCATTGGCTCCTAGGCTCTTTATATAGTAATGGGAGTGTTTCCAGGGAAACACACCATAATGCAAATAACAAAAGAAAATGTAAATTTCTTGTTAAATATTATTTATTATCATATACTACTAATTAGGTGGTCAAACACGACACAGACTAACCTCCAGTGGAGCAGGCTGGTGTCCACAGCCTTGTCGGCATTGGCTCCTAGGGTCTTTATATAGTAATGGGAGTGTTCCCAGGGAAACACACCATAATGCAAATAACTAAACTAAATGCAAATTTCTTGTTAAATAGTATTTAGTATTATATACTACTAATTAAGAGGTATAAAACGTCGCAGGCTAACCTCCAGTGGCGCTGGTTACTGTCACAGCCGTGTCAGCATTGGCTCCTAGGGTCTTTATATAGTAATGGGAGTGTTCCCAGGGAAACACACCATTATGCAAATAACTGAAAAAAATACAATTTTCTCTTTAAATAGTATTTAATATGATATAATACTAATTAATAGGTAAAACATGTCGCAGGCTAACTTCCACTGGCGCTGGTTACTGTCACAGCCTTGTCGGCATTGGCTCCTAGGCTCTTTATACAGTAATGGGAGTGTTCCCAGGGAAACACACCATAATGCAAATAACTAAACTAAATGCAAATTTCTTGTTAAATAGTATTTAGTCTTATATACTACTAATTAAGAGGTATAAAATGTCGCAGGCTAACCTCCAGTGGCGCTGGTTACTGTCACAGCCGTGTCAGCATTGGCTAATAGGGTCTTTATATAGTAATGGGAGTGTTCCCAGGGAAACACACCATAAGGCAAATAACTAAAAAAAATACAATTTTCTCTTTAAATAGTATTTAATTTGATATACTACTAATTAATAGGTAAAACATGTCGCAGGCTAACCTCCAGTGGACCCGGCTGCTGTCCACAGCCCTGTCGGCATTGGCTCCTAGGCTCTTTATATAGTAATGGGAGTGTTCCCAGGGAAACACACCATAATGCAAATAACAAAAGAAAATGTAAATTTCTTGTTAAATATTATTTATTATCATATACTGCTAATTAGGTGGTCAAACATGACGCAGACTAACCTCCAGTGGAGCAGGCTGGTGTCCACAGCCTTGTCGGCATTGGCTCCTAGGGTCTTTATATAGTAATTGGAGTGTTCCCAGGGAAACACACCATAATGCAAATAACAAAACTAAATGCAAATTTCTTGTTAAATAGTATTTAGTATTATATACTACTAATTAAGAGGTATAAAACGTCGCAGGCTAACCTCGAGTGGTGCTGGTTACTGTCACAGCCGTGTCAGCATTGGCTCCTAGGGTCTTTATATAGTAATGGGAGTGTTCCCAGGGAAACACACCATAATGCAAATAACTAAAAAAAATACAATTTTCTCTTTAAATAGTATTTAATATGATATACTACTAATTAATAGGTAAAACATGTCGCAGGCTAACCTCCAGTGGACCCGGCTGCTGTCCACAGCCCTGTCGGCATTGGCTCCTAGGCTCTTTATATAGAAATGGGAGTGTTCCCAGGGAAACACACCATAATGCAAATAACAAAAGAAAATGTAAATTTCTTGTTAAATATTATTTATTATCATATACTACTAATTAGGTGGTCAAACACGACGCAGACTAACCTTCGGTGGAGCAGGCTGGTGTCCACAGCCTTGTCGGCATTGGCTCCTAGGGTCTTTATATAGTAATTGGAGTGTTCCCAGGGAAACACACCATATTGCAAATAACAAAACTAAATGCAAATTTCTTGTTAAATAGTTTTTAGTATTATATACTACTAATTAAGAGGTATAAAACGTCGCAGGCTAACCTCCAGTGGCGCTGGTTACTGTCACAGCCGTGTCAGCATTGGCTCCTAGGGTCTTTATATAGTAATGGGAGTGTTCCCAGGGAAACACACCATAATGCAAATAACTAAAAAAAATACAATTTTCTCTTTAAATAGTATTTAATATGATATACTACTAATTAATAGGTAAAACATGTAGCAGGTTAACCTCCAGTGGACCCGGCTGCTGTCCACAGCCCTGTCGGCATTGGCTCCTAGGCTCTTTATATAGTAATGGGAGTGTTTCCAGGGAAACACACCATAATGCAAATAACAAAAGAAAATGTAAATTTCTTGTTAAATATTATTTATTATCATATACTACTAATTAGGTGGTCAAACACGACACAGACTAACCTCCAGTGGAGCAGGCTGGTGTCCACAGCCTTGTCGGCATTGGCTCCTAGGGTCTTTATATAGTAATGGGAGTGTTCCCAGGGAAACACACCATAATGCAAATAACTAAACTAAATGCAAATTTCTTGTTAAATAGTATTTAGTATTATATACTACTAATTAAGAGGTATAAAACGTCGCAGGCTAACCTCCAGTGGCGCTGGTTACTGTCACAGCCGTGTCAGCATTGGCTCCTAGGGTCTTTATATAGTAATGGGAGTGTTCCCAGGGAAACACACCATTATGCAAATAACTGAAAAAAATACAATTTTCTCTTTAAATAGTATTTAATATGATATAATACTAATTAATAGGTAAAACATGTCGCAGGCTAACTTCCACTGGCGCTGGTTACTGTCACAGCCTTGTCGGCATTGGCTCCTAGGCTCTTTATACAGTAATGGGAGTGTTCCCAGGGAAACACACCATAATGCAAATAACTAAACTAAATGCAAATTTCTTGTTAAATAGTATTTAGTCTTATATACTACTAATTAAGAGGTATAAAATGTCGCAGGCTAACCTCCAGTGGCGCTGGTTACTGTCACAGCCGTGTCAGCATTGGCTAATAGGGTCTTTATATAGTAATGGGAGTGTTCCCAGGGAAACACACCATAAGGCAAATAACTAAAAAAAATACAATTTTCTCTTTAAATAGTATTTAATTTGATATACTACTAATTAATAGGTAAAACATGTCGCAGGCTAACCTCCAGTGGACCCGGCTGCTGTCCACAGCCCTGTCGGCATTGGCTCCTAGGCTCTTTATATAGTAATGGGAGTGTTCCCAGGGAAACACACCATAATGCAAATAACAAAAGAAAATGTAAATTTCTTGTTAAATATTATTTATTATCATATACTGCTAATTAGGTGGTCAAACATGACGCAGACTAACCTCCAGTGGAGCAGGCTGGTGTCCACAGCCTTGTCGGCATTGGCTCCTAGGGTCTTTATATAGTAATTGGAGTGTTCCCAGGGAAACACACCATAATGCAAATAACAAAACTAAATGCAAATTTCTTGTTAAATAGTATTTAGTATTATATACTACTAATTAAGAGGTATAAAACGTCGCAGGCTAACCTCGAGTGGTGCTGGTTACTGTCACAGCCGTGTCAGCATTGGCTCCTAGGGTCTTTATATAGTAATGGGAGTGTTCCCAGGGAAACACACCATAATGCAAATAACTAAAAAAAATACAATTTTCTCTTTAAATAGTATTTAATATGATATACTACTAATTAATAGGTAAAACATGTCGCAGGCTAACCTCCAGTGGACCCGGCTGCTGTCCACAGCCCTGTCGGCATTGGCTCCTAGGCTCTTTATATAGTAATGGGAGTGTTCCCAGGGAAACACACCATAATGCAAATAACAAAAGAAAATGTAAATTTCTTGTTAAATATTATTTATTATCATATACTACTAATTAGGTGGTCAAACACGACGCAGACTAACCTTCGGTGGAGCAGGCTGGTGTCCACAGCCTTGTCGGCATTGGCTCCTAGGGTCTTTATATAGTAATTGGAGTGTTCCCAGGGAAACACACCATATTGCAAATAACAAAACTAAATGCAAATTTCTTGTTAAATAGTTTTTAGTATTATATACTACTAATTAAGAGGTATAAAACGTCGCAGGCTAACCTCCAGTGGCGCTGGTTACTGTCACAGCCGTGTCAGCATTGGCTCCTAGGGTATTTATATAGTAATGGGAGTGTTCCCAGGGAAACACACCATAAGGCAAATAACTAAAAAAAATACAATTTTCTCTTTAAATAGTATTTAATATGATATAATACTAATTAATAGGTAAAACATGTCGCAGGCTAACTTCCACTGGCGCTGGTTACTGTCACAGCCTTGTCGGCATTGGCTCCTAGGCTCTTTATACAGTAATGGGAGTGTTCCCAGGGAAACACACCATAATGCAAATAACTAAACTAAATGCAAATTTCTTGTTAAATAGTATTTAGTCTTATATACTACTTATTAAGAGGTATAAAATGTCGCAGGCTAACCTCCAGTGGCGCTGGTTACTGTCACAGCCGTGTCAGCATTGGCTAATAGGGTCTTTATATAGTAATGGGAGTGTTCCCAGGGAAACACACCATAAGGCAAATAACTAAAAAAAATACAATTTTCTCTTTAAATAGTATTTAATTTGATATACTACTAATTAATAGGTAAAACATGTCGCAGGCTAACCTCCAGTGGACCCGGCTGCTGTCCACAGCCCTGTCGGCATTGGCTCCTAGGCTCTTTATATAGTAATGGGAGTGTTCCCAGGGAAACACACCATAATGCAAATAACAAAAGAAAATGTAAATTTCTTGTTAAATATTATTTATTATCATATACTGCTAATTAGGTGGTCAAACATGACGCAGACTAACCTCCAGTGGAGCAGGCTGGTGTCCACAGCCTTGTCGGCATTGGCTCCTATGGTCTTTATATAGTAATGGGAGTGTTCCCAGGGAAACACACCATAATGCAAATAACTAAACTAAATGCAAATTTCTTGTTAAATAGTATTTAGTATTATATACTACTAATTAAGAGGTATAAAACGTCGCAGGCTAACCTCCAGTGGCGCTGGTTACTGTCACAGCCGTGTCAGCATTGGCTCCTAGGGTCTTTATATAGTAATGGGAGTGTTCCCAGGGAAACACACCATTATGCAAATAACTGAAAAAAATACAATTTTCTCTTTAAATAGTATTTAATATGATATAATACTAATTAATAGGTAAAACATGTCGCAGGCTAACTTCCACTGGCGCTGGTTACTGTCACAGCCTTGTCGGCATTGGCTCCTAGGCTCTTTATACAGTAATGGGAGTGTTCCCAGGGAAACACACCATAATGCAAATAACTAAACTAAATGCAAATTTCTTGTTAAATAGTATTTAGTCTTATATACTACTAATTAAGAGGTATAAAATGTCGCAGGCTAACCTCCAGTGGCGCTGGTTACTGTCACAGCCGTGTCAGCATTGGCTAATAGGGTCTTTATATAGTAATGGGAGTGTTCCCAGGGAAACACACCATAAGGCAAATAACTAAAAAAAATACAATTTTCTCTTTAAATAGTATTTAATTTGATATACTACTAATTAATAGGTAAAACATGTCGCAGGCTAACCTCCAGTGGACCCGGCTGCTGTCCACAGCCCTGTCGGCATTGGCTCCTAGGCTCTTTATATAGTAATGGGAGTGTTCCCAGGGAAACACACCATAATGCAAATAACAAAAGAAAATGTAAATTTCTTGTTAAATATTATTTATTATCATATACTGCTAATTAGGTGGTCAAACATGACGCAGACTAACCTCCAGTGGAGCAGGCTGGTGTCCACAGCCTTGTCGGCATTGGCTCCTAGGGTCTTTATATAGTAATTGGAGTGTTCCCAGGGAAACACACCATAATGCAAATAACAAAACTAAATGCAAATTTCTTGTTAAATAGTATTTAGTATTATATACTACTAATTAAGAGGTATAAAACGTCGCAGGCTAACCTCGAGTGGTGCTGGTTACTGTCACAGCCGTGTCAGCATTGGCTCCTAGGGTCTTTATATAGTAATGGGAGTGTTCCCAGGGAAACACACCATAATGCAAATAACTAAAAAAAATACAATTTTCTCTTTAAATAGTATTTAATATGATATACTACTAATTAATAGGTAAAACATGTCGCAGGCTAACCTCCAGTGGACCCGGCTGCTGTCCACAGCCCTGTCGGCATTGGCTCCTAGGCTCTTTATATAGTAATGGGAGTGTTCCCAGGGAAACACACCATAATGCAAATAACAAAAGAAAATGTAAATTTCTTGTTAAATATTATTTATTATCATATACTACTAATTAGGTGGTCAAACACGACGCAGACTAACCTTCGGTGGAGCAGGCTGGTGTCCACAGCCTTGTCGGCATTGGCTCCTAGGGTCTTTATATAGTAATTGGAGTGTTCCCAGGGAAACACACCATATTGCAAATAACAAAACTAAATGCAAATTTCTTGTTAAATAGTTTTTAGTATTATATACTACTAATTAAGAGGTATAAAACGTCGCAGGCTAACCTCCAGTGGCGCTGGTTACTGTCACAGCCGTGTCAGCATTGGCTCCTAGGGTATTTATATAGTAATGGGAGTGTTCCCAGGGAAACACACCATAAGGCAAATAACTAAAAAAAATACAATTTTCTCTTTAAATAGTATTTAATATGATATAATACTAATTAATAGGTAAAACATGTCGCAGGCTAACTTCCACTGGCGCTGGTTACTGTCACAGCCTTGTCGGCATTGGCTCCTAGGCTCTTTATACAGTAATGGGAGTGTTCCCAGGGAAACACACCATAATGCAAATAACTAAACTAAATGCAAATTTCTTGTTAAATAGTATTTAGTCTTATATACTACTTATTAAGAGGTATAAAATGTCGCAGGCTAACCTCCAGTGGCGCTGGTTACTGTCACAGCCGTGTCAGCATTGGCTAATAGGGTCTTTATATAGTAATGGGAGTGTTCCCAGGGAAACACACCATAAGGCAAATAACTAAAAAAAATACAATTTTCTCTTTAAATAGTATTTAATTTGATATACTACTAATTAATAGGTAAAACATGTCGCAGGCTAACCTCCAGTGGACCCGGCTGCTGTCCACAGCCCTGTCGGCATTGGCTCCTAGGCTCTTTATATAGTAATGGGAGTGTTCCCAGGGAAACACACCATAATGCAAATAACAAAAGAAAATGTAAATTTCTTGTTAAATATTATTTATTATCATATACTGCTAATTAGGTGGTCAAACATGACGCAGACTAACCTCCAGTGGAGCAGGCTGGTGTCCACAGCCTTGTCGGCATTGGCTCCTAGGGTCTTTATATAGTAATTGGAGTGTTCCCAGGGAAACACACCATAATGCAAATAACAAAACTAAATGCAAATTTCTTGTTAAATAGTATTTAGTATTATATACTACTAATTAAGAGGTATAAAACGTCGCAGGCTAACCTCGAGTGGTGCTGGTTACTGTCACAGCCGTGTCAGCATTGGCTCCTAGGGTCTTTATATAGTAATGGGAGTGTTCCCAGGGAAACACACCATAATGCAAATAACTAAAAAAAATACAATTTTCTCTTTAAATAGTATTTAATATGATATACTACTAATTAATAGGTAAAACATGTCGCAGGCTAACCTCCAGTGGACCCGGCTGCTGTCCACAGCCCTGTCGGCATTGGCTCCTAGGCTCTTTATATAGTAATGGGAGTGTTCCCAGGGAAACACACCATAATGCAAAAAACAAAAGAAAATGTAAATTTCTTGTTAAATATTATTTATTATCATATACTACTAATTAGGTGGTCAAACACGACGCAGACTAACCTTCGGTGGAGCAGGCTGGTGTCCACAGCCTTGTCGGCATTGGCTCCTAGGGTCTTTATATAGTAATTGGAGTGTTCCCAGGGAAACACACCATATTGCAAATAACAAAACTAAATGCAAATTTCTTGTTAAATAGTTTTTAGTATTATATACTACTAATTAAGAGGTATAAAACGTCGCAGGCTAACCTCCAGTGGCGCTGGTTACTGTCACAGCCGTGTCAGCATTGGCTCCTAGGGTATTTATATAGTAATGGGAGTGTTCCCAGGGAAACACACCATAAGGCAAATAACTAAAAAAATACAATTTTCTCTTTAAATAGTATTTAATATGATATACTACTAATTAATAGGTAAAACATGTCGCAGGCTAACCTCCAGTGGACCCGGCTGCTGTCCACAGCACTGTCGGCATTGGCTCCTAGGCTCTTTATATAGTAATGGGAGTGTTTCCAGGGAAACACACCATAATGCAAATAACAAAAGAAAATGTAAATTTCTTGTTAAATATTATTTATTATCATATACTACTAATTAGGTGGTCAAACACGACGCAGACTAACCTCCAGTGGAGCAGGCTGGTGTCCACAGCCTTGTCGGCATTGTATCCTAGGGTCTTTATATAGTAATTGGAGTGTTCCCAGGGAAACACACCATAATGCGTAAAAAAAACTAAATGCAAATTTCTTGTTAAATAGTTTTTAGTATTATATACTACTAATTAAGAGGTATAAAACGTCGCAGGCTAACCTCCAGTGGCACTGGTTACTGTCACAGCCGTGTCAGCATTGGCTCCTAGGGTATTTATATAGTAATGGGAGTGTTCCCAGGGAAACACACCATAAGGCAAATAACTAAAAAAAATACAATTTTCTCTTTAAATAGTATTTAATATGATATACTACTAATTAATAGGTAAAACATGTCGCAGGCTAACCTCCAGTGGACCCGGCTGCTGTCCACAGCACTGTCGGCATTGGCTCCTAGGCTCTTTATATAGTAATGGGAGTGTTTCCAGGGAAACACACCATAATGCAAATCACAAAAGAAAATGTAAATTTCTTGTTAAATATTATTCATTATCATATACTACTAATTAGGTGGTCAAACACGACGCAGACTAACCTCCAGTGGAGCAGGCTGGTGTCCACAGCCTTGTCGGCATTGTATCCTAGGGTCTTTATATAGTAATTGGAGTGTTCCCAGAGAAACACACCATAATGCAAATAACAAACTAAATGCAAATTTCTTGTTAAATAGTATTTAGTATTATATACTACTAATTAAGAGGTATAAAACGTCGCAGGCTAACCTCCAGTGGCGCTGGTTACTGTCACAGCCGTGTCAGCATTGGCTCCTAGGCTCTTTATATAGTAATCGGAGTGTTCCCAGGGAAACACACCATAATGCAAATAACTAAAAAAAAAAAAAAATACAATTTTCTCTTTAAATAGTATTTAATATGATATACTACTAATTAATAGGTAAAACATGTCGCAGGCTAACCTCCGGTGGACCCGGCTGCTGTCCACAGCACTGTCGGCATTGGCTCCTAGGCTCTTTATATAGTAATGGGAGTGTTTCCAGGGAAACACACCATAATGCAAATAACAAAAGAAAATGTAAATTTCTTGTTAAATATTATTTATTATCATATACTACTAATTAGGTGGTCAAACACGACGCAAACTAACCTCCAGTGGAGCAGGCTGGTGTCCACAGCCTTGTCGGCATTGGCTCCTAGGGTCTTTATATAGTAATTGGAGTGTTCCCAGGGAAACACACCATAATGCAAATAACAAAACTAAATGCAAATTTCTTGTTAAATAGTATATAGTATTATATACTACTAATTAAGAGGTATAAAACGTCGCAGGCTAACCTCCAGTGGCGCTGGTTACTGTCACAGCCGTGTCAGCATTGGCTCCTAGGGTCTTTATATAGTAATGGGAGTGTTCCCAGGGAAACACACCATAATGCAAATGACTAAACTAAATGCAAATTTCTTGTTAAATAGTATTTAGTATTATATACTACTAATTAAGAGGTATAAAACGTCGCAGGCTAACATCCAGTGGCGCTGGTTACTGTCACAACCGTGTCAGCATTGGCTCCTAGGCTCTTTATATAGTAATGGGAGTGTTCCCAGGGAAACACACCATAATGCAAATAACTAAAAAAATACAATTTTCTCTTTAAATAGTATTTAATATGATATACTACTAATTAATAGGTAAAACATGTCGCAGGCTAACCTCCAGTGGACCCGGCTGCTGTCCACATCCCTGTCGGCATTGGCTCCTAGGCTCTTTATATAGTAATGGGAGTGTTCCCAGGGAAACACAACCTAATGCAAATAACAAAAGAAAATGTAAATTTCTTGTTAAATATTATTTATTATCATATACTACTAATTAGGTGGTCAAACACGACGCAGACTAACCTCCAGTGCAGCAGGCTGGTGTCCACAGCCTTGTCGGCATTGGCTCCTAGGGTCTTTATATAGTAATTGGAGTGTTCCCAGGGAAACACACCATAATGCAAATAACAAAACTAAATGCAAATTTCTTGTTAAATAGTATTTAGTATTATATACTACTAATGAAGAGGTATAAAACGTCGCAGGCTCACCTCCAGTGGCGCTGGTTACTGTCACAGCCGTGTCAGCATTGGCTCCTAGGGTCTTTATATAGTAATGGGAGTGTTCCCAGGGAAACACACCATAATGCAAATAACTAAACTAAATGCAAATTTCTTGTTAAATAGTATTTAGTATTATATACTACTAATTAGGAGGTATAAAACGTCGCAGGCTAACCTCCAGTGGCGCTGGTTACTGTCACAGCCGTGTCAGCATTGGCTCCTAGGCTCTTTATATAGTAATGGGAGTGTTCCCAGGGAAACACACCATAATGCAAATAACTAAACTAAATGCAAATTTCTTGTTAAATAGTATTTAGTATTATATACTACTAATTAAGAGGTATAAAACGTCGCAGCCTAACCTCCAGTGGCGCTGGTTACTGTCACAGCCGTGTCAGCATTGGCTCCTAGGGTCTTTATATAGTAATGGGAGTGTTCCCAGGGAAACACACCATAATGCAAATAACTAAACTAAATGCAAATTTCTTGTTAAATATTATTTAGTATAATATACTACTAATTAAGAGGTATAAAACGTCGCAGGCTAACCTCCAGTGGCGCTGGTTACTGTCACAGCCGTGTCAGCATTGGCTCCTAGGGTCTTTACATAGTAATGGGAGTGTTCCCAGGGAAACACACCGTAATGCAAATAACTAAACTAAATACAAATGTCTTGTTAAATAGTATTTAGTATTATATACTACTAATTAAGAGGTATGAAACGTCGCAGGCTAACCTCCAGTGGCGCTGGTTACTGTCACAGCCGTGTCAGCATTGGCTCCTAGGCTCTTTATATAGTAATGGGAGTGTTCCCAGGGAAACCCACCATAATGCAAATAACTAAACTAAATGCAAATTTCTTGTTAAATAGTATTTAGTATTATATACTACTAATTAAGAGGTATAAAACGTCGCAGGCTAACCTCCAGTGGCGCTGGTTACTGTCACAGCCGTGTCAGCATTGGCTCCTAGGGTCTTTATATAGTAATTGGAGTGTTCCCAGGGAAACACACCATAATGCAAATAACTAAACTAAATGCAAATTTCTTGTTAAATAGTATTTAGTATTATATACTACTAATTAAGAGGTATAAAACGTCGCAGGCTAACCTCCAGTGGCGCTGGTTACTGTCACAGCCGTGTCAGCATTGGCTCCTAGGGTCTTTATATTGTAATGGGAGTGTTCCCAGGGAAACACACCATTATGCATATAACTAAAAAAAATACAATTTTCTCTTTAAATAGTATTTAATATGATATACTACTAATTAATAGGTAAAACATGTCGCAGGCTAACCTCCAGTGGCGCTGGTTACTGTCACAGCCTTGTCGGCATTGGCTCCTAGGGTCTTTATATAGTATTCATAGAATATATGACTTCAACTGCCATTGGGCAAAGCTGAAAATGTGTACTCAGCCGGGATTCGAACCCGGGTCTCCTGCTTTCTAGGCTGTTGCGCTGACCCCTACACCACTGGGGACACACAGTGATCACCGCACCTGCAAGGACTACCCATGCACGCCTCCCGTCAGATACAAATTCCCAGCTTCGCCCTGCCCATAGTACTCAAACTCGTAGTTTAACTAATTCCCGTAAGAGTAAGGGCTTCAAACTTGCCCACCCCTCCCCACTAACGATAGGATCATTGCCCGTCACCGGCATATTATATATATACATGTGGCGTCTGTTCGGAAAGAACAGACGTCACATTCTGATCCTGCAGCTGTTATTATTTAATATTCATAGAATATATGACTTCAACTGCTATTGGGCAAAGCTGAAAATGTGTACCCAGCCGGGATTCGAACCCGGGTCTCCTGCTTTCTAGGCAGTTGCGCTGACCCCTACACCACTGGGGACACACAGTGATCACCGCACCTGCAAGGACTACCCATGCACGCCTCCCGTCAGATACAAATTCCCAGCTTCGCCCTGCCCATAGTACTCAAACTCGTAGTTTAACTAATTCCCGTAAGAGTAAGGGCTTCAAACTTGCCCACCCCTCCCCACTAACGATAGGATCATTGCCCGTCACCGGCATATTATATATATACATGTGGCGTCTGTTCGGAAAGAACAGACGTCACATTCTGATCCTGCAGCTGTTATTATTTAATATTCATAGAATATATGACTTCAACTGCTATTGGGCAAAACTGAAAATGTGTACCCAGCCGGGATTCGAACCCGGGTCTCCTGCTTTCTAGGCAGTTGCGCTGACCCCTACACCACTGGGGACACACAGTGATCACCGCACCTGCAAGGACTACCCATGCACGCCTCCCGTCAGATACAAATTCCCAGCTTCGCCCTGCCCATAGTACTCAAACTCGTAGTTTAACTAATTCCCGTAAGAGTAAGGGCTTCAAACTTGCCCACCCCTCCCCACTAACGATAGGATCATTGCCCGTCACCGGCATATTATATATATACATGTGGCGTCTGTTCGGAAAGAACAGACGTCACATTCTGATCCTGCAGCTGTTATTATTTAATATTCATAGAATATATGACTTCAACTGCTATTGGGCAAAGCTAAAAATGTGTACCCAGCCGGGATTCGAACCCGGGTCTCCTGCTTTCTAGGCAGTTGCGCTGACCCCTACACCACTGGGGACACACAGTGATCACCGCACCTGCAAGGACTACCCATGCACGCCTCCCGTCAGATACAAATTCCCAGCTTCGCCCTGCCCATAGTACTCAAACTCGTAGTTTAACTAATTCCCGTAAGAGTAAGGGCTTCAAACTTGCCCACCCCTCCCCACTAACGATAGGATCATTGCCCGTCACCGGCATATTATATATATACATGTGGCGTCTGTTCGGAAAGAACAGACGTCACATTCTGATCCTGCAGCTGTTATTATTTAATATTCATAGAATATATGACTTCAACTGCTATTGGGCAAAGCTGAAAATGTGTACCCAGCCGGGATTCGAACCCGGGTCTCCTGCTTTCTAGGCAGTTGCGCTGACCCCTACACCACTGGGGACACACAGTGATCACCGCACCTGCAAGGACTACCCATGCACGCCTCCCGTCAGATACAAATTCCCAGCTTCGCCCTGCCCATAGTACTCAAACTCGTAGTTTAACTAATTCCCGTAAGAGTAAGGGCTTCAAACTTGCCCACCCCTCCCCACTAACGATAGGATCATTGCCCGTCACCGGCATATTATATATATACATGTGGCGTCTGTTCGGAAAGAACAGACGTCACATTCTGATCCTGCAGCTGTTATTATTTAATATTCATAGAATATATGACTTCAACTGCTATTGGGCAAAGCTGAAAATGTGTACCCAGCCGGGATTCGAACCCGGGTCTCCTGCTTTCTAGGCAGTTGCGCTGACCCCTACACCACTGGGGACACACAGTGATCACCGCACCTGCAAGGACTACCCATGCACGCCTCCCGTCAGATACAAATTCCCAGCCCAATAGCAGTTGAAGTCATATATTCTATGAATATTAAATAATAACAGCTGCAGGATCAGAATGTGACGTCTGTTCTTTCCGAACAGACGCCACATGTATATATATAATATGCCGGTGACGGGCAATGATCCTATCGTTAGTGGGGAGGGGTGGGCAAGTTTGAAGCCCTTACTCTTACGGGAATTAGTTAAACTACGAGTTTGAGTACTATGGGCAGGGCGAAGCTGGGAATTTGTATCTGACGGGAGGCGTGCATGGGTAGTCCTTGCAGGTGCGGTGATCACTGTGTGTCCCCAGTGGTGTAGGGGTCAGCGCAACTGCCTAGAAAGCAGGAGACCCGGGTTCGAATCCCGGCTGGGTACACATTTTCAGCTTTGCCCAATAGCAGTTGAAGTCATATATTCTATGAATATTAAATAATAACAGCTGCAGGATCAGAATGTGACGTCTGTTCTTTCCGAACAGACGCCACATGTATATATATAATATGCCGGTGACGGGCAATGATCCTATCGTTAGTGGGGAGGGGTGGGCAAGTTTGAAGCCCTTACTCTTACGGGAATTAGTTAAACTACGAGTTTGAGTACTATGGGCAGGGCGAAGCTGGGAATTTGTATCTGACGGGAGGCGTGCATGGGTAGTCCTTGCAGGTGCGGTGATCACTGTGTGTCCCCAGTGGTGTAGGGGTCAGCGCAACTGCCTAGAAAGCAGGAGACCCGGGTTCGAATCCCGGCTGGGTACACATTTTCAGCTTTGCCCAATAGCAGTTGAAGTCATATATTCTATGAATATTAAATAATAACAGCTGCAGGATCAGAATGTGACGTCTGTTCTTTCCGAACAGACGCCACATGTATATATATAATATGCCGGTGACGGGCAATGATCCTATCGTTAGTGGGGAGGGGTGGGCAAGTTTGAAGCCCTTACTCTTACGGGAATTAGTTAAACTACGAGTTTGAGTACTATGGGCAGGGCGAAGCTGGGAATTTGTATCTGACGGGAGGCGTGCATGGGTAGTCCTTGCAGGTGCGGTGATCACTGTGTGTCCCCAGTGGTGTAGGGGTCAGCGCAACTGCCTAGAAAGCAGGAGACCCGGGTTCGAATCCCGGCTGGGTACACATTTTCAGCTTTGCCCAATAGCAGTTGAAGTCATATATTCTATGAATATTAAATAATAACAGCTGCAGGATCAGAATGTGACGTCTGTTCTTTCCGAACAGACGCCACATGTATATATATAATATGCCGGTGACGGGAAATGATCCTATCGTTAGTGGGGAGGGGTGGGCAAGTTTGAAGCCCTTACTCTAACGGGAATTAGTTAAACTACGAGTTTGAGTACTATGGGCAGGGCGAAGCTGGGAATTTGTATCTGACGGGAGGCGTGCATGGGTAGTCCTTGCAGATGCGGTGATCACTGTGTGTCCCCAGTGGTGTAGGGGTCAGCGCAACTGCCTAGAAAGCAGGAGACCCGGGTTCAAATCCCGGCTGGGTACACATTTTCAGCTTTGCCCAATAGCAGTTGAAGTCATATATTCTATGAATATTAAATAATAACAGCTGCAGGATCAGAATGTGACGTCTGTTCTTTCCGAACAGACGCCACATGTATATATCTTTATATAGTAATTGGAGTGTTCCCAAGGAAACACACCATAATGCAAATAACAAAACTAAATGCAAATTTCTTGTTAAATAGTATTTAGTATTATATACTACTAATTAAGAGGTATAAAACGTCGCGGCTAACCTCCAGTGGCGCTGGTTACTGTCACAGCCGTGTCAGCATTAACTCCTAAGGTCTTTATATAGTAATGGGGGTGTTCCCAGGGAAACACACCATAATGCAAATAACTAAACTAAATGCAAATTTCTTGTTAAATAGTATTTAGTATTATATACTACTAATTAAGAGGTATAAAACGTCGCAGGCTAACCTCCAGTAGCGCTGGTTACTGTCACAGCCTTGTCGGCATTGGCTCCTAGGGTCTTTATATAGTAATTGGAGTGTTCCCAAGGAAACACACCATAATGCAAATAACAAAACTAAATGCAAATTTCTTGTTAAATAGTATTTAGTATTATATACTACTAATTAAGAGGTATAAAACGTCGCAGGCTAATTCCAGTGGCGCTGGTTACTGTCACAGCCGTGTCAGCATTGGCTCCTAGGCTCTTTATATAGTAATGGGAGTGTTCCCAGGGAAACACACCATAATGCAAATAACTAAACTAAATGCAAATTTCTTGTTAAATATTATTTAGTATTATATACTACTAATTAAGAGGTATAAAACGCCGCAGCCTAACCTCCAGTGGCGCTGGTTACTGTCACAGCCGTGTCAGCATTGGCTCCTAGGGTCTTTATATAGTAATGGGAGTGTTCCCAGGGAAACACACCATTATGCAAATAACTAAAAAAAAATACAACTTTCTCTTTAAATAGTATTTAATATGATATACTACTAATTAATAGGTAAAACATGTCACAGGCTAACCTCCAGTGGCGCTGGTTACTGTCACAGCCTTGTTGGCATTGGCTCCTAGGGTCTTTATATAGTAATTGGAGTGTTCCCAAGGAAACACACCATAATGCAAATAACAAAACCAAATGCAAATTTCTTGTTAAATAGTATTTAGTATTATATACTACTAATTAAGAGGTATAAAACGTCGCAGGCTAACCTCCAGTGGCGCTGGTTACTGTCACAGCCGTGTCAGCATTGGCTCCTAGGCTCTTTATATAGTAATGGGAGTGTTCCCAGGGAAACACACCATAACGCAAATAACAAAACTAAATACAAATTTCTTGTTAAATAGTATTTAGTATTATATACTACTAATTAAGAGGTATAAAACGTCGCAGGCTAACCTCCAGTGGCGCTGGTTACTGTCACAGCCTTGTCGGCATTGGCTCCTAGGGTCTTTATATAGTAATTGGAGTGTTCCCAAGAAAACACACCATAATGCAAATAACAAAACTAAATGCAAATTTCTTGTTAAATAGTATTTAGTATTATATACTACTAATTAAGAGGTATAAAACGTCGCAGGCTAACCTCCAGTGGCGCTGGTTACTGTCACAGCCGTGTCAGCATTGGCTCCTAGGGTCTTTATATAGTAATGGGAGTGTTCCCAGGGAAACACACCATAATGCAAATAACTAAACTAAATGCAAATTTCTTGTTAAATAGTATTTAGTATTATATACTACTAATTAAGAGGTATAAAACGTCGCAGGCTAACCTCCAGTGGCGCTGGTTACTGTCACAGCCGTGTCAGCATTGGCTCCTAGGCTCTTTATATAGTAATGGGAGTGTTCCCAGGGAAACACACCATAATGCAAATAACTAAACTAAATGCAAATTTCTTGTTAAATAGTATTTAGTATTATATACTACTAATTAAGAGGTATAAAACGTCGCAGGCTAACCTCCAGTGGCGCTGGTTACTGTCACAGCCTTGTCGGCATTGGCTCCTAGGGTCTTTATATAGTAATTGGAGTGTTCCCAAGGAAACACACCATAATGCAAATAACAAAACTAAATGCAAATTTCTTGTTAAATAGTATTTAGTATTATATACTACTAATTAAGAGGTATAAAACGTCGCAGCCTAACCTCCAGTGGCGCTGATTACTGTCACAGCCGTGTCAACATTGGCTCCTAGGGTCTTTATATAGTAATGGGAGTGTTCCCAGGGAAACACACCATTATGCAAATAACTAAAAAAAAATACAATTTTCTCTTTAATTAGTATTTAATATGATATACTACTAATTAATAGGTAAAACATGTCGCAGGCTAACCTCCAGTGGCGCTGGTTACTGTCACAGCCTTGTTGGCATTGGCTCCTAGGGTCTTTATATAGTAATTGGAGTGTTCCCAAGGAAACACACCATAATGCAAATAACAAAACTAAATGCAAATTTCTTGTTAAATAGTATTTAGTATTATATACTACTAATTAAGTGGTATAAAACGTCGCAGGCTAACCTCCAGTGGCGCTGGTTACTGTCACAGCCGTGTCAGCATTGGCTCCTAGGCTCTTTATATAGTAATGGGAGTGTTCCCAGGGAAACACACCATAATGCAAATAACTAAACTAAATGCAAATTTCTTGTTAAATAGTATTTAGTATTATATACTACTAATTAAGAGGTATAAAACGTCACAGGCTAACCTCCAGTGGCGCTGGTTACTGTCACAGCCTTGTCGGCATTGGCTCCTAGGGTCTTTATATAGTAATTGGAGTGTTCCCAAGGAAACACACCATAATGCAAATAACAAAACTAAATGCAAATTTCTTGTTAAATAGTATTTAGTATTATATACTACTAATTAAGAGGTATTAAAAGTCGCAGGCTAACCTCCAGTGGCGCTGGTTACTGTCACAGCCGTGTCAGCATTGGCTCCTAGGCTCTTTATATAGTAATGGGAGTGTTCCCAAGGAAACACACCATAATGCAAATAACAAAACTAAATGCAAATTTCTTGTTAAATAGTATTTAGTATTATATACTACTAATTAAGAGGTATAAAACTTCGCAGGCTAACCTCCAGTGGCGCTGGTTACTGTCACAGCCTTGTCGGCATTGGCTCCTAGGGTCTTTATATAGTAATTGGAGTGTTCCCAAGGAAACACACCATAATGCAAATAACAAAACTAAATGCAAATTTCTTGTTAAATAGTATTTAGTATTATATACTTCTAATTAAGAGGTATAAAACGTCGCAGGCTAACCTCCAGTGGCGCTGGTTACTGTCACAGCCGTGTCAGCATTGGCTCCTAGGCTCTTTATATAGTAATGGGAGTGTTCCCAGGGAAACACACCATAATGCAAATAACTAAACTAAATGCAAATTTCTTGTTAAATAGTATTTAGTATTATATACTACTAATTAAGATGTATAAAACGTCGCAGGCTAACCTCCAGTGGCGCTGGTTACTGTCACAGCCGTGTCAGCATTGGCTCCTAGGGTCTTTATATAGTAATGGGAGTGTTCCCAGGGAAACACACCATTATGCAAATAACTAAAAAAAATACAATTTTCTCTTTAAATAGTATTTAATATGATATACTACTAATTAATAGGTAAAACATGTCGCAGGCTAACCTCCAGTGGCGCTGGTTACTGTCACAGCCTTGTCGGCATTTTCTCCTAGGGTCTTTATATAGTAATTGGAGTGTTCCCAAGGAAACACAACATAATGCAAATAACAAAACTAAATGCAAATTTCTTGTTAAATAGTATTTAGTATTATATACTACTAATTAAGAGGTATAAAACGTCGCAGGCTAACCTCCAGTGGCGCTGGTTACTGTCACAGCCGTGTCAGCATTGGCTCCTAGGCTCTTTATATAGTAATGGGAGTGTTCCCAGGGAAAGACACCATAATGAAAATAACTAAACTAAATGCAAATTTCTTGTTAAATAGTATTTAGTATTACATACTACCAATTAAGAGGTATAAAACGTCGCAGGCTAACCTCCAGTGGCGCTGGTTACTGTCACAGCCGTGTCAGCATTGGCTCCTGTTGTCTTTATATAGTAATTGGAGTGTTCCCAGGGAAACACACCATAATGCAAATAACTAAACTAAATGCAAATTTCTTGTTAAATAGTATTTAGTATTATATACCACTAATTAAGAGGTATAAAACGTCGCGGCTAACCTCCAGTGGAGCAGGCTGGTGTCCACAGCCGTGTCAGCATTAACTCCTAAGGTCTTTATATAGTAATGGGAGTGTTCCCAGGGAAACACACCATAATGCAAATAACAAAACTAAATGCAAATTTCTTGTTAAATAGTATTTAGTATTATATACTACTAATTAAGAGGTATAAAACGTCGCAGGCTAACCTCCAGTGGCGCTGGTTACTGTCACAGCCGTGTCAGCATTGGCTCCTAGGCTCTTTATATAATAATGGGAGTGTTCCCAGGGAAACACACCATAATGCAAATAACAAATGAAGATGTAAATTTCTTGTTAAATATTATTTATTATCATAAACTACTAATTAGGTGGTCAAACACGACGCAGACTAACCTCCAGTGGAGCAGGCTGGTGTCCACAGTCTTGTCGGCATTGGCTCCTAGGGTCTTTATATAGTAATTAAAGTGTTCCCAGGGAAACACACCATAATGCAAATAACTAAACTAAATGCAAATTTCTTGTTAAATAATATTTAGTATTATATACTACTAATTAAGAGGTATAAAACGTCGCAGCCTCACCTCCAGTGGCGCTGGTTACTGTCACAGCCGTGTCAGCATTGGCTCCTAGGGTCTTTATATAGTAATGGGAGTGTTCCCAGGGAAACACACCATTATGCAAATAACTAAAAAAAAATACAATTTTCTCTTTAAATAGTATTTAATATGATATACTACTAATTAATAGGTAAAACATGTCACAGGCTAACCTCCAGTGGCGCTGGTTACTGTCACAGCCTTGTTGGCATTGGCTCCTAGGGTCTTTATATAGTAATTGGAGTGTTCCCAAGGAAACACACCATAATGCAAATAACAAAACTAAATGCAAATTTCTTGTTAAATAGTATTTAGTATTATATACTACTAATTAAGAGGTATAAAACGTCGCAGGCTAACCTCCAGTGGCGCTGGTTACTGTCACAGCCGTGTCAGCATTGGCTCCTAGGCTCTTTATATAGTAATGGGAGTGTTCCCAGGGAAACACACCATAACGCAAATAACAAAACTAAATACAAATTTCTTGTTAAATAGTATTTAGTATTATATACTACTAATTAAGAGGTATAAAACGTCGCAGGCTAACCTCCAGTGGCGCTGGTTACTGTCACAGCCTTGTCGGCATTGGCTCCTAGGGTCTTTATATAGTAATTGGAGTGTTCCCAAGGAAACACACCATAATGCAAATAACAAAACTAAATGCAAATTTCTTGTTAAATAGTATTTAGTATTATATACTACTAATACAGAGGTATAAAACGTCGCAGGCTAACCTCCAGTGGCGCTGGTTACTGTCACAGCCGTGTCAGCATTGGCTCCTAGGCTCTTTATATAGTAATGGGAGTGTTCCCAGGGAAACACACCATAATGCAAATAACTAAACTAAATGCAAATTTCTTGTTAAATAGTATTTAGTATTATATACTACTAATTAAGAGGTATAAAACGTCGCAGGCTAACCTCCAGTGGCGCTGGTTACTGTCACAGCCTTGTCGGCATTGGCTCCTAGGGTCTTTATATAGTAATTGGTGTGTTCCCAAGGAAACACACCATAATGCAAATAACAAAACTAAATGCAAATTTCTTGTTTAATAGTATTTAGTATTATATACTACTAATTAAGAGGTATAAAACGTCACAGGCTAATTCCAGTGGCGCTGGTTACTGTCACAGCCGTGTCAGCATTGGCTCCTAGGCTCTTTATATAGTAATGGGAGTGTTCCCAGGGAAACACACCATAATGCAAATAACTAAACTAAATGCAAATTTCTTGTTAAATATTATTTAGTATTATATACTACTAATTAAGATGTATAAAACGTCGCAGGCTAACCTCCAGTGGCGCTGGTTACTGTCACAGCCGTGTCAGCATTGGCTCCTAGGGTCTTTATATAGTAATGGGAGTGTTCCCAGGGAAACACACCATTATGCAAATAACTAAAAAAAAATACAATTTTCTCTTTAAATAGTATTTAATATGATATACTACTAATTAATAGGTAAAACATGTCGCAGGCTAACCTCCAGTGGCGCTGGTTACTGTCACAGCCTTGTTGGCATTGGCTCCTAGGGTCTTTATATAGTAATTGGAGTGTTCCCAAGGAAACACACCATAATGCAAATAACAAAACTAAATGCAAATTTCTTGTTAAATAGTATTTAGTATTATATACTACTAATCAAGAGGTATAAAACGTCGCAGGCTAACCTCCAGTGGCGCTGGTTACTGTCACAGCCGTGTCAGCATTGGCTCCTAGGCTCTTTATATAGTAATGGGAGTGTTCCCAGGGAAACACACCATAATGCAAATAACTAAACTAAATGCAAATTTCTTGTTAAATAGTATTTAGTATTATATACTACTAATTAAGAGGTATAAAACGTCGTAGGCTAACCTCCAGTGGCGCTGGTTACTGTCACAGCCTTGTCGGCATTGGCTCCTAGGGTCTTTATATAGTAATTGGAGTGTTCCCAAGGAAACACACCATAATGCAAATAACAAAACTAAATGCAAATTTCTTGTTAAATAGTATTTAGTATTATATACTACTAATTAAGAGGTATAAAACGTCGCAGGCTAACCTCCAGTGGCGCTGGTTACTGTCACAGCCGTGTCAGCATTGGCTCCTAGGCTCTTTATATAGTAATGGGAGTGTTCCCAAGGAAACACACCATAATGCAAATAACAAAACTAAATGCAAATTTCTTGTTAAATAGTATTTAGTATTATATACTACTAATTAAGAGGTATAAAACGTCGCAGGCTAACCTCCAGTGGCGCTGGTTACTGTCACAGCCTTGTCGGCATTGGCTCCTAGGGTCTTTATATAGTAATTGGAGTGTTCCCAAGGAAACACACCATAATGCAAATAACAAAACTAAATGCAAATTTCTTGTTAAATAGTATTTAGTATTATATACTACTAATTAAGAGGTATAAAACGTCGCAGGCTAACCTCCAGTGGCGCTGGTTACTGTCACAGCCGTGTCAGCATTGGCTCCTAGGCTCTTTATATAGTAATGGGAGTGTTCCCAGGGAAACACACCATAATGCAAATAACTAAACTAAATGCAAATTTCTTGTTAAATAGTATTTAGTATTATATACTACTAATTAAGATGTATAAAACGTCGCAGGCTAACCTCCAGTGGCGCTGGTTACTGTCACAGCCGTGTCAGCATTGGCTCCTAGGGTCTTTATATAGTAATGGGAGTGTTCCCAGGGAAACACACCATTATGCAAATAACTAAAAAAAATACAATTTTCTCTTTAAATAGTATTTAATATGATATACTACTAATTAATAGGTAAAACATGTCGCAGGCTAACCTCCAGTGGCGCTGGTTACTGTCACAGCCTTTTCGGCATTTGCTCCTAGGGTCTTTATATAGTAATTGGAGTGTTCCCAAGGAAACACAACATAATGCAAATAACAAAACTAAATGCAAATTTCTTGTTAAATAGTATTTAGTATTATATACTAATAATTAAGAGGTATAAAACGTCGCAGGCTAACCTCCAGTGGCGCTGGTTACTGTCACAGCCGTGTCAGCATTGGCTCCTGTTGTCTTTATATAGTAATTGGAGTGTTCCCAGGGAAACACACCATAATGCAAATAACTAAACTAAATGCAAATTTCTTGTTAAATAGTATTTAGTATTATATACTACTAAATAAGAGGTATAAAACGTCGCAGCCTAACCTCCAGTGGCACTGGTTACTGTCACAGCCGTGTCAGAATTGGCTCCTAGGGTCTTTATATAGTAATGGGAGTGTTCCCAGGGAAACACACCATAATGCAAATAACTAAACTAAATGCAAATTTCTTGTTAAATAGTATTTAGTATTATATACTACTAATTAAGAGGTATAAAACGTAGCAGCCTAACCTCCAGTGGCACTGGTTACTGTCACAGCCGTGTCAGAATTGGCTCCTAGGGTCTTTATATAGTAATGGGAGTGTTCCCAGGGAAACACACCATAATGCAAATAACTAAACTAAATGCAAATTTCTTGTTAAATAGTATTTAGTATTATATACTACTAATTAAGAGGTATAAAACGTCGCAGGCTAACCTCCAGTGGCGCTGGTTACTGTCACAGCCGTGTCAGCATTGGCTCCTAGGCTCTTTATATAGTAATGGGAGTGTTCCCAGGGAAACACACCATTATGCAAATAACTAAAAAAAAATACAATTTTCTCTTTAAATAGTATTTAATATGATATACTACTAATTAATAGGTAAAACATGTCACAGGCTAACCTCCAGTGGCGCTGGTTACTGTCACAGCCTTGTTGGCATTGGCTCCTAGGGTCTTTATATAGTAATTGGAGTGTTCCCAAGGAAACACACCATAATGCAAATAACAAAACTAAATGCAAATTTCTTGTTAAATAGTATTTAGTATTATATACTACTAATTAAGAGGTATAAAACGTCGCAGGCTAACCTCCAGTGGCGCTGGTTACTGTCACAGCCGTGTCAGCATTGGCTCCTAGGCTCTTTATATAGTAATGGGAGTGTTCCCAGGGAAACACACCATAACGCAAATAACAAAACTAAATACAAATTTCTTGTTAAATAGTATTTAGTATTATATACTACTAATTAAGAGGTATAAAACGTCGCAGGCTAACCTCCAGTGGCGCTGGTTACTGTCACAGCCTTGTCGGCATTGGCTCCTAGGGTCTTTATATAGTAATTGGAGTGTTCCCAAGGAAACACACCATAATGCAAATAACAAAACTAAATGCAAATTTCTTGTTAAATAGTATTTAGTATTATATACTACTAATTAAGAGGTATAAAACGTCGCAGGCTAACCTCCAGTGGCGCTGGTTACTGTCACAGCCGTGTCAGCATTGGCTCCTAGGCTCTTTATATAGTAATGGGAGTGTTCCCAGGGAAACACACCATAATGCAAATAACTAAACTAAATGCAAATTTCTTGTTAAATAGTATTTAGTATTATATACTACTAATTAAGAGGTATAAAACGTCGCAGGCTAACCTCCAGTGGCGCTGGTTACTGTCACAGCCTTGTCGGCATTGGCTCCTAGGGTCTTTATATAGTAATTGGAGTGTTCCCAAGGAAACACACCATAATGCAAATAACAAAACTAAATGCAAATTTCTTGTTTAATAGTATTTAGTATTATATACTACTAATTAAGAGGTATAAAACGTCACAGGCTAATTCCAGTGGCGCTGGTTACTGTCACAGCCGTGTCAGCATTGGCTCCTAGGCTCTTTATATAGTAATGGGAGTGTTCCCAGGGAAACACACCATAATGCAAATAACTAAACTAAATGCAAATTTCTTGTTAAATATTATTTAGTATTATATACTACTAATTAAGATGTATAAAACGTCGCAGGCTAACCTCCAGTGGCGCTGGTTACTGTCACAGCCGTGTCAGCATTGGCTCCTAGGGTCTTTATATAGTAATGGGAGTGTTCCCAGGGAAACACACCATTATGCAAATAACTAAAAAAAAATACAATTTTCTCTTTAAATAGTATTTAATATGATA
Source organism: Locusta migratoria (assembly GCA_026315105.1). Classification (NCBI taxonomy): domain Eukaryota; kingdom Metazoa; phylum Arthropoda; class Insecta; order Orthoptera; family Acrididae; genus Locusta; species Locusta migratoria. The sequence continues at coordinate 483,165,249 of CM048748.1, forward strand.
TACTACTAATTAATAGGTAAAACATGTCGCAGGCTAACCTCCAGTGGCGCTGGTTACTGTCACAGCCTTGTTGGCATTGGCTCCTAGGGTCTTTATATAGTAATTGGAGTGTTCCCAAGGAAACACACCATAATGCAAATAACAAAACTAAATGCAAATTTCTTGTTAAATAGTATTTAGTATTATATACTACTAATCAAGAGGTATAAAACGTCGCAGGCTAACCTCCAGTGGCGCTGGTTACTGTCACAGCCGTGTCAGCATTGGCTCCTAGGCTCTTTATATAGTAATGGGAGTGTTCCCAGGGAAACACACCATAATGCAAATAACTAAACTAAATGCAAATTTCTTGTTAAATAGTATTTAGTATTATATACTACTAATTAAGAGGTATAAAACGTCGTAGGCTAACCTCCAGTGGCGCTGGTTACTGTCACAGCCTTGTCGGCATTGGCTCCTAGGGTCTTTATATAGTAATTGGAGTGTTCCCAAGGAAACACACCATAATGCAAATAACAAAACTAAATGCAAATTTCTTGTTAAATAGTATTTAGTATTATATACTACTAATTAAGAGGTATAAAACGTCGCAGGCTAACCTCCAGTGGCGCTGGTTACTGTCACAGCCGCGTCAGCATTGGCTCCTAGGCTCTTTATATAGTAATGGGAGTGTTCCCAAGGAAACACACCATAATGCAAATAACAAAACTAAATGCAAATTTCTTGTTAAATAGTATTTAGTATTATATACTACTAATTAAGAGGTATAAAACGTCGCAGGCTAACCTCCAGTGGCGCTGGTTACTGTCACAGCCTTGTCGGCATTGGCTCCTAGGGTCTTTATATAGTAATTGGAGTGTTCCCAAGGAAACACACCATAATGCAAATAACAAAACTAAATGCAAATTTCTTGTTAAATAGTATTTAGTATTATATACTACTAATTAAGAGGTATAAAACGTCGCAGGCTAACCTCCAGTGGCGCTGGTTACTGTCACAGCCGTGTCAGCATTGGCTCCTAGGCTCTTTATATAGTAATGGGAGTGTTCCCAGGGAAACACACCATAATGCAAATAACTAAACTAAATGCAAATTTCTTGTTAAATAGTATTTAGTATTATATACTACTAATTAAGATGTAAAAAACGTCGCAGGCTAACCTCCAGTGGCGCTGGTTACTGTCACAGCCGTGTCAGCATTGGCTCCTAGGGTCTTTATATAGTAATGGGAGTGTTCCCAGGGAAACACACCATTATGCAAATAACTAAAAAAAATACAATTTTCTCTTTAAATAGTATTTAATATGATATACTACTAATTAATAGGTAAAACATGTCGCAGGCTAACCTCCAGTGGCGCTGGTTACTGTCACAGCCTTTTCGGCATTTGCTCCTAGGGTCTTTATATAGTAATTGGAGTGTTCCCAAGGAAACACAACATAATGCAAATAACAAAACTAAATGCAAATTTCTTGTTAAATAGTATTTAGTATTATATACTACTAATTAAGAGGTATAAAACGTCGCAGGCTAACCTCCAGTGGCGCTGGTTACTGTCACAGCCGTGTCAGCATTGGCTCCTGTTGTCTTTATATAGTAATTGGAGTGTTCCCAGGGAAACACACCATAATGCAAATAACTAAACTAAATGCAAATTTCTTGTTAAATAGTATTTAGTATTATATACTACTAAATAAGAGGTATAAAACGTCGCAGCCTAACCTCCAGTGGCACTGGTTACTGTCACAGCCGTGTCAGAATTGGCTCCTAGGGTCTTTATATAGTAATGGGAGTGTTCCCAGGGAAACACACCATAATGCAAATAACTAAACTAAATGCAAATTTCTTGTTAAATAGTATTTAGTATTATATACTACTAATTAAGAGGTATAAAACTTCGCAGGCTAACCTCCAGTGGTGCTGGTTACTGTCACAGCCGTGTCAGCATTGGCTCCTATGCTCTTTATATAGTAATGGGAGTGTTCCCAGGGAAACACACCATAATGCAAATAACTAAACTAAATGCAAATTTCTTGTTAAATAGTATTTAGTATTATATACTACTAATTAAGAGGTATAAAACGTAGCAGCCTAACCTCCAGTGGCACTGGTTACTGTCACAGCCGTGTCAGAATTGGCTCCTAGGGTCTTTATATAGTAATGGGAGTGTTCCCAGGGAAACACACCATAATGCAAATAACTAAACTAAATGCAAATTTCTTGTTAAATAGTATTTAGTATTATATACTACTAATTAAGAGGTATAAAACGTCGCAGCCTAACCTCCAGTGGCACTGGTTACTGTCACAGCCGTGTCAGAATTGGCTCCTAGGGTCTATATATAGTAATGGGAGTGTTCCCAGGGAAACACACCATAATGCAAATAACTAAACTAAATGCAAATTTCTTGTTAAATAGTATTTAGTATTATATACTACTAATTAAGAGGTATAAAACGTTGCAGGTTAACCTCCAGTGGCGCTGGTTACTGTCACAGCCGTGTCAGCATTGGCTCCTAGGCTCTTTATATAGTAATGGGAGTTTTCCCAGGGAAACACACCATAATGCAAATAACTAAACTAAATGCAAATTTCTTGTTAAATAGTATTTAGTATTATATACTACTAATTAAGATGTATAAAACGTCGCAGGCTAACCTCCAGTGGCGCTGGTTACTGTCACAGCCGTGTCAGCATTGGCTCCTAGGGTCTTTATATAGTAATGGGAGTGTTCCCAGGGAAACACACTATTATGCAAATAACTAAAAAAAATACAATTTTCTCTTTAAATAGTATTTAATATGATATACTACTAATTAATAGGTAAAACATGTCGCAGGCTAACCTCCAGTGGCGCTGGTTACTGTCACAGCCTTGTCGGCATTTGCTCCTAGGGTCTTTATATAGTAATTGGAGTGTTCCCAAGGAAACACACCATAATGCAAATAACAAAACTAAATGCAAATTTCTTGTTAAATAGTATTTAGTATTATATACTACTAATTAAGAGGTATAAAACGTCGCAGGCTAACCTCCAGTGGCGCTGGTTACTGTCACAGCCGTGTCAGCATTGGCTCCTAGGCTCTTTATATAGTAATGGGAGTGTTCCCAGGGAAAGACACCATAATGCAAATAACTAAACTAAATGCAAATTTCTTGTTAAATAGTATTTAGTATTATATACTACTAATTAAGAGGTATAAAACGTCGCAGGCTAACCTCCAGTGGCGCTGGTTACTGTCACAGCCGTGTCAGCATTGGCTCCTGTTGTCTTTATATAGTAATTGGAGTGTTCCCAGGGAAACACACCATAATGCAAATAACTAAACTAAATGCAAATTTCTTGTTAAATAGTATTTAGTATTATATACTACTAAATAAGAGGTATAAATCGTCGCAGCCTAACCTCCAGTGGCACTGGTTACTGTCACAGCCGTGTCAGAATTGGCTCCTAGGGTCTTTATATAGTAATGGGAGTGTTCCCAGGGAAACACACCATAGTGCAAATAACTAAACTAAATGCAAATTTCTTGTTAAATAGTATTTAGTATTATATACTACTAATTAAGAGGTATAAAACGTCGCAGGCTAACCTCCAGTGGTGCTGGTTACTGTCACAGCCGTGTCAGCATTGGCTCCTAGGCTCTTTATATAGTAATGGGAGTTTTCCCAGGGAAACACACCATAATGCATCTAACTAAACTAAATGCAAATTTCTTGTTAAATAGTATTTAGTATTATATACTACTAATTAAGATGTATAAAACGTCGCAGGCTAACCTCCAGTGGCGCTGGTTACTGTCACAGCCGTGTCAGCATTGGCTCCTAGGGTCTTTATATAGTAATGGGAGTGTTCCCAGGGAAACACACTATTATGCAAATAACTAAAAAAAATACAATTTTCTCTTTAAATAGTATTTAATATGATATACTACTAATTAATAGGTAAAACATGTCGCAGGCTAACCTCCAGTGGCGCTGGTTACTGTCACAGCCTTGTCGGCATTTGCTCCTAGGGTCTTTATATAGTAATTGGAGTGTTCCCAGGGAAACACACCATAATGCAAATAACTAAACTAAATGCAAATTTCTTGTTAAATAGTATTTAGTATTATATACTACTAATTAAGAGGTATAAAACGTTGCAGGTTAACCTCCAGTGGCGCTGGTTACTGTCACAGCCGTGTCAGCATTGGCTCCTAGGCTCTTTATATAGTAATGGGAGTTTTCCCAGGGAAACACACCATAATGCAAATAACTAAAAAAATACAATTTTCTCTTTATATAGTATTTAATATGATATACTACTAATTAATAGGTAAAACATGTCGCAGGCTAACCTCCAGTGGCGCTGGTTACTGTCACAGCCTTGTCGGCATTTGCTCCTAGGGTCTTTATATAGTAATTGGAGTGTTCCCAAGGAAACACACCATAATGCAAATAACAAAACTAAATGCAAATTTCTTGTTAAATAGTATTTAGTATTATATACTACTAATTAAGAGGTATAAAACGTCGCAGGCTAACCTCCAGTGGCGCTGGTTACTGTCACAGCCGTGTCAGCATTGGCTCCTAGGCTCTTTATATAGTAATGGGAGTGTTCCCAGGGAAAGACACCATAATGCAAATAACTAAACTAAATGCAAATTTCTTGTTAAATAGTATTTAGTATTATATACTACTAATTAAGAGGTATAAAACGTCGCAGGCTAACCTCCAGTGGCGCTGGTTACTGTCACAGCCGTGTCAGCATTGGCTCCTGTTGTCTTTATATAGTAATTGGAGTGTTCCCAGGGAAACACACCATAATGCAAATAACTAAACTAAATGCAAATTTCTTGTTAAATAGTATTTAGTATTATATACTACTAAATAAGAGGTATAAAACGTCGCAGCCTAACCTCCAGTGGCACTGGTTACTGTCACAGCCGTGTCAGAATTGGCTCCTAGGGTCTTTATATAGTAATGGGAGTGTTCCCAGGGAAACACACCATAATGCAAATAACTAAACTAAATGCAAATTTCTTGTTAAATAGTATTTAGTATTATATACTACTAATTAAGAGGTATAAAACGTCGCAGGCTAACCTCCAGTGGCGCTGGTTACTGTCACAGCCGTGTCAGCATTGGCTCCTAGGCTCTTTATATAGTAATGGGAGTTTTCCCAGGGAAACACACCATAATGCAAATAACTAAACTAAATGCAAATTTCTTGTTAAATAGTATTTAGTATTATATACTACTAATTAAGATGTATAAAACGTCGCAGGCTAACCTCCAGTGGCGCTGGTTACTGTCACAGCCGTGTCAGCATTGGCTCCTAGGGTCTTTATATAGTAATGGGAGTGTTCCCAGGGAAACACACTATTATGCAAATAACTAAAAAAAAATACAATTTTCTCTTTAAATAGTATTTAATATGATATACTACTAATTAATAGGTAAAACATGTCGCAGGCTAACCTCCAGTGGCGCTGGTTACTGTCACAGCCTTGTCGGCATTTGCTCCTAGGGTCTTTATATAGTAATTGGAGTGTTCCCAAGGAAACACACCATAATGCAAATAACAAAACTAAATGCAAATTTCTTGTTAAATAGTATTTAGTATTATATACTACTAATTAAGAGGTATAAAACGTCGCAGGCTAACCTCCAGTGGCGCTGGTTACTGTCACAGCCGTGTCAGCATTGGCTCCTAGGCTCTTTATATAGTAATGGGAGTGTTCCCAGGGAAAGACACCATAATGCAAATAACTAAACTAAATGCAAATTTCTTGTTAAATAGTATTTAGTATTATATACTACTAATTAAGAGGTATAAAACGTCGCAGGCTAACCTCCAGTGGCGCTGGTTACTGTCACAGCCGTGTCAGCATTGGCTCCTGTTGTCTTTATATAGTAATTGGAGTGTTCCCAGGGAAACACACCATAATGCAAATAACTAAACTAAATGCAAATTTCTTGTTAAATAGTATTTAGTATTATATACTACTAAATAAGAGGTATAAATCGTCGCAGCCTAACCTCCAGTGGCACTGGTTACTGTCACAGCCGTGTCAGCATTGGCTCCTAGGGTCTTTATATAGTAATGGGAGTGTTCCCAGGGAAACACACTATTATGCAAATAACTAAAAAAAATACAATTTTCTCTTTAAATAGTATTTAATATGATATACTACTAATTAATAGGTAAAACATGTCGCAGGCTAACCTCCAGTGGCGCTGGTTACTGTCACAGCCTTGTCGGCATTTGCTCCTAGGGTCTTTATATAGTAATTGGAGTGTTCCCAAGGAAACACACCATAATGCAAATAACAAAACTAAATGCAAATTTCTTGTTAAATAGTATTTAGTATTATATACTACTAATTAAGAGGTATAAAACGTCGCAGGCTAACCTCCAGTGGCGCTGGTTACTGTCACAGCCGTGTCAGCATTGGCTCCTAGGCTCTTTATATAGTAATGGGAGTGTTCCCAGGGAAAGACACCATAATGCAAATAACTAAACTAAATGCAAATTTCTTGTTAAATAGTATTTAGTATTATATACTACTAATTAAGAGGTATAAAACGTCGCAGGCTAACCTCCAGTGGCGCTGGTTACTGTCACAGCCGTGTCAGCATTGGCTCCTGTGGTCTTTATATATTAATTGGAGTGTTCCCAGGGAAACACACCATAATGCAAATAACTAAACTAAATGCAAATTTCTTGTTAAATAGTATTTAGTATTATATACTACTAAATAAGAGGTATAAATCGTCGCAGCCTAACCTCCAGTGGCACTGGTTACTGTCACAGCCGTGTCAGAATTGGCTCCTAGGGTCTTTATATAGTAATGGGAGTGTTCCCAGGGAAACACACCATAATGCAAATAACTAAACTAAATGCAAATTTCTTGTTAAATAGTATTTAGTATTATATACTACTAATTAAGATGTATAATACGTCGCAGGCTAACCTCCAGTGGCGCTGGTTACTGTCACAGCCGTGTCAGCATTGGCTCCTAGGGTCTTTATATAGTAATGGGAGTGTTCCCAGGGAAACACACTATTATGCAAATAACTAAAAAAAATACAATTTTCTCTTTAAATAGTATTTAATATGATACACTACTAATTAATAGGTAAAACATGTCGCAGGCTAACCTCCAGTGGCGCTGGTTACTGTCACAGCCTTGTCGGCATTTGCTCCTAGGGTCTTTATATAGTAATGGGAGTGTTCCCAAGGAAACACACCATAATGCAAATAACAAAACTAAATGCAAATTTCTTGTTAAATAGTATTTAGTATTATATACTACTAATTAAGAGGTATAAAACGTCGCAGGCTAACCTCCAGTGGCGCTGGTTACTGTCACAGCCGTGTCAGCATTGGCTCCTAGGCTCTTTATATAGTAATGGGAGTGTTCCCAGGGAAAGACACCATAATGCAAATAACTAAACTAAATGCAAATTTCTTGTTAAATAGTATTTAGTATTATATACTACTAATTAAGAGGTATAAAACGTCGCAGGCTAACCTCCAGTGGCGCTGGTTACTGTCACAGCCGTGTCAGCATTGGCTCCTGTTGTCTTTATATAGTAATTGGAGTGTTCCCAGGGAAACACACCATAATGCAAATAACTAAACTAAATGCAAATTTCTTGTTAAATAGTATTTAGTATTATATACTACTAAATAAGAGGTATAAATCGTCGCAGCCTAACCTCCAGTGGCACTGGTTACTGTCACAGCCGTGTCAGAATTGGCTCCTAGGGTCTTTATATAGTAATGGGAGTGTTCCCAGGGAAACACACCATAATGCAAATAACTAAACTAAATGCAAATTTCTTGTTAAATAGTATTTAGTATTATATACTACTATTTAAGAGGTATAAAACGTTGCAGGTTAACCTCCAGTGGCGCTGGTTACTGTCACAGCCGTGTCAGCATTGGCTCCTAGGCTCTTTATATAGTAATGGGAGTTTTCCCAGGGAAACACACCATAATGCAAATAACTAAACTAAATGCAAATTTCTTGTTAAATAGTATTTAGTATTATATACTACTAATTAAGATGTATAAAACGTCGCAGGCTAACCTCCAGTGGCGCTGGTTACTGTCACAGCCGTGTCAGCATTGGCTCCTAGGGTCTTTATATAGTAATGGGAGTGTTCCCAGGGAAACACACTATTATGCAAATAACTAAAAAAAATACAATTTTCTCTTTAAATAGTATTTAATATGATATACTACTAATTAATAGGTAAAACATGTCGCAGGCTAACCTCCAGTGGCGCTGGTTACTGCCACAGCCTTGTCGGCATTGGCTCCTAGGGTCTTTATATAGTAATTGGAGTGTTCCCAAGGAAACACACCATAATGCAAATAACTAAACTAAATGCAAATTTCTTGTTAAATAGTATTTAGTATTATATACTACTAATTAAGAGGTATAAAACGTCGCAGGCTAACCTCCAGTGGCGCTGGTTACTGTCACAGCCGTGTCAGCATTGGCTCCTAGGCTCTTTATATAGTAATGGGAGTGTTCCCAGGGAAACACACCATAATGCAAATAACTAAACTAAATGCAAATTTCTTGTTAAATAGTATTTAGTATTATATACTACTAATTAAGAGGTATAAAACGTCGCAGCCTAACCTCCAGTGGCACTGGTTACTGTCACAGCCGTGTCAGAATTGGCTCCTAGGGTCTTTATATAGTAATGGGAGTGTTCCCAGGGAAACACACCATAATGCAAATAACTAAACTAAATGCAAATTTCTTGTTAAATAGTATTTAGTATTATATACTACTAATTAAGAGGTATAAAACGTCGCAGGTTAACCTCAAGTGGCGCTGGTTACTGTCACAGCTGTGTCAGCATTGGCTCCTAGGCTCTTTATATAGTAATGGGAGTGTTCCCAGGGAAACACACCATAATGCAAATAACTAAACTAAATGCAAATTTCTTGTTAAATAGTATTTAGTATTATATACTACTAATTAAGATGTATAAAACGTCGCAGGCTAACCTCCAGTGGCGTTGGTTACTGTCACAGCCGTGTCAGAATTGGCTCCTAGGCTCTTTATATAGTAATGGGAGTGTTCCCAAGGAAACACACCATAATGCAAATAACAAAACTAAATGCAAATTTCTTGTTAAATAGTATTTAGTATTATATACTACTAATTAAGAGGTATTAAACGTCGCAGGCTAACCTCCAGTGGCGCTGGTTACTGTCACAGCCTTGTCCCCATTGGCTCCTAGGGTCTTTATATAGTAATTAGAGTGTTCCCAAGGAAACACACCATAATGCAAATAACAAAACTAAATGCAAATTTCTTGTTAAATAGTATTTAGTATTATATTCTACTAATTAAGAGGTATAAAACGTCGCAGGCTAATTCCAGTGGTGCTGGTTACTGTCACAGCCGTGTCAGCATTGGCTCCTAGGCTCTTTACATAGTAATGGGAGTGTTCCCAGGGAAACACACCATAATGCAAATAACTAAACTAAATGCAAATTTCTTGTTAAATATTATTTAGTATTATATACTACTAATTAAGATGTATAAAACGTCGCAGGCAAACCTCCAGTGGCGCTGGTTACTGTCACAGCCGTGTCAGCATTGGCTCCTAGGGTCTTTATATAGTAATGGGAGTGTTCCCAGGGAAACACACCATTATGCAAATAACTAAAAAAAATACAATTTTCTCTTTAAATAGTATTTAATATGATATACTACTAATTAATAGGTAAAACATGTCGCAGGCTAACCTCCAGTGGCGCTGGTTACTGTCACAGCCTTGTTGGCATTGGCTCCTAGGGTCTTTATATAGTAATGGGAGTGTTCCCAGGGAAACACACCATTATGCAAATAACTAAAAAAAATACAATTTTCTCTTTAAATAGTATTTAATATGATATACTACTAATTAATAGGTAAAACATGTCGCAGGCTAACCTCCAGTGGCGCTGGTTACTGTCACAGCCTTGTTGGCATTGGTTCCTAGGGTCTTTATATAGTAATGGGAGTGTTCCCAGGGAAACACACCATAATGCAAATAACTAAACTAAATGCAAATTTCTTGTTAAATAGTATTTAGTATTATATACTACTAATTAAGAGGTATAAAACGTCGCAGCCTAACCTCCAGTGGCACTGGTTACTGTCACAGCCGTGTCAGCATTGGCTCCTAGGGTCTTTATATAGTAATGGGAGTGTTCCCAGGGAAACACACCATAATGCAAATAACTAAACTAAATGCAAATTTCTTGTTAAATAGTATTTAGTATTATATACTACTAATTAAGAGGTATAAAACGTCGCAGGCTAACCTCCAGTGGCGCTGGTTACTGTCACAGCCGTGTCAGCATTGGCTCCTAGGCTCTTTATATAGTAATGGGAGTGTTCCCAGGGAAACACACCATAATGCAAATAACTAAACTAAATGCAAATTTCTTGTTAAATAGTATTTAGTATTATATACTACTAATTAAGAGGTATAAAACGTCGCAGCCTAACCTCCAGTGGCACTGGTTACTGTCACAACCGTGTCAGAATTGGCTCCTAGCGTCTTTATATAGAAATGGGAGTGTTCCCAGGAAAACACACCAAAATGCAAATAACTAAACTAAATGCAAATTTCTTGTTAAATAGTATTTAGTATTATATACTACTAATTAAGAGGTATAAAACGTCGCAGCCTAACCTCCAGTGGCACTGGTTACTGTCACAGCCGTGTCAGAATTGGCTCCTAGGCTCTTTATATAGTAATGGGAGTGTTCCCAAGGAAACACACCATAATGCAAATAACAAAACTAAATGGAAATTTCTTGTTAAATAGTATTTAGTATTATATACTACTAATTAAGAGGTATAAAACGTCGCAGGCTAACCTCCAGTGGCGCTGGTTACTGTCACAGCCTTGTCGGCATTGGCTCCTAGGGTCTTTATATAGTATTTGGAGTGTTCCCAAGGAAACACACCATAATGCAAATCACAAAACTAAATGCAAATTTCTTGTTAAATAGTATTTAGTATTATATACTACTAATTAAGATGTATAAAACGTCGCAGGCTAACCTCCAGTGGCGCTGGTTACTGTCACAGCCGTGTCAGCATTGGCTCCTAGGGTCTTTATATAGTAATGGGAGTGTTCCCAGGGAAACACACTATTATGCAAATAACTAAAAAAAATACAATTTTCTCTTTAAATAGTATTTAATATGATATACTACTAATTAATAGGTAAAACATGTCGCAGGCTAACCTCCAGTGGCGCTGGTTACTGCCACAGCCTTGTCGGCATTGGCTCCTAGGGTCTTTATATAGTAATTGGAGTGTTCCCAAGGAAACACACCATAATGCAAATAACTAAACTAAATGCAAATTTCTTGTTAAATAGTATTTAGTATTATATACTACTAATTAAGAGGTATAAAACGTCGCAGGCTAACCTCCAGTGGCGCTGGTTACTGTCACAGCCGTGTCAGCATTGGCTCCTAGGCTCTTTATATAGTAATGGGAGTGTTCCCAGGGAAACACACCATAATGCAAATAACTAAACTAAATGCAAATTTCTTGTTAAATAGTATTTAGTATTATATACTACTAATTAAGAGGTATAAAACGTCGCAGCCTAACCTCCAGTGGCACTGGTTACTGTCACAGGCGTGTCAGAATTGGCTCCTAGGGTCTTTATATAGTAATGGGAGTGTTCCCAGGGAAACACACCATAATGCAAATAACTAAACTAAATGCAAATTTCTTGTTAAATAGTATTTAGTATTATATACTACTAATTAAGAGGTATAAAACGTCGCAGGTTAACCTCAAGTGGCGCTGGTTACTGTCACAGCTGTGTCAGCATTGGCTCCTAGGCTCTTTATATAGTAATGGGAGTGTTCCCAGGGAAACACACCATAATGCAAATAACTAAACTAAATGCAAATTTCTTGTTAAATAGTATTTAGTATTATATACTACTAATTAAGATGTATAAAACGTCGCAGGCTAACCTCCAGTGGCGTTGGTTACTGTCACAGCCGTGTCAGAATTGGCTCCTAGGCTCTTTATATAGTAATGGGAGTGTTCCCAAGGAAACACACCATAATGCAAATAACAAAACTAAATGCAAATTTCTTGTTAAATAGTATTTAGTATTATATACTACTAATTAAGAGGTATTAAACGTCGCAGGCTAACCTCCAGTGGCGCTGGTTACTGTCACAGCCTTGTCCCCATTGGCTCCTAGGGTCTTTATATAGTAATTAGAGTGTTCCCAAGGAAACACACCATAATGCAAATAACAAAACTAAATGCAAATTTCTTGTTAAATAGTATTTAGTATTATATTCTACTAATTAAGAGGTATAAAACGTCGCAGGCTAATTCCAGTGGTGCTGGTTACTGTCACAGCCGTGTCAGCATTGGCTCCTAGGCTCTTTACATAGTAATGGGAGTGTTCCCAGGGAAACACACCATAATGCAAATAACTAAACTAAATGCAAATTTCTTGTTAAATATTATTTAGTATTATATACTACTAATTAAGATGTATAAAACGTCGCAGGCAAACCTCCAGTGGCGCTGGTTACTGTCACAGCCGTGTCAGCATTGGCTCCTAGGGTCTTTATATAGTAATGGGAGTGTTCCCAGGGAAACACACCATTATGCAAATAACTAAAAAAAATACAATTTTCTCTTTAAATAGTATTTAATATGATATACTACTAATTAATAGGTAAAACATGTCGCAGGCTAACCTCCAGTGGCGCTGGTTACTGTCACAGCCTTGTTGGCATTGGCTCCTAGGGTCTTTATATAGTAATGGGAGTGTTCCCAGGGAAACACACCATTATGCAAATAACTAAAAAAAATACAATTTTCTCTTTAAATAGTATTTAATATGATATACTACTAATTAATAGGTAAAACATGTCGCAGGCTAACCTCCAGTGGCGCTGGTTACTGTCACAGCCTTGTTGGCATTGGTTCCTAGGGTCTTTATATAGTAATGGGAGTGTTCCCAGGGAAACACACCATAATGCAAATAACTAAACTAAATGCAAATTTCTTGTTAAATAGTATTTAGTATTATATACTACTAATTAAGAGGTATAAAACGTCGCAGCCTAACCTCCAGTGGCACTGGTTACTGTCACAGCCGTGTCAGCATTGGCTCCTAGGGTCTTTATATAGTAATGGGAGTGTTCCCAGGGAAACACACCATAATGCAAATAACTAAACTAAATGCAAATTTCTTGTTAAATAGTATTTAGTATTATATACTACTAATTAAGAGGTATAAAACGTCGCAGGCTAACCTCCAGTGGCGCTGGTTACTGTCACAGCCGTGTCAGCATTGGCTCCTAGGCTCTTTATATAGTAATGGGAGTGTTCCCAGGGAAACACACCATAATGCAAATAACTAAACTAAATGCAAATTTCTTGTTAAATAGTATTTAGTATTATATACTACTAATTAAGAGGTATAAAACGTCGCAGCCTAACCTCCAGTGGCACTGGTTACTGTCACAACCGTGTCAGAATTGGCTCCTAGCGTCTTTATATAGAAATGGGAGTGTTCCCAGGAAAACACACCAAAATGCAAATAACTAAACTAAATGCAAATTTCTTGTTAAATAGTATTTAGTATTATATACTACTAATTAAGAGGTATAAAACGTCGCAGCCTAACCTCCAGTGGCACTGGTTACTGTCACAGCCGTGTCAGAATTGGCTCCTAGGCTCTTTATATAGTAATGGGAGTGTTCCCAAGGAAACACACCATAATGCAAATAACAAAACTAAATGGAAATTTCTTGTTAAATAGTATTTAGTATTATATACTACTAATTAAGAGGTATAAAACGTCGCAGGCTAACCTCCAGTGGCGCTGGTTACTGTCACAGCCTTGTCGGCATTGGCTCCTAGGGTCTTTATATAGTATTTGGAGTGTTCCCAAGGAAACACACCATAATGCAAATCACAAAACTAAATGCAAATTTCTTGTTAAATAGTATTTAGTATTATATACTACTAATTAAGAGGTATAAAACGTCGCGGCTAACCTCCAGTGGCGCTGGTTACTGTCACAGCCGTGTCAGCATTAACTCCTAGGGTCTTTATATAGTAATGGGAGTGTTCCCAGGGAAACACACCATAATGCAAATAACTAAAATAAATGCAAATTTCTTGTTAAATAGTATTTAGTATTATATACTACTAATTAAGAGGTATAAAACGTCGCAGGCTAACCTCCAGTGGCGCTGGTTACTGTCACAGCCTTGTCGGCATTGGCCCCTAGGGTCTTTATATAGTAATTGGAGTGTTCCCAAGGAAACACACCATAATGCAAATAACAAAACTAAATGCAAATTTCTTGTTAAATAGTATTTAGTATTATATACTACTAATTAAGAGGTATAAAACGTCGCAGGCTAATTCCAGTGGCGCTGGTTACTGTCACAGCCGTGTCAGCATTGGCTCCTAGGCTCTTTACATAGTAATGGGAGTGTTCCCAAAGAAACACACCATAATGCAAATAACTAAACTAAATGCAAATATCTTGTTAAATATTATTTAGTATTATATACTACTAATTAAGATGTATAAAACGTCGCAGGCTAACCTCCAGTGGCGCTGGTTACTGTCACAGCCGTGTCAGCATTGGCTCCTAGGGTCTTTATATAGTAATGGGAGTGTTCCCAGGGAAACAAACCATTATGCAAATAACTAAAAAAAATACAATTTTCCTTTAAATAGTATTTAATATGATATACTACTAATTAATAGGTAAAACATGTCGCAGGCTAACCTCCAGTGGCGGTGGTTACTGTCACAGCCTTGTTGGCATTGGCTCCTAGGGTCTTTATATAGTAATTGGAGTGTTCCCAAGGAAACACACCATAATGCAAAAAACAAAACTAAATGCAAATTACTTGTTAAATAGTATTTAGTATTATATACTAATAATTAAGAGGTATAAAACGTCGCAGGCTAACCTCCAGTGGCGCTGGTTACTGTCACAGCCGTGTCAGCATTGGCTCCTAGGCTCTTTATATAGTAATGGGAGTGTTCCCAGGGAAACACACCATAATGCAAATAACTAAACTAAATGCAATTTTCTTGTTAAATAGTATTTAGTATTATATACTACTAATTAAGAGGTATAAAACGTCGCAGGCTAACCTCCAGTGGCGCTGGTTACTGTCACAGCCGTGTCAGCATTGGCTCCTAGGGTCTTTATATAGTAATGGGAGTGTTCCCAAGGAAACACACTATAATGCAAATAACAAAACTAAATGCAAATTTCTTGTTAAATAGTATTTAGTATTATATACTACTAATTAAGAGGTATAAAACGTCGCAGGCTAACCTCCAGTGGCGCTGGTTACTGTCACAGCCTTGTCGGCATTGGCTCCTAAGGTCTTTACATAGTAATTGGAGTGTTCCCAAGGAAACACACCATAATGCAAATAACAAAACTAAATGCAAATTTCTTGTTAAATAGTATTTAGTATTATATACTACTAATTAAGAGGTATAAAACGTCGCAGGCTAACCTCCAGTGGCGCTGGTTACTGTCACAGCCGTGTCAGCATTGGCTCCTAGGCTCTTTATATAGTAATGGGAGTGTTCCCAGGGAAACACACCATAATGCAAATAACTAAACTAAATGCAAATTTCTTGTTAAATAGTATTTAGTATTACATACTACTAATTAAGAGGTATAAAACGTCGCAGGCTAACCTCCAGTGGCGCTGGTTACTGTCACAGCCATGTCAGCATTGGCTCCTAGGGTCTTTATATAGTAATGGGAGTGTTCCCAGGGAAACACACCATAATGCAAATAACTAAACTAAATGCAAATTTCTTGTTAAATATTATTTAGTATTATATACTACTAATTAAGATGTATAAAACGTCGCAGGCTAACCTCCAGTGGCGCTGGTTACTGTCACAGCCGTGTCAGAATTGGCTCCTAGGGTCTTTATATAGTAATGGGAGTGTTCCCAGGGAAACACACCATAATGCAAATAACTAAAAAAAATACAATTGTCTCTTTAAATAGTATTTAATATGATATACTACTAATTAATAGGTAAAACATGTCGCAGGCTAACCTCCAGTGGCGCTGGTTACTGTCACAGCCTTGTTGGCACTGGCTCCTAGGGTCTTTATATAGTAATTGGAGTGTTCCCAAGGAAACACACCATTATGCAAATAACAAAACTAAATGCAAATTTCTTGTTAAATAGTATTTAGTCTTATATACTACTAATTAAGAGGTATAAAACGTCGCAGGCTAACCTCCAGTGGCGCTGGTTACTGTCACTGCCGTGTCAGCATTGGCTCCTAGGCTCTTTATATAGTAATGGGAGTGTTCCCAGGGAAACACACCATAATGCAAATAACTAAACTAAATGCAAATTTCTTGTTAAATAGTATTTAGTATTATATACTACTAATTAAGAGGTATAAAACGTCGCAGGCTAACCTCCAGTGGCGCTGGTTACTGTCACAGCCGTGTCAGCATTGGCTCCTAGGGTCTTTATATAGTAATGGGAGTGTTCCCAAGGAAACACACCATAATGCAAATAACAAAACTAAATGCAAATTTCTTGTTAAATAGTATTTAGTATTATATACTACTAATTAAGAGGTATAAAACGTCGCAGGCTAACCTCCAGTGGCGCTGGTTACTGTCACAGCCTTGTCGGCATTGGCTCCTAAGGTCTTTACATAGTAATTGGAGTGTTCCCAAGGAAACACACCATAATGCAAATAACAAAACTAAATGCAAATTTCTTGTTAAATAGTATTTAGTATTATATACTACTAATTAAGAGGTATAAAATGTCGCAGGCTAACCTCCAGTGGCGCTGGTTACTGTCACAGCCGTGTCAGCATTGGCTCCTAGGCTCTTTATATAGTAATGGGAGTATTCCCAAGGAAACACACCATAATGCAAATAACAAAACTAAATGCAAATTTCTTGTTAAATAGTATTTAGTATTATATACTAGTAATTAAGAGGTATAAAACGTCGCAGGCTAACCTCCAGTGGCGCTGGTTACTGTCACAGCCTTGTCGGCATTGGCTCCTATGGTCTTTATATAGTAATTGGAGTGTTCCCAAGGAAACACACCATAATGCAAATAACAAAACTAAATGCAAATTTCTTGTTAAATAGTATTTAGTATTATATACTACTAATTAAGAGGTATAAAACGTCGCAGGCTAACCTCCAGTGGCGCTGGTTACTGTCACAGCCGTGTCAGCATTGGCTCCTAGGCTCTTTATATAGTAATGGGAGTGTTCCCAGGGAAACACACCATAATGCAAATAACTAAACTAAATGCAAATTTCTTGTTAAATAGTATTTAGTATTATATACTACTATTTAAGATGTATAAAACGTCGCAGGCTAACCTCCAGTGGTGCTGGTTACTGTCACAGCCGTGTCAGCATTGGCTCCTAGGGTCTTTATATAGTAATGGGAGTGTTCCCAGGGAAACACACCATTATGCAAATAACTAAAAAAGATACAATTTTCTCTTTAAATAGTATTTAATATGATATACTACTAATTAATAGGTAAAACATGTCGCAGGCTAACCTCCAGTGGCGCTGGTTACTGTCACAGCCTTGTCGGCATTGGCTCCTAGGGTCTTTATATGGTAATTGGAGTGTTCCCAAGGAAACACACCATAATGCAAATAACAAAACTAAATGCAAATTTCTTGTTAAATAGTATTTAGTATTATATACTACTAATTAAGAGGTATAAAACGTCGCAGGCTAACCTCCAGTGGCGCTGGTTACTGTCACAGCCGTGTCAGCATTGGCTCCTAGGCTCTTTATATAGTAATGGGAGTGTTCCCAGGGAAACACACCATAATGCAAATAACTAAACTAAATGCAAATTTCTTGTTAAATAGTATTTAGTATTACATACTACTAATTAAGAGGTATAAAACGTCGCAGGCTAACCTCCAGTGGCGCTGGTTACTGTCACAGCCGTGTCAGCATTGGCTCCTAGGGTCTTTATATAGTAATGGGAGTGTTCCCAGGGAAACACACCATAGTGCAAATAACTAAACTAAATGCAAATTTCTTGTTAAATATTATTTAGTATTATATACTACTAATTAAGATGTATAAAACGTCGCAGGCTAACCTCCAGTGGCGCTGGTTACTGTCACAGCCGTGTCAGAATTGGCTCCTAGGGTCTTTATATAGTAATGGGAGTGTTCCCAGGGAAACACACCATAATGCAAATAACTAAAAAAAATACAATTGTCTCTTTAAATAGTATTTAATATGATATACTACTAATTAATAGGTAAAACATGTCGCAGGCTAACCTCCAGTGGCGCTGGTTACTGTCACAGCCTTGTTGGCACTGGCTCCTAGGGTCTTTATATAGTAATTGGAGTGTTCCCAAGGAAACACACCATTATGCAAATAACAAAACTAAATGCAAATTTCTTGTTAAATAGTATTTAGTCTTATATACTACTAATTAAGAGGTATAAAACGTCGCAGGCTAACCTCCAGTGGCGCTGGTTACTGTCACTGCCGTGTCAGCATTGGCTCCTAGGCTCTTTATATAGTAATGGGAGTGTTCCCAGGGAAACACACCATAATGCAAATAACTAAACTAAATGCAAATTTCTTGTTAAATAGTATTTAGTATTATATACTACTAATTAAGAGGTATAAAACGTCGCAGGCTAACCTCCAGTGGCGCTGGTTACTGTCACAGCCGTGTCAGCATTGGCTCCTAGGGTCTTTATATAGTAATGGGAGTGTTCCCAAGGAAACACACCATAATGCAAATAACAAAACTAAATGCAAATTTCTTGTTAAATAGTATTTAGTATTATATACTACTAATTAAGAGGTATAAAACGTCGCAGGCTAACCTCCAGTGGCGCTGGTTACTGTCGCAGCCTTGTCGGCATTGGCTCCTAGGGTCTTTATATAGTAATTGGAGTGTTCCCAAGGAAACACACCATAATGCAAATAACAAAACTAAATGCAAATTTCTTGTTAAATAGTATTTAGTATTATATACTACTAATTAAGAGGTATAAAACGTCGCAGGCTAACCTCGAGTTGCGCTGGTTACTGTCACAGCCGTGTCAGCATTGGCTCCTAGGGTCTTTATATAGTAATGGGAGTGTTCCCAGGGAAACACACCATAATGCAAATAACTAAACTAACTGCAAATTTCTTGTTAAATAGTATTTAGTATTATATACTACTAATTAAGAGGTATAAATCGTCGCAGGCTAACCTCCAGTGGCGCTGGTTACTGTCACAGCCTTGTCGGCATTGGCTCCTAGGGTCTTTATATAGTAAATGGAGTGTTCCCAAGGAAACACACCATAATGCAAATATCAAAACTAAATGCAAATTTCTTGTTAAATAGTATTTAGTATTATATACTACTAATTAAGAGGTATAAAACGTCGCAGGCTAACCTCCAGTGGCGCTGGTTACTGTCACAGCCGTGTCAGCATTGGCTCATAGGCTCTTTATATAGTAATGGGAGTGTTCCCAGGGAAACACACCATAATGCAACTAACTAAACTAAATGCAAATTTCTTGTTAAATAGTATTTAGTATTATATACTACTAATTAAGAGGTATAAAACGTCGCAGGCTAACCTCCAGTGGCGCTGGTTACTGTCACAGCCGTGTCAGCATTGGCTCCTAGGGTCTTTATATAGTGATGGGAGTGTTCCCAAGGAAACACACCATAATGCAAATAACAAAACTAAATGCAAATTTCTTGTTAAATAGTATTTAGTATTATATAATACTAATTAAGAGGTATAAAACGTCGCAGGCTAACCTCCAGTGGCGCTGGTTACTGTCACAGCCTTGTCGGCATTGGCTCCTAGGGTCTTTACATAGTAATTGGAGTGTTCCCAAGGAAACACACCATAATGCAAATAACAAAACTAAATGCAAATTTCTTGTTAAATAGTATTTAGTATTATATACTACTAATTAAGAGGTATAAAACGTCGCAGGCTAACCTCCAGTGGCGCTGGTTACTGTCACAGCCGTGTCAGCATTGGCTCCTAGGCTCTTTATATAGTAATGGGAGTGTTCCCAAGGAAACACACCATAATGCAAATAACAAAACTAAATGCAAATTTCTTGTTAAATAGTATTTAGTATTATATACTACTAATTAAGAGGTATAAAACGTCGCAGGCTAACCTCCAGTGGCGCTGGTTACTGTCACAGCCTTGTCGGCATTGGCTCCTAGGGTCTTTATATAGTAATTGGAGTGTTCCCAAGGAAACACACCATAATGCAAATAACAAAACTAAATGCAAATATCTTGTTAAATAGTATTTAGTATTATATACTACTAATTAAGAGGTATAAAACGTCGCAGGCTAACCTCCAGTGGCGCTGGTTACTGTCACAGCCGTGTCAGCATTGGCTCCTAGGCTCTTTATATAGTAATGGGAGTGTTCCCAGGGAAACACACCATAATGCAAATAACTAAACTAAATGCAAATTTCTT
This sequence comes from Locusta migratoria, assembly GCA_026315105.1. NCBI lineage: Eukaryota > Metazoa > Arthropoda > Insecta > Orthoptera > Acrididae > Locusta > Locusta migratoria. The sequence goes on from CM048748.1 coordinate 483,185,791, forward strand.
GTTAAATAGTATTTAGTATTATATACTACTAATTAAGAGGTATAAAACGTCGCAGGCTAACCTCCAGTGGCGCTGGTTACTGTCACAGCCGTGTCAGCATTGGCTCCTAGGGTCTTTATATAGTAATGGGAGTGTTCCCAAGGAAACACACCATAATGCAAATAACAAAACTAAATGCAAATTTCTTGTTAAATAGTATTTAGTATTATATACTACTAATTAAGAGGTATAAAACGTCGCAGGCTAACCTCCAGTGGCGCTGGTTACTGTCACAGCCTTGTCGGCATTGGCTCCTAGGGTCTTTACATAGTAATTGGAGTGTTCCCAAGGAAACACACCATAATGCAAATAACAAAACTAAATGCAAATTTCTTGTTAAATAGTATTTAGTATTATATACTACTAATTAAGAGGTATAAAACGTCGCAGGCTAACCTCCAGTGGCGCTGGTTACTGTCACAGCCGTGTCAGCATTGGCTCCTAGGCTCTTTATATAGTAATGGGAGTGTTCCGAAGGAAACACACCATAATGCAAATAACAAAACTAAATGCAAATTTCTTGTTAAATAGTATTTTGTATTATATACTACTAATTAAGAGGTATAAAACGTCGCAGGCTAACCTCCAGTGGCGCTGGTTACTGTCACAGCCTTGTCGGCATTGGCTCCTAGGGTCTTTATATAGTAAATGGAGTGTACCCAAGGAAACACACCATAATGCAAATAACAAAACTAAATGCAAATTTCTTGTTAAATAGTATTTAGTATTATATACTACTTATTAAGAGGTATAAAACGTCGCAGGCTAACCTCCAGTGGCGCTGGTTACTGTCACAGCCGTGTCAGCATTGGCTCATAGGCTCTTTATATAGTAATGGGAGTGTTCCCAGGGAAACACACCATAATGCAACTAACTAAACTAAATGCAAATTTCTTGTTAAATAGTATTTAGTATTATATACTACTAATTAAGAGGTATAAAACGTCGCAGGCTAACCTCCAGTGGCGCTGGTTACTGTCACAGCCTTGTTGGCACTGGCTCCTAGGGTCTTTATATAGTAATTGGAGTGTTCCCAAGGAAACACACCATAATGCAAATAACAAAACTAAATGCAAATTTCTTGTTAAATAGTATTTAGTCTTATATACTACTAATTAAGAGGTATAAAACGTCGCAGGCTAACCTCCAGTGGCGCTGGTTACTGTCACAGCCGTGTCAGCATTGGCTCCTAGGGTCTTTATATAGTAATGGGAGTGTTCCCAAGGAAACACACCATAATGCAAATAACAAAACTAAATGCAAATTTCTTGTTAAATAGTATTTAGTATTATATACTACTAATTAAGAGGTATAAAACGTCGCAGGCTAACCTCCAGTGGCTCTGGTTACTGTCGCAGCCTTGTCGGCATTGGCTCCTAGGGTCTTTATATAGTAATTGAAGTGTTCCCAAGGAAACACACCATAATGCAAATAACAAAACTAAATGCAAATTTCTTGTTAAATAGTATTTAGTATTATATACTACTAATTAAGAGGTATAAAACGTCGCAGGCTAACCTCCAGTGGCGCTGGTTACTGTCACAGCCGTGTCAGCATTGGCTCCTAGGCTCTTTATATAGTAATGGGAGTGTTCCCAGGGAAACACACCATAATGCAAATAACTAAACTAAATGCAAATTTCTTGTTAAATAGTATTTAGTATTATATACTACTAATTAAGAGGTATAAAACGTCGCAGGCTAACCTCCAGTGGCGCTGGTTACTGTCACAGCCGTGTCAGCATTGGATCCTAGGCTCTTTATATAGTAATGGGAGTGTTCACAGGGAAACACACCATAATGCAAATAACAAAACTAAATGCAAATTTCTTGTTAAATAGTATTTAGTATTATATACTACTAATTAAGAGGTATAAATCGTCGCAGGCTAACCTCCAGTGGCGCTGGTTACTGTCACAGCCTTGTCGGCATTGGCTCCTAGGGTCTTTATATAGTAAATGGAGTGTTCCCAAGGAAACACACCATAATGCAAATAACAAAACTAAATGCAAATTTCTTGTTAAATAGTATTTAGTATTATATACTACTAATTAAGAGGTATAAAACGTCGCAGGCTAACCTCCAGTGGCGCTGGTTACTGTCACAGCCGTGTCAGCATTGGCTCATAGGCTCTTTATATAGTAATGGGAGTGTTCCCAGGGAAACACACCATAATGCAACTAACTAAACTAAATGCAAATTTCTTGTTAAATAGTATTTAGTATTATATACTACTAATTAAGAGGTATAAAACGTCGCAGGCTAACCTCCAGTGGCGCTGGTTACTGTCACAGCCGTGTCAGCATTGGCTCCTAGGGTCTTTATATAGTGATGGGAGTGTTCCCAAGGAAACACACCATAATGCAAATAACAAAACTAAATGCAAATTTCTTGTTAAATAGTATTTAGTATTATATAATACTAATTAAGAGGTATAAAACGTCGCAGGCTAACCTCCAGTGGCGCTGGTTACTGTCACAGCCTTGTCGGCATTGGCTCCTAGGGTCTTTATATAGTAATTGGAGTGTTCCCAAGGAAACACACCATAATGCAAATAACAAAACTAAATGCAAATATCTTGTTAAATAGTATTTAGTATTATATACTACTAATTAAGAGGTATAAAACGTCGCAGGCTAACCTCCAGTGGCGCTGGTTACTGTCACAGCCGTGTCAGCATTGGCTCCTAGGCTCTTTATATAGTAATGGGAGTGTTCCCAGGGAAACACACCATAATGCAAATAACTAAACTAAATGCAAATTTCTTGTTAAATAGTATTTAGTATTATATACTACTAATTAAGAGGTATAAAACGTCGCAGGCTAACCTCCAGTGGCGCTGGTTACTGTCACAGCCGTGTCAGCATTGGCTCCTAGGGTCTTTATATAGTAATGGGAGTGTTCCCAAGGAAACACACCATAATGCAAATAACAAAACTAAATGCAAATTTCTTGTTAAATAGTATTTAGTATTATATACTACTAATTAAGAGGTATAAAACGTCGCAGGCTAACCTCCAGTGGCGCTGGTTACTGTCACAGCCTTGTCGGCATTGGCTCCTAGGGTCTTTACATAGTAATTGGAGTGTTCCCAAGGAAACACACCATAATGCAAATAACAAAACTAAATGCAAATTTCTTGTTAAATAGTATTTAGTATTATATACTACTAATTAAGAGGTATAAAACGTCGCAGGCTAACCTCCAGTGGCGCTGGTTACTGTCACAGCCGTGTCAGCATTGGCTCCTAGGCTCTTTATATAGTAATGGGAGTGTTCCCAAGGAAACACACCATAATGCAAATAACAAAACTAAATGCAAATTTCTTGTTAAATAGTATTTAGTATTATATACTACTAATTAAGAGGTATAAAACGTCGCAGGCTAACCTCCAGTGGCGCTGGTTACTGTCACAGCCTTGTCGGCATTGGCTCCTAGGGTCTTTATATAGTAATTGGAGTGTTCCCAAGGAAACACACCATAATGCAAATAACAAAACTAAATGCAAATATCTTGTTAAATAGTATTTAGTATTATATACTACTAATTAAGAGGTATAAAACGTCGCAGGCTAACCTCCAGTGGCGCTGGTTACTGTCACAGCCGTGTCAGCATTGGCTCCTAGGCTCTTTATATAGTAATGGGAGTGTTCCCAGGAAACACACCATAATGCAAATAACTAAACTAAATGCAAATTTCTTGTTAAATAGTATTTAGTATTATATACTACTATTTAAGATTTATAAAACGTCGCAGGCTAACCTCCAGTGGCGCTGGTTACTGTCACAGCCGTGTCAGCATTGGCTCCTAGGGTCTTTATATAGTAATGGGAGTGTTCCCAGGGAAACACACCATTATGCAAATAACTAAAAAAAATACCATTTTCTCTTTAAATAGTATTTAATATGATATACTACTAATTAATAGGTAAAACATGTCGCAGGCTAACCTCCAGTGGCGCTGGTTACTGTCACAGCCTTGTCGGCATTGGCTCCTAGGGTCTTTATATGGTAATTGGAGTGTTCCCAATGAAACACACCATAATGCAAATAACAAAACTAAATGCAAATTTCTTGTTAAATAGTATTTAGTATTATATACTACTAATTAAGAGGTATAAAACGTCGCAGGCTAACCTCCAGTGGCGCTGGTTACTGTCACAGCCGTGTCAGCATTGGCTCCTAGGCTCTTTATATAGTAATGGGAGTGTTCCCAGGGAAACACACCATAATGCAAATAACTAAACTAAATGCAAATTTCTTGTTAAATAGTATTTAGTATTATATACTACTAATTAAGAGGTATAAAACGTCGCAGGCTAACCTCCAGTGGCGCTGGTTACTGTCACAGCCGTGTCAGCATTGGCTCCTAGGGTCTTTATATAGTAATGGGAGTGTTCCCAGGGAAACACACCATAATGCAAATAACTAAACTAAATGCAAATTTCTTGTTAAATATTATTTAGTATTATATACTACTAATTAAGATGTATAAAACGTCGCAGGCTAACCTCCAGTGGCGCTGGTTACTGTCACAGCCGTGTCAGCATTGGCTCCTAGGGTCTTTATATAGTAATGGGAGTGTTCCCAGGGAAACACACCATTATGCAAATAACTAAAAAAAAATACAATTTTCTCTTTAAATAGTATTTAATATGATATACTACTAATTAATAGGTAAAACATGTCGCAGGCTAACCTCCAGTGGCGCTGGTTACTGTCACAGCCTTGTTGGCATTGGCTCCTAGGGTCTTTATGTAGTAATTGGAGTGTTCCCAAGGAAACACACCATAATGCAAATAACTAAACTAAATGCAAATTTCTTGTTAAATAGTATTTAGTATTATATACTACTAATTAAGAGGTATAAAACGTCGCAGGCTAACCTCCAGTGGCGCTGGTTACTGTCACAGCCGTGTCAGCATTGGCTCCTAGGCTCTTTATATAGTAATGGGAGTGTTCCCAGGGAAACACACCATAATGCAAATAACTAAACTAAATGCAAATTTCTTGTTAAATAGTATTTAGTATTATATACTACTAATTAAGAGGTATAAAACGTCGCAGGCTAACCTCCAGTGGCGCTGGTTACTGTCACAGCCGTGTCAGCATTGGCTCCTAGGGTCTTTATATAGTAATGGGAGTGTTCCCAAGGAAACACACCATAATGCAAATAACAAAACTAAATGCAAATTTCTTGTTAAATAGTATTTAGTATTATATACTACTAATTAAGAGGTATAAAACGTCGCAGGCTAACCTCCAGTGGCGCTGGTTACTGTCACAGCCATGTCAGCATTGGCTCCTAGGCTCTTTATATAGTAATGGGAGTGTTCCCAAGGAAACACACCATAATGCAAATAACAAAACTAAATGCAAATTTCTTGTTAAATAGTATTTAGTATTATATACTACTAATTAAGAGGTATAAAACGTCGCAGGCTAACCTCCAGTGGCGCTGGTTACTGTCACAGCCGTGTCAGCATTGGCTCCTAGGCTCTTTATATAGTAATGGGAGTGTTCCCAGGGAAACACACCATAATGCAAATAACTAAACTAAATGCAAATTTCTTGTTAAATAGTATTTAGTATTATATACTACTAATTAAGAGGTATAAAACGTCGCAGGCTAACCTCCAGTTGCGCTGGTTACTGTCACAGCCGTGTCAGCATTGGCTCCTAGGGTCTTTATATAGTAATGGGAGTGTTCCCAGGGAAACACACCATAATGCAAATAACTAAACTAAATGCAAATTTCTTGTTAAATAGTATTTAGTATTATATACTACTAATTAAGAGGTATAAAACGTCGCAACCTAACCTCCAGTGGCACTGGTTACTGTCACAGCCGTGTCAGCATTGGCTCCTAGGGTCTTTATATAGTAATGGGAGTGTTCCCAGGGAAACACACCATTATGCAAATAACTAAAAAAAATACAATTTTCTCTTTAAATAGTATTTAATATGATATACTACTAATTAATAGGTAAAACATGTCGCAGGCTAACCTCCAGTGGCGCTGGTTACTGTCACAGCATTGTCGTCATTGGCTCCTAGGGTCTTAATATAGTAATTGGAGTGTTCCCAAGGAAACACACCATAATGCAAATAACAAAACTAAATGAACAATTCTTGTTAAATAGTATTTAGTATTATATACTACTAATTAAGAGGTATAAAACGTCGCAGGCTAACCTCCAGTGGCGCTGGTTACTTTCACAGCCGTGTCAGCATTGGCTCCTAGGGTCTTTATATAGTAATGGGAGTGTTCCCAGGGAAACACACCATAATGCAAATAACTAAACTAAATGCAAATTTCTTGTTAAATAGTATTTAGTATTATATACTACTAATTAAGAGGTATAAAACGTCGCAGGCTAACCTCCAGTGGCGCTGGTTACTGTCACAGCCATGTCAGCATTGTCTCCTAGGCTCTTTATATAGTAATGGGAGTGTTCCCAGGGAAACACACCATAATGCAAATAACTAAACTAAATGCAAATTTCTTGTTAAATAGTATTTAGTATTATATACTACTAATTAAGAGGTATAAAACGTCGCAGCCTAACCTCCAGTGGGACTGGTTACTGTCACAACCGTGTCAGAATTGGCTCCTAGGGTCTTTATATAGAAATGGGAGTGTTCCCAGGAAAACACACCATAATGCAAATAACTAAACTAAATGCAAATTTCTTGTTAAATAGTATTTAGTATTATATACTACTAATTAAGAGGTATAAAACGTCGCAGCCTAACCTCCAGTGGCACTGGTTACTGTCACAGCCGTGTCAGAATTGGCTCCTAGGCTCTTTATATAGTAATGGGAGTGTTCCCAAGGAAACACACCATAATGCAAATAACAAAACTAAATGCAAATTTCTTGTTAAATAGTATTTAGTATTATATACTACTAATTAAGAGGTATAAAACGTCGCAGGCTAACCTCCAGTGGCGCAGGTTACTGTCACAGCCTTGTCGGCATTGGCTCATAGGGTCTTTATATAGTAATTGGAGTGTTCCCAAGGAAACACACCATAATGCAAATAACAAAACTAAATGCAAATTTCTTGTTAAATAGTATTTAGTATTATATACTACTAATTAAGAGGTATAAAACGTCGCCGGCTAACCTCCAGTGGCGCTGGTTACTGTTACAGCCGTGTCAGCATTGGCTCCTAGGCTCTTTATATAGTAATGGGAGTGTTCCCAGGGAAACACACCATAATGCAAATAACTAAACTAAATGCAAATTTCTTGTTAAATAGTATTTAGTATTATATACTACTAATTAAGATGTATAAAACGTCGCAGGCTAACCTCCAGTGGCGCTGGTTACTGTCACAGCCGTGTCAGCATTGGCTCCTAGGGTCTTTATATAGTAATGGGAGTGTTCCCAGGGAAACACACCATTATGCAAATAACTAAAAAAAATACAATTTTCTCTTTAAATAGTATTTAATATGATATACTACTAATTAATAGGTAAAACATGTCGCAGGCTAACCTCCAGTGGCGCTGGTTACTGTCACAGCCTTGTCGGCATTGGCTCCTAGGGTCTTTATATAGTAATTGGAGTGTTCCCAAGGAAACACACCATAATGCAAATAACAAAACTAAATGCAAATTTCTTGTTAAATAGTATTTAGTATTATATACTACTAATTAAGAGGTATAAAACGTCGCAGGCTAATTCCAGTGGCGCTGGTTACTGTCACAGCCGTTTCAGCATTGGCTCCTAGGCTCTTTATATAGTAATGGGAGTGTTGCCAGGGAAACACACCATTATGCAAATAACTAAAAAAAATACAATTTTTTCTTTAAATAGTATTTAATATGATATACTACTAATTAATAGGTAAAACATGTCGCAGGCTAACCTCCAGTGGCGCTGGTTACTGTCACAGCCTTGTTGGCATTGGCTCCTAGGGTCTTTATATAGTAATTGGAGTGTTCCCAAGGAAACACACCATAATGCAAATAACAAAACTAAATGCAAATTTCTTGTTAAATAGTATTTAGTATTATATACTACTAATTAAGAGGTATAAAACGTCGCAGGCTAACCTCCAGTGGCGCTGGTTACTGTCACAGCCGTGTCAGCATTGTCTCCTAGGCTCTTTATATAGTAATGGGAGTGTTCCCAGGGAAACACACCATAATGCAAATAACTAAACTAAATGCAAATTTCTTGTTAAATAGTATTTAGTATTATATACTACTAATTAAGAGGTATAAAACGTCGCAGGCTAACCTCCAGTGGCGCTGGTTACTGTCACAGCCGTGTAAGCATTGGCTCCTAGGCTCTTTATATAGTAATGGGAGTGTTCCCAGGGAAACACACCATAATGCAAATAACTAAACTAAATGCAAATTTCTTGTTAAATAGTATTTAGTATTATATACTACTAATTAAGAGGTATAAAACGTCGCAGGCTAACCTCCAGTGGCGCTGGTTACTGTCACAGCCGTGTCAGCATTGGCTCCTAGGGTCTTTATATAGTAATGGGAATGTTCCCAAGGAAACACACCATAATGCAAATAACAAAACTAAATGCAAATTTCTTGTTAAATAGTATTTAGTATTATATACTAATAATTAAGAGGTATAAAACTTCGCAGGCTAACCTCCAGTGGCGCTGGTTACTGTCACAGCCGTGTCAGCATTGGCTCCTAGGGTCTTTATATAGTAATGGGAGTGTTCCCAAGGAAACACACCATAATGCAAATAACAAAACTAAATGCAAATATCTTGTTAAATAGTATTTAGTATTATATACTACTAATTAAGAGGTATAAAACGTCGCAGGCTAACCTCCAGTGGCGCTGGTTACTGTCACAGCCGTGTCAGCATTGGCTCCTAGGCTCTTTATATAGTAATGGGAGTGTTCCCAGGGAAACACACCATAATGCAAATAACTAAAAAAAATACAATTTTCTCTTTAAATAGTATTTAATATGATATACTACTAATTAATGGGTAAAACATGTCGCAGGCTAACCTCCAGTGGCGCTGGTTACTGTCACAGCCTTGTCGGCATTGGCTCCTAGGCTCTTGATATAGTAATGGGAGTGTTCCCAGGGAAACACACCATAATGCAAATAACTAAAAAAAATACAATTTTCTCTTTAAATAGTATTTAATATGATATACTACTAATTAATAGGTAAAACATGTCGCAGGCTAACCTCCAGTGGCGCTGGTTACTGTCACAGCCTTGTCGGCATTGGCTCCTAGGCTCTTTATATAGTAATGGGAGTGTTCCCAGGGAAACACACCATAATGCAAATAACTAAAAAAAATACAATTTTCTCTTTAAATAGTATTTAATATGATATACTACTAATTAATAGGTAAAACATGTCACAGGCTAACCTCCAGTGGACCCGGCTGCTGTCCACAGCCCTGTCGGCATTGGCTCCTAGGCTCTTTATATACTAATGGGAGTGTTCCCAGGGAAACACACCATAATGCAAATAACAAAAGAAAATGTAAATGTCTTGTTAAATATTATTTATTATCATATACTACTAATTAAGAGGTATAAAACGTCGCAGGCTAACCTCCAGTGGCGCTGGTTACTGTCACAGCCGTGTCAGCATTGGCTCCTAGGCTCTTTATATAGTAATGGGAGTGTTCCCAGGGAAACACACCATAATGCAAATAACTAAACTAAATGCAAATTTCTTGTTAAATAGTATTTAGTATTATATACTACTAATTAAGAGGTATAAAACGTCGCAGGCTAACCTCCAGTGGCGCTGGTTACTGTCACAGCCGTGTCAGCATTGGCTCCTAGGGTCTTTATATAGTAATGGGAGTGTTCCCAAGGAAACACACCATAATGCAAATAACAAAACTAAATGCAAATTTCTTGTTAAATAGTATTTAGTATTATATACTACTAATTAAGAGGTATAAAACGTCACAGGCTAACCTCCAGTGGCGCTGGTTACTGTCACAGCCTTGTCGGCATTGGCTCCTAGGGTCTTTATATAGTAATTGGAGTGTTCCCAAGGAAACACACCATAATGCAAATAACAAAACTAAATGCAAATTTCTTGTTAAATAGTATTTAGTATTATATACTACTAATTAAGAGGTATAAAACGTCGCAGGCTAACCTCCAGTGGCGCTGGTTACTGTCACAGCCGTGTCAGCATTGGCTCCTAGGGTTTTTATATAGTAATGGGAGTGTTCCCAGGGAAACACACCATTATGCAAATAACTAAAAAAAATACAATTTTCTCTTTAAATAGTATTTAATATGATATACTACTAATTAATATGTAAAACATGTCGCAGGCTAACCTCCAGTGGCGCTGGTTACTGTCACAGCCTTGTCGGCATTGGCTCCTAGGGTCTTTATATAGTAATTGGAGTGTTCCCAAGGAAACACACCATAATGCAAATAACTAAACTAAATGCAAATTTCTTGTTAAATAGTATTTAGTATTATATACTACTAATTAAGAGGTATAAAACGTCGCAGGCTAACCTCCAGTGGCGCTGGTTACTGTCACAGCCGTGTCAGCATTGTCTCCTAGGGTCTTTATATAGTAATGGGAGTGTTCCCAGGGAAACACACCATAATGCAAATAACTAAACTAAATGCAAATTTCTTGTTAAATAGTATTTTGTATTATATACTACTAATTAAGAAGTATAAAACGTCGCAGCCTAACCTCCAGTGGCACTGGTTACTGTCACAGCCGTGTCAGCATTGGCTCCTAGGGTCTTTATATAGTAATGGGAGTGTTCCCAGGGAAACACACCATAATGCAAATAACTAAACTAAATGCAAATTTCTTGTTAAATAGTATTTAGTATTATATACTACTAATTAAGAGGTATAAAACGTCGCAGGCTAACCTCCAGTGGTTCTGGTTACTGTCACAGCCGTGTCAGCATTGGCTCCTAAGCTCTTTATATAGTAATGGGAGTGTTCCCAGGGAAACACACCATAATGCAAATAACTAAACTAAATGCAAATTTCTTGTTAAATAGTATTTAGTATTATATACTACTAATTAAGAGGTATAAAACGTCGCAGCATAACCTCCAGTGGCACTGGTTACTGTCACAACCGTGTCAGAATTGGCTCCTAGGGTCTTTATATAGAAATGGGAGTGTTCCCAGGAAAACACACCATAATGCAAATAACTAAACTAAATGCAAATATCTTGTTAAATAGTATTTAGTATTATATACTACTAATTAAGAGGTATAAAACGTCGCAGCCTAACCTCCAGTGGCACTGGTTACTGTCACAGCCGTGTCAGAATTGGCTCCTAGGCTCTTTATATAGTAATGGGAGTGTTCCCAAGGAAACACACCATAATGCAAATAACAAAACTAAATGCAAATTTCTTGTTAAATAGTATTTAGTATTATATACTACTAATTAAGAGGTATAAAACGTCGCAGGCTAACCTCCAGTGGCGCTGGTTACTGTCACAGCCTTGTCGGCATTGGCTCCTAGGGTCTTTATATAGTAATTGGAGTGTTCCCAAGGAAACACACCATAATGCAAATAACAAAACTAAATGCAAGTTTCTTGTTAAATAGTATTTAGTATTATATACTACTAATTAAGAGGTATAAAACGTCGCAGGCTAACCTCCAGTGGCGCTGGTTACTGTCACAGCCGTGTCAGCATTGGCTCCTAGGCTCTTTATATAGTAATGGGAGTGTTCCCAGGGAAACACACCATAATGCAAATAACTATACTAAATGCAAATTTCTTGTTAAATAGTATTTAGTATTATATACCACTAATTAAGATGTATAAAACGTCGCAGGCTAACCTCCAGTGGCGCTGGTTACTGTCACAGCCGTGTCAGCATTGGCTCCTAGGGTCTTTATATAGTAATGGGAGTGTTCCCAGGGAAACACACCATTATGCAAATAACTAAAAAAAATACAATTTTCTCTTTAAATAGTATTTAATATGATATACTACTAATTAATAGGTAAAACATGTCACAGGCTAACCTCCAGTGGCGATGGTTACTGTCACAGCCTTGTCGGCATTGGCTCCTAGGAACTTTATATAGTAATTGGAGTGTTCCCAAGGAAACACACCATAATGCAAATAACAAAACTAAATGCAAATTTCTTGTTAAATAGTATTTAGTATTATATACTACTAATTAAGAGGTATAAAACGTCGCAGGCTAACCTCCAGTGGCGCTGGTTACTGTCACAGCCGTGTCAGCATTGGCTCCTAGGCTCTTTATATAGTAATGGGAGTGTTCCCAAGGAAACACACCATAATGCAAATAACAAAACTAAATGCAAATTTCTTGTTAAATAGTATTTAGTATTTTATACTACTAATTAAGAGGTATAAAACGTCGCAGCCTAACCTCCAGTGGCACTGGTTACTGTCACAACCGTGTCAGAATTGGCTCCTAGGGTCTTTATATAGAAATGGGTGTGTTCCCAGGAAAACACACCATAATGCAAATAACTAAACTAAATGCAAATATCTTGTTAAATAGTATTTAGTATTATATACTACTAATTAAGAGGTATAAAACGTCGCAGCCTAACCTCCAGTGGCACTGGTTACTGTCACAGCCGTGTCAGAATTGGCTCCTAGGCTCTTTATATAGTAATGGGAGTGTTCCCAAGGAAACACACCATAATGCAAATAACAAAACTAAATGCAAATTTCTTGTTAAATAGTATTTAGTATTATATACTACTAATTAAGAGGTATAAAACGTCGCAGGCTAACCTCCAGTGGCGCTGGTTACTGTCACAGCCTTGTCGGCATTGGCTCCTAGGGTCTTTATATAGTAATTGGAGTGTTCCCAAGGAAACACACCATAATGCAAATAACAAAACTAAATGCAAGTTTCTTGTTAAATAGTATTTAGTATTATATACTACTAATTAAGAGGTATAAAACGTCGCAGGCTAACCTCCAGTGGCGCTGGTTACTGTCACAGCCGTGTCAGCATTGGCTCCTAGGCTCTTTATATAGTAATGGGAGTGTTCCCAGGGAAACACACCATAATGCAAATAACTATACTAAAAGCAAATTTCTTGTTAAATAGTATTTAGTATTATATACTACTAATTAAGATGTATAAAACGTCGCAGGCTAACCTCCAGTGGTGCTGGTTACTGTCACAGCCGTGTCAGCATTGGCTCCTAGGGTCTTTATATAGTAATGGGAGTGTTCCCAGGGAAACACACCATTATGCAAATAACTAAAAAAAATACAATTTTCTCTTTAAATAGTATTTAATATGATATACTACTAATTAATAGGTAAAACATGTCGCAGGCTAACCTCCAGTGGCGCTGGTTACTGTCACAGCCTTGTCGGCATTGGCTCCTAGGGTCTTTATATAGTAATTGGAGTGTTCCCAAGGAAACACACCATAATGCAAATAACAAAACTAAATGCAAATTTCTTGTTAAATAGTATTTAGTATTATATACTACTAATTAAGAGGTATAAAACGTCGCAGGCTAATTCCAGTGGCGCTGGTTACTGTCACAGCCGTTTCAGCATTGGCTCCTAGGCTCTTTATATAGTAATGGGAGTGTTGCCAGGGAAACACACCATTATGCAAATAACTAAAAAAAATACAATTTTTTCTTTAAATAGTATTTAATATGATATACTACTAATTAATAGGTAAAACATGTCGCAGGCTAACCTCCAGTGGCGCTGGTTACTGTCACAGCCTTGTTGGCATTGGCTCCTAGGGTCTTTATATAGTAATTGGAGTGTTCCCAAGGAAACACACCATAATGCAAATAACAAAACTAAATGCAAATTTCTTGTTAAATAGTATTTAGTATTATATACTACTAATTAAGAGGTATAAAACGTCGCAGGCTAACCTCCAGTGGCGCTGGTTACTGTCACAGCCGTGTCAGCATTGTCTCCTAGGCTCTTTATATAGTAATGGGAGTGTTCCCAGGGAAACACACCATAATGCAAATAACTAAACTAAATGCAAATTTCTTGTTAAATAGTATTTAGTATTATATACTACTAATTAAGAGGTATAAAACGTCGCAGGCTAACCTCCAGTGGCGCTGGTTACTGTCACAGCCGTGTAAGCATTGGCTCCTAGGCTCTTTATATAGTAATGGGAGTGTTCCCAGGGAAACACACCATAATGCAAATAACTAAACTAAATGCAAATTTCTTGTTAAATAGTATTTAGTATTATATACTACTAATTAAGAGGTATAAAACGTCGCAGGCTAACCTCCAGTGGCGCTGGTTACTGTCACAGCCGTGTCAGCATTGGCTCCTAGGGTCTTTATATAGTAATGGGAATGTTCCCAAGGAAACACACCATAATGCAAATAACAAAACTAAATGCAAATTTCTTGTTAAATAGTATTTAGTATTATATACTAATAATTAAGAGGTATAAAACTTCGCAGGCTAACCTCCAGTGGCGCTGGTTACTGTCACAGCCGTGTCAGCATTGGCTCCTAGGGTCTTTATATAGTAATGGGAGTGTTCCCAAGGAAACACACCATAATGCAAATAACAAAACTAAATGCAAATATCTTGTTAAATAGTATTTAGTATTATATACTACTAATTAAGAGGTATAAAACGTCGCAGGCTAACCTCCAGTGGCGCTGGTTACTGTCACAGCCGTGTCAGCATTGGCTCCTAGGCTCTTTATATAGTAATGGGAGTGTTCCCAGGGAAACACACCATAATGCAAATAACTAAAAAAAATACAATTTTCTCTTTAAATAGTATTTAATATGATATACTACTAATTAATGGGTAAAACATGTCGCAGGCTAACCTCCAGTGGCGCTGGTTACTGTCACAGCCTTGTCGGCATTGGCTCCTAGGCTCTTGATATAGTAATGGGAGTGTTCCCAGGGAAACACACCATAATGCAAATAACTAAAAAAAATACAATTTTCTCTTTAAATAGTATTTAATATGATATACTACTAATTAATAGGTAAAACATGTCGCAGGCTAACCTCCAGTGGCGCTGGTTACTGTCACAGCCTTGTCGGCATTGGCTCCTAGGCTCTTTATATAGTAATGGGAGTGTTCCCAGGAAAACACACCATAATGCAAATAACTAAAAAAAATACAATTTTCTCTTTAAATAGTATTTAATATGATATACTACTAATTAATAGGTAAAACATGTCACAGGCTAACCTCCAGTGGACCCGGCTGCTGTCCACAGCCCTGTCGGCATTGGCTCCTAGGCTCTTTATATACTAATGGGAGTGTTCCCAGGGAAACACACCATAATGCAAATAACAAAAGAAAATGTAAATGTCTTGTTAAATATTATTTATTATCATATACTACTAATTAAGAGGTATAAAACGTCGCAGGCTAACCTCCAGTGGCGCTGGTTACTGTCACAGCCGTGTCAGCATTGGCTCCTAGGCTCTTTATATAGTAATGGGAGTGTTCCCAGGGAAACACACCATAATGCAAATAACTAAACTAAATGCAAATTTCTTGTTAAATAGTATTTAGTATTATATACTACTAATTAAGAGGTATAAAACGTCGCAGGCTAACCTCCAGTGGCGCTGGTTACTGTCACAGCCGTGTCAGCATTGGCTCCTAGGGTCTTTATATAGTAATGGGAGTGTTCCCAAGGAAACACACCATAATGCAAATAACAAAACTAAATGCAAATTTCTTGTTAAATAGTATTTAGTATTATATACTACTAATTAAGAGGTATAAAACGTCACAGGCTAACCTCCAGTGGCGCTGGTTACTGTCACAGCCTTGTCGGCATTGGCTCCTAGGGTCTTTATATAGTAATTGGAGTGTTCCCAAGGAAACACACCATAATGCAAATAACAAAACTAAATGCAAATTTCTTGTTAAATAGTATTTAGTATTATATACTACTAATTAAGAGGTATAAAACGTCGCAGGCTAACCTCCAGTGGCGCTGGTTACTGTCACAGCCGTGTCAGCATTGGCTCCTAGGGTCTTTATATAGTAATGGGAGTGTTCCCAGGGAAACACACCATAATGCAAATAACTAAACTAAATGCAAATTTCTTGTTAAATAGTATTTTGTATTATATACTACTAATTAAGAAGTATAAAACGTCGCAGCCTAACCTCCAGTGGCACTGGTTACTGTCACAGCCGTGTCAGCATTGGCTCCTAGGGTCTTTATATAGTAATGGGAGTGTTCCCAGGGAAACACACCATAATGCAAATAACTAAACTAAATGCAAATTTCTTGTTAAATAGTATTTAGTATTATATACTACTAATTAAGAGGTATAAAACGTCGCAGGCTAACCTCCAGTGGTTCTGGTTACTGTCACAGCCGTGTCAGCATTGGCTCCTAAGCTCTTTATATAGTAATGGGAGTGTTCCCAGGGAAACACACCATAATGCAAATAACTAAACTAAATGCAAATTTCTTGTTAAATAGTATTTAGTATTATATACTACTAATTAAGAGGTATAAAACGTCGCAGCATAACCTCCAGTGGCACTGGTTACTGTCACAACCGTGTCAGAATTGGCTCCTAGGGTCTTTATATAGTAATGGGAGTGTTCCCAGGAAAACACACCATAATGCAAATAACTAAACTAAATGCAAATATCTTGTTAAATAGTATTTAGTATTATATACTACTAATTAAGAGGTATAAAACGTCGCAGCCTAACCTCCAGTGGCACTGGTTACTGTCACAGCCGTGTCAGAATTGGCTCCTAGGCTCTTTATATAGTAATGGGAGTGTTCCCAAGGAAACACACCATAATGCAAATAACAAAACTAAATGCAAATTTCTTGTTAAATAGTATTTAGTATTATATACTACTAATTAAGAGGTATAAAACGTCGCAGGCTAACCTCCAGTGGCGCTGGTTACTGTCACAGCCTTGTCGGCATTGGCTCCTAGGGTCTTTATATAGTAATTGGAGTGTTCCCAAGGAAACACACCATAATGCAAATAACAAAACTAAATGCAAGTTTCTTGTTAAATAGTATTTAGTATTATATACTACTAATTAAGAGGTATAAAACGTCGCAGGCTAACCTCCAGTGGCGCTGGTTACTGTCACAGCCGTGTCAGCATTGGCTCCTAGGCTCTTTATATAGTAATGGGAGTGTTCCCAGGGAAACACACCATAATGCAAATAACTATACTAAATGCAAATTTCTTGTTAAATAGTATTTAGTATTATATACCACTAATTAAGATGTATAAAACGTCGCAGGCTAACCTCCAGTGGCGCTGGTTACTGTCACAGCCGTGTCAGCATTGGCTCCTAGGGTCTTTATATAGTAATGGGAGTGTTCCCAGGGAAACACACCATTATGCAAATAACTAAAAAAAATACAATTTTCTCTTTAAATAGTATTTAATATGATATACTACTAATTAATAGGTAAAACATGTCACAGGCTAACCTCCAGTGGCGATGGTTACTGTCACAGCCTTGTCGGCATTGGCTCCTAGGAACTTTATATAGTAATTGGAGTGTTCCCAAGGAAACACACCATAATGCAAATAACAAAACTAAATGCAAATTTCTTGTTAAATAGTATTTAGTATTATATACTACTAATTAAGAGGTATAAAACGTCGCAGGCTAACCTCCAGTGGCGCTGGTTACTGTCACAGCCGTGTCAGCATTGGCTCCTAGGCTCTTTATATAGTAATGGGAGTGTTCCCAAGGAAACACACCATAATGCAAATAACAAAACTAAATGCAAATTTCTTGTTAAATAGTATTTAGTATTTTATACTACTAATTAAGAGGTATAAAACGTCGCAGCCTAACCTCCAGTGGCACTGGTTACTGTCACAACCGTGTCAGAATTGGCTCCTAGGGTCTTTATATAGAAATGGGAGTGTTCCCAGGAAAACACACCATAATGCAAATAACTAAACTAAATGCAAATATCTTGTTAAATAGTATTTAGTATTATATACTACTAATTAAGAGGTATAAAACGTCGCAGCCTAACCTCCAGTGGCACTGGTTACTGTCACAGCCGTGTCAGAATTGGCTCCTAGGCTCTTTATATAGTAATGGGAGTGTTCCCAAGGAAACACACCATAATGCAAATAACAAAACTAAATGCAAATTTCTTGTTAAATAGTATTTAGTATTATATACTACTAATTAAGAGGTATAAAACGTCGCAGGCTAACCTCCAGTGGCGCTGGTTACTGTCACAGCCTTGTCGGCATTGGCTCCTAGGGTCTTTATATAGTAATTGGAGTGTTCCCAAGGAAACACACCATAATGCAAATAACAAAACTAAATGCAAGTTTCTTGTTAAATAGTATTTAGTATTATATACTACTAATTAAGAGGTATAAAACGTCGCAGGCTAACCTCCAGTGGCGCTGGTTACTGTCACAGCCGTGTCAGCATTGGCTCCTAGGCTCTTTATATAGTAATGGGAGTGTTCCCAGGGAAACACACCATAATGCAAATAACTATACTAAATGCAAATTTCTTGTTAAATAGTATTTAGTATTATATACCACTAATTAAGATGTATAAAACGTCGCAGGCTAACCTCCAGTGGCGCTGGTTACTGTCACAGCCGTGTCAGCATTGGCTCCTAGGGTCTTTATATAGTAATGGGAGTGTTCCCAGGGAAACACACCATTATGCAAATAACTAAAAAAAATACAATTTTCTCTTTAAATAGTATTTAATATGATATACTACTAATTAATAGGTAAAACATGTCACAGGCTAACCTCCAGTGGCGATGGTTACTGTCACAGCCTTGTCGGCATTGGCTCCTAGGAACTTTATATAGTAATTGGAGTGTTCCCAAGGAAACACACCATAATGCAAATAACAAAACTAAATGCAAATTTCTTGTTAAATAGTATTTAGTATTATATACTACTAATTAAGAGGTATAAAACGTCGCAGGCTAACCTCCAGTGGCGCTGGTTACTGTCACAGCCGTGTCAGCATTGGCTCCTAGGCTCTTTATATAGTAATGGGAGTGTTCCCAAGGAAACACACCATAATGCAAATAACAAAACTAAATGCAAATTTCTTGTTAAATAGTATTTAGTATTTTATACTACTAATTAAGAGGTATAAAACGTCGCAGGCTAACCTCCAGTGGCGCTGGTTACTGTCACAGCCTTGTCGGCATTGGCTCCTAGGGTCTTTATATAGTAATTGGAGTGTTCCCAAAGAAACACACCATAATGCAAATAACAAAACTAAATGCAAATTTCTTGTTAAATAGTATTTAGTATTATATACTACTAATTAAGAGGTATAAAACGTCGCAGGCTAACCTCCAGTGGCGCTGGTTACTGTCACAGCCGTGTCAGCATTGGCTCCTAGGCTCTTTATATAGTAATGGGAGTGTTCCCAGGGAAACACACCATAATGCAAATAACTAAAAAAAATACAATTTTCTCTTTAAATAGTATTTAATATGATATACTACTAATTAATGGGTAAAACATGTCGCAGGCTAACCTCCAGTGGCGCTGGTTACTGTCACAGCCTTGTCGGCATTGGCTCCTAGGCTCTTGATATAGTAATGGGAGTGTTCCCAGGGAAACACACCATAATGCAAATAACTAAAAAAAATACAATTTTCTCTTTAAATAGTATTTAATATGATATACTACTAATTAATAGGTAAAACATGTCGCAGGCTAACCTCCAGTGGCGCTGGTTACTGTCACAGCCTTGTCGGCATTGGCTCCTAGGCTCTTTATATAGTAATGGGAGTGTTCCCAGGAAAACACACCATAATGCAAATAACTAAAAAAAATACAATTTTCTCTTTAAATAGTATTTAATATGATATACTACTAATTAATAGGTAAAACATGTCACAGGCTAACCTCCAGTGGACCCGGCTGCTGTCCACAGCCCTGTCGGCATTGGCTCCTAGGCTCTTTATATACTAATGGGAGTGTTCCCAGGGAAACACACCATAATGCAAATAACAAAAGAAAATGTAAATGTCTTGTTAAATATTATTTATTATCATATACTACTAATTAAGAGGTATAAAACGTCGCAGGCTAACCTCCAGTGGCGCTGGTTACTGTCACAGCCGTGTCAGCATTGGCTCCTAGGCTCTTTATATAGTAATGGGAGTGTTCCCAGGGAAACACACCATAATGCAAATAACTAAACTAAATGCAAATTTCTTGTTAAATAGTATTTAGTATTATATACTACTAATTAAGAGGTATAAAACGTCGCAGGCTAACCTCCAGTGGCGCTGGTTACTGTCACAGCCGTGTCAGCATTGGCTCCTAGGGTCTTTATATAGTAATGGGAGTGTTCCCAAGGAAACACACCATAATGCAAATAACAAAACTAAATGCAAATTTCTTGTTAAATAGTATTTAGTATTATATACTACTAATTAAGAGGTATAAAACGTCACAGGCTAACCTCCAGTGGCGCTGGTTACTGTCACAGCCTTGTCGGCATTGGCTCCTAGGGTCTTTATATAGTAATTGGAGTGTTCCCAAGGAAACACACCATAATGCAAATAACAAAACTAAATGCAAATTTCTTGTTAAATAGTATTTAGTATTATATACTACTAATTAAGAGGTATAAAACGTCGCAGGCTAACCTCCAGTGGCGCTGGTTACTGTCACAGCCGTGTCAGCATTGGCTCCTAGGGTCTTTATATAGTAATGGGAGTGTTCCCAGGGAAACACACCATAATGCAAATAACTAAACTAAATGCAAATTTCTTGTTAAATAGTATTTTGTATTATATACTACTAATTAAGAAGTATAAAACGTCGCAGCCTAACCTCCAGTGGCACTGGTTACTGTCACAGCCGTGTCAGCATTGGCTCCTAGGGTCTTTATATAGTAATGGGAGTGTTCCCAGGGAAACACACCATAATGCAAATAACTAAACTAAATGCAAATTTCTTGTTAAATAGTATTTAGTATTATATACTACTAATTAAGAGGTATAAAACGTCGCAGGCTAACCTCCAGTGGTTCTGGTTACTGTCACAGCCGTGTCAGCATTGGCTCCTAAGCTCTTTATATAGTAATGGGAGTGTTCCCAGGGAAACACACCATAATGCAAATAACTAAACTAAATGCAAATTTCTTGTTAAATAGTATTTAGTATTATATACTACTAATTAAGAGGTATAAAACGTCGCAGCATAACCTCCAGTGGCACTGGTTACTGTCACAACCGTGTCAGAATTGGCTCCTAGGGTCTTTATATAGTAATGGGAGTGTTCCCAGGAAAACACACCATAATGCAAATAACTAAACTAAATGCAAATATCTTGTTAAATAGTATTTAGTATTATATACTACTAATTAAGAGGTATAAAACGTCGCAGCCTAACCTCCAGTGGCACTGGTTACTGTCACAGCCGTGTCAGAATTGGCTCCTAGGCTCTTTATATAGTAATGGGAGTGTTCCCAAGGAAACACACCATAATGCAAATAACAAAACTAAATGCAAATTTCTTGTTAAATAGTATTTAGTATTATATACTACTAATTAAGAGGTATAAAACGTCGCAGGCTAACCTCCAGTGGCGCTGGTTACTGTCACAGCCTTGTCGGCATTGGCTCCTAGGGTCTTTATATAGTAATTGGAGTGTTCCCAAGGAAACACACCATAATGCAAATAACAAAACTAAATGCAAGTTTCTTGTTAAATAGTATTTAGTATTATATACTACTAATTAAGAGGTATAAAACGTCGCAGGCTAACCTCCAGTGGCGCTGGTTACTGTCACAGCCGTGTCAGCATTGGCTCCTAGGCTCTTTATATAGTAATGGGAGTGTTCCCAGGGAAACACACCATAATGCAAATAACTATACTAAATGCAAATTTCTTGTTAAATAGTATTTAGTATTATATACCACTAATTAAGATGTATAAAACGTCGCAGGCTAACCTCCAGTGGCGCTGGTTACTGTCACAGCCGTGTCAGCATTGGCTCCTAGGGTCTTTATATAGTAATGGGAGTGTTCCCAGGGAAACACACCATTATGCAAATAACTAAAAAAAATACAATTTTCTCTTTAAATAGTATTTAATATGATATACTACTAATTAATAGGTAAAACATGTCACAGGCTAACCTCCAGTGGCGATGGTTACTGTCACAGCCTTGTCGGCATTGGCTCCTAGGAACTTTATATAGTAATTGGAGTGTTCCCAAGGAAACACACCATAATGCAAATAACAAAACTAAATGCAAATTTCTTGTTAAATAGTATTTAGTATTATATACTACTAATTAAGAGGTATAAAACGTCGCAGGCTAACCTCCAGTGGCGCTGGTTACTGTCACAGCCGTGTCAGCATTGGCTCCTAGGCTCTTTATATAGTAATGGGAGTGTTCCCAAGGAAACACACCATAATGCAAATAACAAAACTAAATGCAAATTTCTTGTTAAATAGTATTTAGTATTTTATACTACTAATTAAGAGGTATAAAACGTCGCAGCCTAACCTCCAGTGGCACTGGTTACTGTCACAACCGTGTCAGAATTGGCTCCTAGGGTCTTTATATAGAAATGGGAGTGTTCCCAGGAAAACACACCATAATGCAAATAACTAAACTAAATGCAAATATCTTGTTAAATAGTATTTAGTATTATATACTACTAATTAAGAGGTATAAAACGTCGCAGCCTAACCTCCAGTGGCACTGGTTACTGTCACAGCCGTGTCAGAATTGGCTCCTAGGCTCTTTATATAGTAATGGGAGTGTTCCCAAGGAAACACACCATAATGCAAATAACAAAACTAAATGCAAATTTCTTGTTAAATAGTATTTAGTATTATATACTACTAATTAAGAGGTATAAAACGTCGCAGGCTAACCTCCAGTGGCGCTGGTTACTGTCACAGCCTTGTCGGCATTGGCTCCTAGGGTCTTTATATAGTAATTGGAGTGTTCCCAAGGAAACACACCATAATGCAAATAACAAAACTAAATGCAAGTTTCTTGTTAAATAGTATTTAGTATTATATACTACTAATTAAGAGGTATAAAACGTCGCAGGCTAACCTCCAGTGGCGCTGGTTACTGTCACAGCCGTGTCAGCATTGGCTCCTAGGCTCTTTATATAGTAATGGGAGTGTTCCCAGGGAAACACACCATAATGCAAATAACTATACTAAATGCAAATTTCTTGTTAAATAGTATTTAGTATTATATACCACTAATTAAGATGTATAAAACGTCGCAGGCTAACCTCCAGTGGCGCTGGTTACTGTCACAGCCGTGTCAGCATTGGCTCCTAGGGTCTTTATATAGTAATGGGAGTGTTCCCAGGGAAACACACCATTATGCAAATAACTAAAAAAAATACAATTTTCTCTTTAAATAGTATTTAATATGATATACTACTAATTAATAGGTAAAACATGTCACAGGCTAACCTCCAGTGGCGATGGTTACTGTCACAGCCTTGTCGGCATTGGCTCCTAGGAACTTTATATAGTAATTGGAGTGTTCCCAAGGAAACACACCATAATGCAAATAACAAAACTAAATGCAAATTTCTTGTTAAATAGTATTTAGTATTATATACTACTAATTAAGAGGTATAAAACGTCGCAGGCTAACCTCCAGTGGCGCTGGTTACTGTCACAGCCGTGTCAGCATTGGCTCCTAGGCTCTTTATATAGTAATGGGAGTGTTCCCAAGGAAACACACCATAATGCAAATAACAAAACTAAATGCAAATTTCTTGTTAAATAGTATTTAGTATTTTATACTACTAATTAAGAGGTATAAAACGTCGCAGGCTAACCTCCAGTGGCGCTGGTTACTGTCACAGCCTTGTCGGCATTGGCTCCTAGGGTCTTTATATAGTAATTGGAGTGTTCCCAAAGAAACACACCATAATGCAAATAACAAAACTAAATGCAAATTTCTTGTTAAATAGTATTTAGTATTATATACTACTAATTAAGAGGTATAAAACGTCGCAGGCTAACCTCTAGTGGCGCTGGTTACTGTCACAGCCGTGTCAGCATTGGCTCCTAGGGTCTTTATATAGTAATGGGAGTGTTCCCAGGGGAACACACCATTATGCAAATAACTAAAAAAAATACAATTTTCTCTTTAAATAGTATTTAATATGATATACTACTAATTAATAGGTAAAACATGTCACAGGCTAACCTCCAGTGGCGCTGGTTACTGTCACAGCCTTGTCGGCATTGGCTCCCAGGGTCTTTATATAGTAATTGGAGTGTTCCCAAGGAAACACACCATAATGCAAATAACAAAACTAAATGCAAATTTCTTGTTAAATATTATTTAGTATTATATACTACTAATTAAGAGGTATAAAACGTCGCAGCCTAACCTCCAGTGGCACTGGTTACTGTCACAGCCGTGTCAGAATTGGCTCCTAGGCTCTTTATATAGTAATGGGAGTGTTCCCAGGGAAACACACCATAATGCAAATAACTAAACTAAATGCAAATTTCTTGTTAAATAGTATTTAGTATTATATACTACTAATTAAGAGGTATAAAACGTCGCAGGCTAACCTCCAGTGGCGCTGGTTACTGTCACAGCCGTGTCAGCATTGGCTCCTATGCTCTTTATATAGTAATGGGAGTGTTCCCAGGGAAACACACCATAATGCAAATAACTAAACTAAAAGCAAATTTCTTGTTAAATAGTATTTAGTATTATATACTACTAATTAAGAGGTATAAAACGTCGCAGCCTAACCTCCAGTGGCACTGGTTACTGTCACAGCCGTGTCAGAATTGGCTCCTAGGCTCTTTATATAGTAATGGGAGTGTTCCCAGGGAAACACACCATAATGCAAATAACTAAACTAAATGCAAATTTCTTGTTTAATAGTATTTAGTATTATATACTACTAATTAAGAGGTATAAAACGTCGCAGCCTAACCTCCAGTGGCACTGGTTACTGTCACAGCCGTGTCAGAATTGGCTCCTAGGGTCTTTATATAGTAATGGGAGTGTTCCCAGGGAAACACACCATAATGCAAATAACTAAACTAAATGCAAATTTCTTGTGAAATAGTATTTAGTATTATATACCACTAATTAAGAGGTATAAAACCTCGCAGGCTAACCTCCAGTGGCACTGGTTACTGTCACAGCCGTGTCAGCATTGGCTCCTAGGCTCTTTATATAGTAATGGGAGTGTTCCCAGGGAAACACACCATAATGCAAATAACTAAAAAAATACAATTTTCTCTTTAAATAGTATTTAATATGATATACTACTAATTAATAGGTAAAACATGTCGCAGGCTAACCTCCAGTGGCGCTGGTTACTGTCACAGCCTTGTCGGCATTGGCTCCTAGGGTCTTTATATAGTAATTGGAGTGTTCCCAAGGAAACACACCATAATGCAAATAACAAAACTAAATGCAAATTTCTTGTTAAATAGTATTTAGTAGTATATACTACTAATTAAGAGGTATAAAACGTTGCAGGCTAACCTCCAGTGGTGCTGGTTACTGTCACAGCCGTGTCAGCATTGGCTCCTAGGGTCTTTATATAGTAATGGGAGTGTCCCCAGGGAAACACACCATAATGCAAATAACTAAACTAAATGCAAATTTCTTGTTAAATAGTATTTAGTATTATATACTACTAATTAAGAATTATAAAACGTCGCAGCCTAACCTCCAGTGGCACTGGTTACTGTCACAGCCGTGTCAGCATTGGCTCCTAGGGTCTTTATACAGTAATGGGAGTGTTCCCAGGGAAACACACCATAATGCAAATAACTAAACTAAATGCAAATTTCTTGTTAAATAGTATTTAGTATTATATACTACTAATTAAGAGGTATAAAACGTCGCAGGCTAACCTCCAGTGGCGCTGGTTACTGTCACAGCTGTGTCAGCATTGGCTCCCAGGCTCTTTATATAGTAATTGGAGTGTTCCCAGGGAAACACACCGTAATGCAAATAACTAAACTAAATGCAAATTTCTTGTTAAATAGTATTTAGTATTATATACTACTAATTAAGAGGTATATAACTTCGCAGCCTAACCTCCAGTGGGACTGGTTACTGTCACAACCGTGTCAGAATTGGCTCCTAGGGTCTTTATATAGTAATGGGAGTGTTCCCAGGAAAACACACCATAATGCAAATAACTAAACTAAATGCAAATTTCTTGTTAAATAGTATTTAGTATTATATACTACTCATTAAGAGGTATAAAACGTCGCAGCCTAACCTCCAGTGGTTCTGGTTACTGTCACAGCCGTGTCAGCATTGGCTCCTAAGCTCTTTATATAGTAATGGGAGTGTTCCCAGGGAAACACACCATAATGCAAATAACTAAACTAAATGCAAATTTCTTGTTAAATAGTATTTAGTATTATATACTACTAATTAAGAGGTATAAAACGTCGCAGCATAACCTCCAGTGGCACTGGTTACTGTCACAACCGTGTCAGAATTGGCTCCTAGGGTCTTTATATAGAAATGGGAGTGTTCCCAGGAAAACACACCATAATGCAAATAACTAAACTAAATGCAAATATCTTGTTAAATAGTATTTAGTATTATATACTACTAATTAAGAGGTATAAAACGTCGCAGCCTAACCTCCAGTGGCACTGGTTACTGTCACAGCCGTGTCAGAATTGGCTCCTAGGCTCTTTATATAGTAATGGGAGTGTTCCCAAGGAAACACACCATAATGCAAATAACAAAACTAAATGCAAATTTCTTGTTAAATAGTATTTAGTATTATATACTACTAATTAAGAGGTATAAAACGTCGCAGGCTAACCTCCAGTGGCGCTGGTTACTGTCACAGCCTTGTCGGCATTGGCTCCTAGGGTCTTTATATAGTAATTGGAGTGTTCCCAAGGAAACACACCATAATGCAAATAACAAAACTAAATGCAAGTTTCTTGTTAAATAGTATTTAGTATTATATACTACTAATTAAGAGGTATAAAACGTCGCAGGCTAACCTCCAGTGGCGCTGGTTACTGTCACAGCCGTGTCAGCATTGGCTCCTAGGCTCTTTATATAGTAATGGGAGTGTTCCCAGGGAAACACACCATAATGCAAATAACTATACTAAATGCAAATTTCTTGTTAAATAGTATTTAGTATTATATACCACTAATTAAGATGTATAAAACGTCGCAGGCTAACCTCCAGTGGCGCTGGTTACTGTCACAGCCGTGTCAGCATTGGCTCCTAGGGTCTTTATATAGTAATGGGAGTGTTCCCAGGGAAACACACCATTATGCAAATAACTAAAAAAAATACAATTTTCTCTTTAAATAGTATTTAATATGATATACTACTAATTAATAGGTAAAACATGTCACAGGCTAACCTCCAGTGGCGATGGTTACTGTCACAGCCTTGTCGGCATTGGCTCCTAGGGTCTTTATATAGTAATTGGAGTGTTCCCAAGGAAACACACCATAATGCAAATAACAAAACTAAATGCAAATTTCTTGTTAAATAGTATTTAGTATTATATACTACTAATTAAGAGGTATAAAACGTCGCAGGCTAACCTCCAGTGGCGCTGGTTACTGTCACAGCCGTGTCAGCATTGGCTCCTAGGCTCTTTATATAGTAATGGGAGTGTTCCCAAGGAAACACACCATAATGCAAATAACAAAACTAAATGCAAATTTCTTGTTAAATAGTATTTAGTATTTTATACTACTAATTAAGAGGTATAAAACGTCGCAGCCTAACCTCCAGTGGCACTGGTTACTGTCACAACCGTGTCAGAATTGGCTCCTAGGGTCTTTATATAGAAATGGGAGTGTTCCCAGGAAAACACACCATAATGCAAATAACTAAACTAAATGCAAATATCTTGTTAAATAGTATTTAGTATTATATACTACTAATTAAGAGGTATAAAACGTCGCAGCCTAACCTCCAGTGGCACTGGTTACTGTCACAGCCGTGTCAGAATTGGCTCCTAGGCTCTTTATATAGTAATGGGAGTGTTCCCAAGGAAACACACCATAATGCAAATAACAAAACTAAATGCAAATTTCTTGTTAAATAGTATTTAGTATTATATACTACTAATTAAGAGGTATAAAACGTCGCAGGCTAACCTCCAGTGGCGCTGGTTACTGTCACAGCCTTGTCGGCATTGGCTCCTAGGGTCTTTATATAGTAATTGGAGTGTTCCCAAGGAAACACACCATAATGCAAATAACAAAACTAAATGCAAGTTTCTTGTTAAATAGTATTTAGTATTATATACTACTAATTAAGAGGTATAAAACGTCGCAGGCTAACCTCCAGTGGCGCTGGTTACTGTCACAGCCGTGTCAGCATTGGCTCCTAGGCTCTTTATATAGTAATGGGAGTGTTCCCAGGGAAACACACCATAATGCAAATAACTATACTAAATGCAAATTTCTTGTTAAATAGTATTTAGTATTATATACCACTAATTAAGATGTATAAAACGTCGCAGGCTAACCTCCAGTGGCGCTGGTTACTGTCACAGCCGTGTCAGCATTGGCTCCTAGGGTCTTTATATAGTAATGGGAGTGTTCCCAGGGAAACACACCATTATGCAAATAACTAAAAAAAATACAATTTTCTCTTTAAATAGTATTTAATATGATATACTACTAATTAATAGGTAAAACATGTCACAGGCTAACCTCCAGTGGCGATGGTTACTGTCACAGCCTTGTCGGCATTGGCTCCTAGGAACTTTATATAGTAATTGGAGTGTTCCCAAGGAAACACACCATAATGCAAATAACAAAACTAAATGCAAATTTCTTGTTAAATAGTATTTAGTATTATATACTACTAATTAAGAGGTATAAAACGTCGCAGGCTAACCTCCAGTGGCGCTGGTTACTGTCACAGCCGTGTCAGCATTGGCTCCTAGGCTCTTTATATAGTAATGGGAGTGTTCCCAAGGAAACACACCATAATGCAAATAACAAAACTAAATGCAAATTTCTTGTTAAATAGTATTTAGTATTTTATACTACTAATTAAGAGGTATAAAACGTCGCAGGCTAACCTCCAGTGGCGCTGGTTACTGTCACAGCCTTGTCGGCATTGGCTCCTAGGGTCTTTATATAGTAATTGGAGTGTTCCCAAAGAAACACACCATAATGCAAATAACAAAACTAAATGCAAATTTCTTGTTAAATAGTATTTAGTATTATATACTACTAATTAAGAGGTATAAAACGTCGCAGGCTAACCTCTAGTGGCGCTGGTTACTGTCACAGCCGTGTCAGCATTGGCTCCTAGGGTCTTTATATAGTAATGGGAGTGTTCCCAGGGGAACACACCATTATGCAAATAACTAAAAAAAATACAATTTTCTCTTTAAATAGTATTTAATATGATATACTACTAATTAATAGGTAAAACATGTCACAGGCTAACCTCCAGTGGCGCTGGTTACTGTCACAGCCTTGTCGGCATTGGCTCCCAGGGTCTTTATATAGTAATTGGAGTGTTCCCAAGGAAACACACCATAATGCAAATAACAAAACTAAATGCAAATTTCTTGTTAAATATTATTTAGTATTATATACTACTAATTAAGAGGTATACAACGTCGCAGGCTAACCTCCAGTGGCGCTGGTTACTGTCACAGCCGTGTCAGCATTGGCTCCTAGGCTCTTTATATAGTAATGGGAGTGTTCCCAGGGAAACACACCATAATGCAAATAACTAAACTAAATGCAAATTTCTTGTTAAATAGTATTTAGTATTATATACTACTAATTAAGAGGTATAAAACGTCGCAGGCTAACCTCCAGTGGCGCTGGTTACTGTCACAGCCGTGTCAGCATTGGCTCCTAGGGTCTTTATATAGTAATGGGAGTGTTCCCAGGGAAACACACCATAATGCAAATAACTAAACTAAATGCAAATTTCTTGTTAAATAGTATTTAGTATTATATACTACTAATTAAGAGGTATAAAACGTCGCAGCCTAACCTCCAGTGGCACTGGTTACTGTCACAGCCGTGTCAGAATTGGCTCCTAGGCTCTTTATATAGTAATGGGAGTGTTCCCAGGGAAACACACCATAATGCAAATAACTAAACTAAATGCAAATTTCTTGTTAAATAGTATTTAGTATTATATACTACTAATTAAGAGGTATAAAACGTCGCAGGCTAACCTCCAGTGGCGCTGGTTACTGTCACAGCCGTGTCAGCATTGGCTCCTATGCTCTTTATATAGTAATGGGAGTGTTCCCAGGGAAACACACCATAATGCAAATAACTAAACTAAAAGCAAATTTCTTGTTAAATAGTATTTAGTATTATATACTACTAATTAAGAGGTATAAAACGTCGCAGCCTAACCTCCAGTGGCACTGGTTACTGTCACAGCCGTGTCAGAATTGGCTCCTAGGCTCTTTATATAGTAATGGGAGTGTTCCCAGGGAAACACACCATAATGCAAATAACTAAACTAAATGCAAATTTCCTGTTTAATAGTATTTAGTATTATATACTACTAATTAAGAGGTATAAAACGTCGCAGCCTAACCTCCAGTGGCACTGGTTACTGTCACAGCCGTGTCAGAATTGGCTCCTAGGGTCTTTATATAGTAATGGGAGTGTTCCCAGGGAAACACACCATAATGCAAATAACTAAACTAAATGCAAATTTCTTGTGAAATAGTATTTAGTATTATATACCACTAATTAAGAGGTATAAAACGTCGCAGGCTAACCTCCAGTGGCACTGGTTACTGTCACAGCCGTGTCAGCATTGGCTCCTAGGCTCTTTATATAGTAATGGGAGTGTTCCCAGGGAAACACACCATAATGCAAATAACTAAAAAAATACAATTTTCTCTTTAAATAGTATTTAATATGATATACTACTAATTAATAGGTAAAACATGTCGCAGGCTAACCTCCAGTGGCGCTGGTTACTGTCACAGCCTTGTCGGCATTGGCTCCTAGGGTCTTTATATAGTAATTGGAGTGTTCCCAAGGAAACACACCATAATGCAAATAACAAAACTAAATGCAAATTTCTTGTTAAATAGTATTTAGTAGTATATACTACTAATTAAGAGGTATAAAACGTTGCAGGCTAACCTCCAGTGGTGCTGGTTACTGTCACAGCCGTGTCAGCATTGGCTCCTAGGGTCTTTATATAGTAATGGGAGTGTCCCCAGGGAAACACACCATAATGCAAATAACTAAACTAAATGCAAATTTCTTGTTAAATAGTATTTAGTATTATATACTACTAATTAAGAATTATAAAACGTCGCAGCCTAACCTCCAGTGGCACTGGTTACTGTCACAGCCGTGTCAGCATTGGCTCCTAGGGTCTTTATACAGTAATGGGAGTGTTCCCAGGGAAACACACCATAATGCAAATAACTAAACTAAATGCAAATTTCTTGTTAAATAGTATTTAGTATTATATACTACTAATTAAGAGGTATAAAACGTCGCAGGCTAACCTCCAGTGGCGCTGGTTACTGTCACAGCTGTGTCAGCATTGGCTCCCAGGCTCTTTATATAGTAATTGGGGTGTTCCCAGGGAAACACACCGTAATGCAAATAACTAAACTAAATGCAAATTTCTTGTTAAATAGTATTTAGTATTATATACTACTAATTAAGAGGTATATAACTTCGCAGCCTAACCTCCAGTGGGACTGGTTACTGTCACAACCGTGTCAGAATTGGCTCCTAGGGTCTTTATATAGTAATGGGAGTGTTCCCAGGAAAACACACCATAATGCAAATAACTAAACTAAATGCAAATTTCTTGTTAAATAGTATTTAGTATTATATACTACTCATTAAGAGGTATAAAACGTCGCAGCCTAACCTCCAGTGGCACTGGTTACTGTCACAGCCGTGTCAGAATTGGCTCCTAGGGTCTTTATATAGTAATGGGAGTGTTCCCAGGGAAACACACCATTATGCAAATAACTAAAAAAAATACAATTTTCTCTTTAAATAGTATTTAATATGATATACTACTAATTAATAGGTAAAACATGTCGCAGGCTAACCTCCAGTGGCGCTGGTTACTGTCACAGCCTTGTCGGCATTGGCTCCTAGGGTCTTTATATAGTAATTGGAGTGTTCCCAAGGAAACACACCATAATGCAAATAACAAAACTAAATGCAAATTTCTTGGTAAATAGTATTTAGTATTATATACTACTAATTAAGAGGTATAAAACGTCGCAGGCTAACCTCCAGTGGCGCTGGTTACTGTCACAGCCGTGTCAGCATTGGCTCCTAGGCTCTTTATATAGTAATGGGAGTGTTCCCAGGGAAACACACCATAATGCAAATAACTAAACTAAATGCAAATTTCTTGTTAAATAGTATTTAGTATTATATACTACTAATTAAGATGTATAAAACGTCGCAGGCTATCCTCCAGTGGCGCTGGTTACTGTCACAGCCGTGTCAACATTGGCTCCTAGGGTCTTTATATAGTAATGGGAGTGTTCCCAGGGAAACACACCATAATGCAAATAACAAAACTAAATGCAAATTTCTTGTTAAATAGTATTTAGTATTATATACTACTAACTAAGAGGTATAAAACGTCGCAGGCTAACCTCCAGTGGCGCTGGTTACTGTCACAGCCGTGTCAGCATTGGCTCCTAGGGTCTTTATATAGTAATGGGAGTGTTCCCAGGTAAACACACCATAATGGAAAATAACTAAACTAAATGCAAATTTCTTGTTAAATAGTATTTAGTATTATATACTACTAATTAAGAGGTATAAAACGTCGCAGGCTAACCTCCAGTGGCGCTGGTTACTGTCACAGCCGTGTCAGCATTGGCTCCTAGGGTCTTTATATAGTAATGGGAGTGTTCCCAGGGAAACACACCATAATGCAAATAACTAAACTAAATGCAAATTTCTTGTGAAATAGTATTTAGTATTATATACTACTAATTAAGAGGTATAGAACGTCGCAGCCTAACCTCCAGTGGCACTGGTTACTGACACAGCCGTGTCAGAATTGGCTCCTAGGGTCTTTATATAGTAATGGGAGTGTTCCCAGGGAAACACACCATAATGCAAATAACTAAACTAAATGCAAATTTCTTGTTAAATAGTATTTAGTATTATATACTACTAATTAAGAGGTATAAAACGTCACAGCCTAACCTCCAGTGGCACTGGTTACTGTCACAGCCGTGTCAGAATTGGCTCCTAGGGTCTTTATATAGTAATGGGAGTGTTCCCAGGGAAACACACCATAATGCAAATAACTAAACTAAATGCAAATTTCTTGTTAAATAGTATTTAGTATTATATACTACTAATTAAGAGGTATAAAACTTCGCAGCCTAACCTCCAGTGGCACTGGTTACTGTCACAGCCGTGTCAGAATTGGCTCCTAGGGTCTTTATATAGTAATGGGAGAGTTCCCAGGGAAACACACCATAATGCAAATAACTAAACTAAATGCAAATTTCTTGTTAAATAGTATTTAGTATTATATACTACTAATTAAGAGGTATAAAATGTCGCAGCCTAACCTCCAGTGGCACTGGTTACTGTCACAGCCGTGTCAGAATTGGCTCCTAGGGTCTTTATATAGTAATGGGAGTGTTCCCAGGGAAACACACCATAATGCAAATAACTAAACTAAATGCAAATTTCTTGTTAAATAGTATTTAGTATTATATACTACTAATTAAGAGGTATAAAACGTCGCAGGCTAACCTCCAGTGGCGCTGGTTACTGTCACAGCCGTGTCAGCATTGGCTCCTAGGCTCTTTATATAGTAATGGGAGTGTTCCCAGGGAAACACACCATAATGCAAATAACTAAACTAAATGCAAATTTTATGTTAAATAGTATTTAGTATTATATACTACTAATTAAGAGGTATAAAACGTCGCAGCCTAACCTCCAGTGGCACTGGTTACTGTCACAGCCGTGTCAGAATTGGCTCCTAGGGTCTTTATATAGTAATGGGAGTGTTCCCAGGGAAACACACCATAATGCAAATAAATAAACTAAATGCAAATTTCTTGTTAAATAGTATTTAGTATTATATACTACTAATTAAGAGGTATAAAACGTCGCAGGCTAACCTCCAGTGGCGCTGGTTACTGTCACAGCCGTGTCAGCATTGGCTCCTAGGGTCTTTATATAGTAATGGGAGTGTTCCCAGGGAAACACACCATAATGCAAATAACTAAACTAAATGCAAATTTCTTGTTAAATAGTATTTTGTATTATATACATCTAATTAAGAGGTATAAAACGTAGCAGCCTAACCTCCAGTGGCACTGGTTACTGTCACAGCCGTGTCAGAATTGGCTCCTAGGGTCTTTATATAGTAATGGGAGTGTTCCCAGGGAAACACACCATAATGCAAATAACTAAACTAAATGCAAATTTCTTGTTAAATAGTATTTAGTATTATATACTACTAATTAAGAGGTATAAAACGTCGCAGCCTAACCTCCAGTGGCACTGGTTACTGTCACAGCCGTGTCAGAATTGGCTCCTAGGGTCTTTATATAGTAATGGGAGTGTTCCCAGGGAAACACACCATAATGCAAATAACTAAACTAAATGCAAATTGCTTGTTAAATAGTATTTAGGATTATATACTACTAATTAAGAGGTATAAAACGTCACAGGCTAACCTCCAGTGGCGCTGGTTACTGTCACAGCCGTGTCAGCATTGGCTCCTAGGCTCTTTATATAGTAATGGGAGTGTTCCCAGGGAAACACACCATAATGCAAATAACTAAACTAAATGCAAATTTCTTGTTAAATAGTATTTAGTATTATATACTACTAATTAAGAGGTATAAAACGTCGCAGGCTAACCTCCAGTGGCGCTGGTTACTGTCACAGCCGTGTCAGCATTGGCTCCTAGGCTCTTTATATAGTAATGGGAGTGTTCCCAGGGAAACACACCATAATGCAAATAACTAAACTAAATGCAAATTTCTTGTTAAATAGTATTTAGTATTATATACTACTAATTAAGAGGTATAAAACGTCGCAGCCTAACCTCCAGTGGCACTGGTTACTGTCACAGCCGTGTCAGAATTGGCTCCTAGGGTCTTTATATAGTAATGGGAGTGTTCCCAGGGAAACACACCATAATGCAAATAACTAAACTAAATGCAAATTTCTTGTTAAATAGTATTTAGTATTATATACTACTAATTAAGAGGTATAAAACGTCGCAGGCTAACCTCCAGTGGCGCTGGTTACTGTCACAGCCGTGTCAGCATTGGCTCCTAGGCTCTTTATATAGTAATGGGAGTGTTCCCAGGGAAACACACCATAATGCAAATAACTAAACTAAATGCAAATTTCTTGTTAAATAGTATTTAGTATTATATACTACTAATTAAGAGGTATAAAACGTCGCAGGCTAACCTCCAGTGGCGCTGGTTACTGTCACAGCCGTGTCAGAATTGGCTCCTAGGGTCTTTATATAGTAATGGGAGTGTTCCCAGGGAAACACACCATAATGCAAATAACTAAACTAAATGCAAATTTCTTGTTAAATAGTATTTAGTATTATATACTACTAATTAAGAGGTATAAAACGTCGCAGCCTAACCTCCAGTGGCACTGGTAACTGTCACAGCCGTGTCAGAATTGGCTCCTAGGGTCTTTATATAGTAATGGGAGTGTTCCCAGGGAAACACACCATAATGCAAATAACTAAACTAAATGCAAATTTCTTGTTAAATAGTATTTAGTATTATATACTACTAATTAAGAGGTATAAAACGTCGCAGCCTTACCTCCAGTGGCACTGGTTACTGTCACAGCCGTGTCAGAATTGGCTCCTAGGGTCTTTAAATAGTAATGGGAGTGTTCCCAGGGAAACACACCATAATGCAAATAACTAAACTAAATGCAAATTTCTTGTTAAATAGTATTTAGTATTATATACTACTAATTTAGAGGTATAAAACGTCGCAGGCTAACCTCCAGTGGCGCTGGTTACTGTCACAGCCGTGTCAGAATTGGCTCCTAGGGTCTCTATATAGTAATGGGAGTGTTCCCAGGGAAACACACCATAATGCAAATAACTAAACTAAATGCAAATTTCTTGTTAAATAGTATTTAGTATTATATACTACTAATTAAGAGGTATAAAACGTCGCAGCCTAACCTCCAGTGGCACTGGTTACTGTCACAGCCGTGTCAGAATTGTCTCCTAGGGTCTTTAAATAGTAATGGGAGTGTTCCCAGGGAAGCACACCATAATGCAAATAACTAAACTAAATGCAAATTTTTTGTTAAATAGTATTTAGTATTATATACTACTAATTTAGAGGTATAAAACGTCGCAGGCTAACCTCCAGTGGCGCTGGTTACTGTCACAGCCGTGTCAGAATTGGCTCCTAGGGTCTTTATATAGTAATGGGAGTGTTCCCAGGGAAACACACCATAATGCAAATAACAAAACTAAATGCAAATTTCTTGTTAAATAGTATTTAGTATTATATACTACTAATTAAGAGGTATAAAACGTCGCAGGCTAACCTCCAGTGGCGCTGGTTACTGTCACAGCCGTGTCAGCATTGGCTCCTATGCTCTTTATATAGTAATGGGAGTGTTCCCAGGGAAACACACCATAATGCAAATAACTAAACTAAATGCAAATTGCTTGTTAAATAGTATTTAGGATTATATACTACTAATTAAGAGGTATAAAACGTCGCAGGCTAACCTCCAGTGGCGCTGGTTACTGTCACAGCCGTGTCAGCATTGGCTCCTAGGCTCTTTATATAGTAATGGGAGTGTTCCCAGGGAAACACACCATAATGCAAATAACTAAACTAAATGCAAATTTCTTGTTAAATAGTATTTAGTATTATATACTACTAATTAAGAGGTATAAAACGTCGCAGCCTAACCTCCAGATGCACTGGTTACTGTCACAGCCGTGTCAGAATTGGCTCCTAGGTTCTTTATATAGTAATGGGAGTGTTCCCGGGGAAACACACCATAATGCAAATAACTAAACTAAATGCAAATTTCTTGTTAAATAGTATTTAGTATTATATACTACTAATTAAGAGGTATAAAACGTCGCAGGCTAACCTCCAGTGGCGCTGGTTACTGTCACAGCCGTGTCAGCATTGGCTCCTAGGCTCTTTATATAGTAATGGGAGTGTTCCCAGGGAAACACACCATAATGCAAATAACTAAACTAAATGCAAATTTCTTGTTAAATAGTATTTAGTATTATATACTACTAATTAAGAGGTATAAAACGTCACAGCCTAACCTCCAGTGGCACTGGTTACTGTCACAGCCGTGTCAGAATTGGCTCCTAGGGTCTTTATATAGTAATGGGAGTGTTCCCAGGGAAACACACCATAATGCAAATAACTAAACTAAATGCAAATTTCTTGTTAAATAGTATTTAGTATTATATACTACTAATTAAGAGGTATAAAACGTAGCAGGCTAACCTCCAGTGGCGCTGGTTACTGTCACAGCCGTGTCAGCATTGGCTCCTAGGCTCTTTATATAGTAATGGGAGTGTTCCCAGGGAAACACACCATAATGCAAATAACTAAACTAAATGCAAATTTCTTGTTAAATAGTATTTAGTATTATATACTACTAATTAAGAGGTATAAAACGTCGCAGGCTAACCTCCAGTGGCGCTGGTTACTGTCACAGCCGTGTCAGAATTGGCTCCTAGGGTCTTTATATAGTAATGGGAGTGTTCCCAGGGAAACACACCATAATGCAAATAACTAAACTAAATGCAAATTTCTTGTTAAATAGTATTTAGTATTATATACTACTAATTAAGAGGTATAAAACGTCGCAGCCTAACCTCCAGTGGCACTGGTAACTGTCACAGCCGTGTCAGAATTGGCTCCTAGGGTCTTTATATAGTAATGGGAGTGTTCCCAGGGAAACACACCATAATGCAAATAACTAAACTAAATGCAAATTTCTTGTTAAATAGTATTTAGTATTATATACTACTAATTAAGAGGTATAAAACGTCGCAGCCTTACCTCCAGTGGCACTGGTTACTGTCACAGCCGTGTCAGAATTGGCTCCTAGGGTCTTTAAATAGTAATGGGAGTGTTCCCAGGGAAACACACCATAATGCAAATAACTAAACTAAATGCAAATTTCTTGTTAAATAGTATTTAGTATTATATACTACTAATTTAGAGGTATAAAACGTCGCAGGCTAACCTCCAGTGGCGCTGGTTACTGTCACAGCCGTGTCAGAATTGGCTCCTAGGGTCTCTATATAGTAATGGGAGTGTTCCCAGGGAAACACACCATAATGCAAATAACTAAACTAAATGCAAATTTCTTGTTAAATAGTATTTAGTATTATATACTACTAATTAAGAGGTATAAAACGTCGCAGCCTAACCTCCAGTGGCACTGGTTACTGTCACAGCCGTGTCAGAATTGTCTCCTAGGGTCTTTAAATAGTAATGGGAGTGTTCCCAGGGAAGCACACCATAATGCAAATAACTAAACTAAATGCAAATTTCTTGTTAAATAGTATTTAGTATTATATACTACTAATTTAGAGGTATAAAACGTCGCAGGCTAACCTCCAGTGGCGCTGGTTACTGTCACAGCCGTGTCAGAATTGGCTCCTAGGGTCTTTATATAGTAATGGGAGTGTTCCCAGGGAAACACACCATAATGCAAATAACAAAACTAAATGCAAATTTCTTGTTAAATAGTATTTAGTATTATATACTACTAATTAAGAGGTATAAAACGTCGCAGGCTGACCTCCAGTGGCGCTGGTTACTGTCACAGCCGTGTCAGCATTGGCTCCTATGCTCTTTATATAGTAATGGGAGTGTTCCCATGGAAACACACAATAATGCAAATAACTAAACTAAATGCAAATTTCTTGTTAAATAGTATTTAGTATTATATACTACTAATTAAGAGGTATAAAACGTCGCAGCCTAACCTCCAGTGGCACTGGTTACTGTCACAGCTGTGTCAGAATTGGCTCCTAGGGTCTTTATATAGTAATGGGAGTGTTCCCAGGCAAACACACCATAATGCAAATAACTAAACTAAATGCAAATTTCTTGTTAAATAGTATTTAGTATTATATACTACTAATTAAGAGGTATAAAACGTCGCAGGCTAACCTCCAGTGGCGCTGGTTACTGTCACAGCTGTGTCAGCATTGGCTCCTAGGGTCTTTATATAGTAATGGGAGTGTTCCCAGGGAAACACACCATAATGCAAATAATTAAACTAAATGCAAATTTCTTGTTAAATAGTATTTAGTATTATATACTACTAATTAAGAGGTATAAAACGTCGCAGCCTAACCTCCAGTGGCACTGGTTACTGTCACAGCCGTGTCAGAATTGGCTCCTAGGGTCTTTATATAGTAATGGGAGTGTTCCCAGGGAAACACACCATAATGCAAATAACTAAACTAAATGCAAATTTCTTGTTAAATAGTATTTAGTATTATATACTACTAATTAAGAGGTATAAAACGTCGCAGCCTAACCTCCAGTGGCACTGGTTACTGTCACAGCCGTGTCAGAATTGGCTCCTAGGGTCTTTATATAGTAATGGGAGTGTTCCCAGGGAAACACACCATAATGCAAATAACTAAACTAAATGCAAATTTCTTGTTAAATAGTATTTAGTATTATATACTACTAATTAAGAGGTATAAAACGTCGCAGGCTAACCTCCAGTGGCGCTGGTTACTGTCACAGCCGTGTCAGCATTGGCTCCTAGGCTCTTTATATAGTAATGGGAGTGTTCCCAGGGAAACACACCATAATGCAAATAACTAAACTAAATGCAAATTTCTTGTTAAATAGTATTTAGTATTATATACTACTAATTAAGAGGTATAAAACGTCGCAGGCTAACCTCCAGTGGCGCTGGTTACTGTCACAGCCGTGTCAGAATTGGCTCCTAGGGTCTTTATATAGTAATGGGAGTGTTCCCAGGGAAACACACCATAATGCAAATAACTAAACTAAATGCAAATTTCTTGTTAAATAGTATTTAGTATTATATACTACTAATTAAGAGGTATAAAACGTCGCAGCCTAACCTCCAGTGGCACTGGTAACTGTCACAGCCGTGTCAGAATTGGCTCCTAGGGTCTTTATATAGTAATGGGAGTGTTCCCAGGGAAACACACCATAATGCAAATAACTAAACTAAATGCAAATTTCTTGTTAAATAGTATTTAGTATTATATACTACTAATTAAGAGGTATAAAACGTCGCAGCCTTACCTCCAGTGGCACTGGTTACTGTCACAGCCGTGTCAGAATTGGCTCCTAGGGTCTTTAAATAGTAATGGGAGTGTTCCCAGGGAAACACACCATAATGCAAATAACTAAACTAAATGCAAATTTCTTGTTAAATAGTATTTAGTATTATATACTACTAATTTAGAGGTATAAAACGTCGCAGGCTAACCTCCAGTGGCGCTGGTTACTGTCACAGCCGTGTCAGAATTGGCTCCTAGGGTCTCTATATAGTAATGGGAGTGTTCCCAGGGAAACACACCATAATGCAAATAACTAAACTAAATGCAAATTTCTTGTTAAATAGTATTTAGTATTATATACTACTAATTAAGAGGTATAAAACGTCGCAGCCTAACCTCCAGTGGCACTGGTTACTGTCACAGCCGTGTCAGAATTGTCTCCTAGGGTCTTTAAATAGTAATGGGAGTGTTCCCAGGGAAGCACACCATAATGCAAATAACTAAACTAAATGCAAATTTCTTGTTAAATAGTATTTAGTATTATATACTACTAATTTAGAGGTATAAAACGTCGCAGGCTAACCTCCAGTGGCGCTGGTTACTGTCACAGCCGTGTCAGAATTGGCTCCTAGGGTCTTTATATAGTAATGGGAGTGTTCCCAGGGAAACACACCATAATGCAAATAACAAAACTAAATGCAAATATCTTGTTAAATAGTATTTAGTATTATATACTACTAATTAAGAGGTATAAAACGTCGCAGGCTAACCTCCAGTGGCGCTGGTTACTGTCACAGCCGTGTCAGCATTGGCTCCTATGCTCTTTATATAGTAATGGGAGTGTTCCCAGGGAAACACACAATAATGCAAATAACTAAACTAAATGCAAATTTCTTGTTAAATAGTATTTAGTATTATATACTACTAATTAAGAGGTATAAAACGTCGCAGCCTAACCTCCAGTGGCACTGGTTACTGTCACAGCTGTGTCAGAATTGGCTCCTAGGGTCTTTATATAGTAATGGGAGTGTTCCCAGGGAAACACACCATAATGCAAATAACTAAACTAAATGCAAATTTCTTGTTAAATAGTATTTAGTATTATATACTACTAATTAAGAGGTATAAAACGTCGCAGGCTAACCTCCAGTGGCGCTGGTTACTGTCACAGCTGTGTCAGCATTGGCTCCTAGGGTCTTTATATAGTAATGGGAGTGTTCCCAGGGAAACACACCATAATGCAAATAACTAAACTAAATGCAAATTTCTTGTTAAATAGTATTTAGTATTATATACTACTAATTAAGAGGTATAAAACGTCGCAGCCTAACCTCCAGTGGCACTGGTTACTGTCACAGCCGTGTCAGAATTGGCTCCTAGGGTCTTTATATAGTAATGGGAGTGTTCCCAGGGAAACACACCATAATGCAAATAACTAAACTAAATGCAAATTTCTTGTTAAATAGTATTTAGTATTATATACTACTAATTAAGAGGTATAAAACGTCGCAGCCTAACCTCCAGTGGCACTGGTTACTGTCACAGCCGTGTCAGAATTGGCTCCTAGGGTCTTTATATAGTAATGGGAGTGTTCCCAGGGAAACACACCATAATGCAAATAACTAAACTAAATGCAAATTGCTTGTTAAATAGTATTTAGTATTATATACTACTAATTAAGAGGTATAAAACGTCGCAGGCTAACCTCCAGTGGCGCTGGTTACTGTCACAGCCGTGTCAGCATTGGCTCCTAGGCTCTTTATATAGTAATGGGAGTGTTCCCAGGGAAACACACCATAATGCAAATAACAAAACTAAATGCAAATTTCTTGTTAAATAGTATTTAGTATTATATACTACTAATTAAGAGGTATAAAACGTCGCAGCCTAACCTCCAGTGGCACTGGTTACTGTCACAGCCGTGTCAGAATTGGCTCCTAGGGTCTTTATATAGTAATGGGAGTGTTCCCAGGGAAGCACACCATAATGCAAATAACTAAACTAAATGCAAATTTCTTGTTAAATAGTATTTAGTATTATATACTACTAATTTAGAGGTATAAAACGTCGCAGGCTAACCTCCAGTGGCGCTGGTTACTGTCACAGCCGTGTCAGAATTGGCTCCTAGGGTCTTTATATAGTAATGGGAGTGTTCCCAGGGAAA
Organism: Locusta migratoria; assembly: GCA_026315105.1. NCBI lineage: Eukaryota > Metazoa > Arthropoda > Insecta > Orthoptera > Acrididae > Locusta > Locusta migratoria. The sequence goes on from CM048748.1 coordinate 483,228,199, forward strand.
CACACCATAATGCAAATAACAAAACTAAATGCAAATTTCTTGTTAAATAGTATTTAGTATTATATACTACTAATTAAGAGGTATAAAACGTCGCAGGCTAACCTCCAGTGGCGCTGGTTACTGTCACAGCCGTGTCAGCATTGGCTCCTATGCTCTTTATATAGTAATGGGAGTGTTCCCAGGGAAACACACAATAATGCAAATAACTAAACTAAATGCAAATTTCTTGTTAAATAGTATTTAGTATTATATACTACTAATTAAGAGGTATAAAACGTCGCAGCCTAACCTCCAGTGGCACTGGTTACTGTCACAGCTGTGTCAGAATTGGCTCCTAGGGTCTTTATATAGTAATGGGAGTGTTCCCAGGGAAACACACCATAATGCAAATAACTAAACTAAATGCAAATTTCTTGTTAAATAGTATTTAGTATTATATACTACTAATTAAGAGGTATAAAACGTCGCAGGCTAACCTCCAGTGGCGCTGGTTACTGTCACAGCTGTGTCAGCATTGGCTCCTAGGGTCTTTATATAGTAATGGGAGTGTTCCCAGGGAAACACACCATAATGCAAATAACTAAACTAAATGCAAATTTCTTGTTAAATAGTATTTAGTATTATATACTACTAATTAAGAGGTATAAAACGTCGCAGCCTAACCTCCAGTGGCACTGGTTACTGTCACAGCCGTGTCAGAATTGGCTCCTAGGGTCTTTATATAGTAATGGGAGTGTTCCCAGGGAAACACACCATAATGCAAATAACTAAACTAAATGCAAATTTCTTGTTAAATAGTATTTAGTATTATATACTACTAATTAAGAGGTATAAAACGTCGCAGCCTAACCTCCAGTGGCACTGGTTACTGTCACAGCCGTGTCAGAATTGGCTCCTAGGGTCTTTATATAGTAATGGGAGTGTTCCCAGGGAAACACACCATAATGCAAATAACTAAACTAAATGCAAATTGCTTGTTAAATAGTATTTAGTATTATATACTACTAATTAAGAGGTATAAAACGTCGCAGGCTAACCTCCAGTGGCGCTGGTTACTGTCACAGCCGTGTCAGCATTGGCTCCTAGGCTCTTTATATAGTAATGGGAGTGTTCCCAGGGAAACACACCATAATGCAAATAACAAAACTAAATGCAAATTTCTTGTTAAATAGTATTTAGTATTATATACTACTAATTAAGAGGTATAAAACGTCGCAGCCTAACCTCCAGTGGCACTGGTTACTGTCACAGCCGTGTCAGAATTGGCTCCTAGGGTCTTTATATAGTAATGGGAGTGTTCCCAGGGAAACACATCATAATGCAAATAACTAAACTAAATGCAAATTTCTTGTTAAATAGTATTTAGTATTATATACTACTAATTAAGAGGAATAAAACGTCGCAGGCTAACCTCCAGTGGCGCTGGTTACTGTCACAGCCGTGTCAGAATTGGCTCCTAGGGTCTTTATATAGTAATGGGAGTGTTCCCAGGGAAACACACCATAATGCAAATAACTAAACTAAATGCAAATTTCTTGTTAAATAGTATTTAGTATTATATACTACTAATTAAGAGGTATAAAACGTCGCAGCCTAACCTCCAGTGGCACTGGTTACTGTCACAGCCGTGTCAGAATTGGCTCCTAGGGTGTTTATATAGTAATGGTAGTGTTCCCAGGGAAACACACCATAATGCAAATAACTAAACTAAATGCAAATTTCTTGTTAAATAGTATTTAGTATTATATACTACTAATTAAGAGGTATAAAACGTCGCAGCCTAACCTCCAGTGGCACTGGTTACTGTCACAGCCGTGTCAGAATTGGCTCCTAGGGTTTTTTATATAGTAATGGGAGTGTTCCCAGGGAAACACACCATAATGCAAATAACTAAACTAAATGCAAATTTCTTGTTAAATAGTATTTAGTATTATATACTACTAATTAAGAGGTATAAAACGTCGCAGGCTAACCTCCAGTGGCGCTGGTTACTGTCACAGCCGTGTCAGCATTGGCTCCTAGGCTCTTTATATAGTAATGGGAGTGTTCCCAGGGAAACACACCATAATGCAAATAACTAAACTAAATGCAAATTTCTTGTTAAATAGTATTTAGTATTATATACTACTAATTAAGATGTATAAAACGTCGCAGGCTAACCTCCAGTGGCGCTGGTTACTGTCACAGCCGTGTCAGCATTGGCTCCTAGGCTCTTTATATAGTAATGGGAGTGTTCCCAGGGATACACACCATAATGCAAATAACTAAACTAAATGCAAATTTCTTGTTAAATAGTATTTAGTATTATATACTACTAATTAAGAGGTATAAAACTTCGCAGGCTAACCTCCAGTGGCGCTGGTTACTGTCACAGCCGTGTCAGCATTGGCTCCTATGCTCTTTATATAGTAATGGGAGTGTTCCCAGGGAAACACACCATAATGCAAATAACTAAACTAAATGCAAATTTCTTGTTAAATAGTATTTAGTATTATATACTACTAATTAAGAGGTATAAAACGTCGCAGCCTAACCTCCAGTGGCACTGGTTACTGTCACAGCCGTGTCAGAAATGGCTCCTAGGGTCTTTATATAGTAATGGGAGTGTTCCCAGGGAAACACACCATAATGCAAATAACTAAACTGAATGCAAATTTCTTGTTAAATAGTATTTAGTATTATATGCTACTAATTAAAAGGTATAAAACGTCGCAGGCTAACCTCCAGTGGCGCTGGTTACTGTCACAGCCGTGTCAGCATTGGCTCCTAGGGTCTTTATATAGTAATGGGAGTGTTCCCAGGGAAACACACCATAATGCAAATAACTAAACTAAATGCAAATTTCTTGTTAAATAGTATTTAGTATTATATACTACTAATTAAGAGGTATAAAACGTCGCAGCCTAACCTCCAGTGGCACTGGTTACTGTCACAGCCGTGTCAGAATTGGCTCCTAGGGTCTTTATATAGTAATGGGAGTGTTCCCAGGGAAACACACCATAATGCAAATAACTAAACTAAATGCAAATTGCTTGTTAAATAGTATTTAGGATTATATACTACTAATTAAGAGGTATAAAACGTCGCAGGCTAACCTCCAGTGGCGCTGGTTACTGTCACAGCCGTGTCAGCATTGGCTCCGAGGCTCTTTATATAGTAATGGGAGTGTTCCCAGGGAAACACACCATAATGCAAATAACTAAACTAAATGCAAATTTCTTGTTAAATAGTATTTAGTATTATATACTACTAATTAAGAGGTATAAAACGTCGCAGGCTAACCTCCAGTGGCGCTGGTTACTGTCACAGCCGTGTCAGAATTGGCACCTAGGGTTTTTATATAGTAATGGGAGTGTTCCCAGGGAAACACACCATAATGCAAATAACTAAACTAAATGCAAATTTCTTGTTAAATAGTATTTAGTATTATATACTACTAATTAAGAGGTATAAAACGTCGCAGCCTAACCTGCAGTGGCACTGGTTACTGTCACAGCCGTGTCAGAATTGGCTCCTAGGGTCTTTATATAGTAATGGGAGTGTTCCCAGGGAAACACACCATAATGCAAATCACTAAACTAAATGCAAATTTCTTGTTAAATAGTATTTAGTATTATATACTACTAATTAAGAGGTATAAAACGTCGCAGGCTAACCTCCAGTGGCGCTGGTTACTGTCACAGCCGTGTCAGCATTGGCTCCTAGGCTCTTTATATAGTAATGGGAGTGTTCCCAGGGAAACACACCATAATGCAAATAACTAAACTAAATGCAAATTTCTTGTTAAATAGTATTTAGTATTATATACTACTAATTAAGATGTATAAAACGTCGCAGGCTAACCTCCAGTGGCGCTGGTTACTGTCACAGCCGTGTCAGCATTGGCTCCTAGGCTCTTTATATAGTAATGGGAGTGTTCCCAGGGAAACACACCATAATGCAAATAACTAAACTAAATGCAAATTTCTTGTTAAATAGTATTTAGTATTATATACTACTAAATTAGAGGTATAAAACGTCGCAGCTTAACCTCCAGTGGCACTGGTTACTGTCACAGCCGTGTCAGAATTGGCTCCTAGGGTCTTTATATAGTAATGGGAGTGTTCCCAGGGAAACACACCATAATGCAAATAACTAAACTAAATGCAAATTTCTTGTTAAATAGTATTTAGTATTATATACTACTAATTAAGAGGTAGAAAACGTCGCAGGCTAACCTCCAGTGGCGCTGGTTACTGTCACAGCCGTGTCAGCATTGGCTCCTAGGCACTTTATATAGTAATGGGAGGGTTCCCAGGGAAACACACCATAATGCCAATAACTAAACTAAATGCAAATTTCTTGTTAAATAGTATTTAGTATTATATACTACTAATTAAGAGGTATAAAACGTCGCAGGCTAACCTCCAGTGGCGCTGGTTACTGTCACAGCCGTGTCAGCATTGGCTCCTAGGGTCTTTTATATTAATGGGAGTGTTCCCAGGGAAACACACCATAATGCAAATAACTAAACAAAATGCAAATTTCTTGTTAAATAGTATTTAGTATTATATACTATTAATTAAGAGGTATAAATCGTCTCAGCCTAACCTCCAGTGGCACTGGTTACTGTGACAGCCGTGTCAGCATTGGCTCCTAGGGTCTTTATATAGTAATGGGAGTGTTCCCAGGGAAACACACCATTATGCAAATAACTAAAAAAAATACAATTTTCTCTTTAAATAGTATTTAATATGATATACTACTAATTAATAGGTAAAACATGTAGCAGGCTAACCTCCAGTGGCGCTGGTTACTGTCACAGCCTTGTCGGCATTGGCTCCTAGGGTCTTTATATAGTAATTGGAGTGTTCCCAAGGAAACACACCATAATGAAAATAACTAAACTAAATGCAAATTTCTTGTTAAATAGTATTTAGTATTATACACTACTAATTAAGAGGTATAAAACGTCGCAGGCTAACCTACAGTGGCGCTGGTTACTGTCACAGCCGTGTCAGCATTGGCTCCTTGGGTCTTTATATAGTAATGGGAGTGTTCCCAGGGAAACACACCATAATGCAAATAACTAAACTAAATGCAAATTTCTTGTTAAATAGTATTTAGTATTATATACTACTAATTAAGAGGTATAAAACGTCGCAGCCTAACCTCCAGTGGCACTGGTTACTGTCACAGCCGTGTCAGCATTGGCTCCTAGGGTCTTTATATAGTAATGGGAGTGTTCCCAGGGAAACACACCATAATGCAAATAACTAAACTAAATGCAAATTTCTTGTTAAATAGTATTTAGTATTATATACTACTAATTAAGAGGTATAAAACGTCGCAGGCTAACCTCCAGTGGCGCTGGTTACTGTCACAGCCGTGTCAGCATTGGCTCCTAGGCTCTTTATATAGTAATGGGAGTGTTCCCAGGGAAACACACCATAATGCAAATAACTAAACTAAATGCAAATTTCTTGTTAAATAGTATTTAGTATTATATACTAATAATTAAGAGGTATAAAACGTCGCAGCCTAACCTCCAATGGCACTGGTTACTGTCACAGCCGTGTCAGAATTGGCTCCTAGGGTCTTTATATAGTAATGGGAGTGTTCCCAGGGAAACACACCATAATGCAAATAACTAAACTAAATGCAAATTACTTGTTAAATAGTATTTAGTATTATATACTACTAATTAAGAGGTATAAAACGTCGCAGCCTAACCTCCAGTGGCACTGGTTACTGTCACAGCCGTGTCAGAATTGGCTCCTAGGGTCTTTATATAGTAATGGGAGTGTTCCCAGGGAAACACACCATTATGCAAATAACTAAAAAAAATACAATTTTCTCTTTAAATAGTATTTAATATGATATACTACTAATTAATAGGTAAAACATGTCGCAGGCTAACCTCCAGTGGCGCTGGTTACTGTCACAGCCTTGTCGGCATTGGCTCCTAGGGTCTTTATATAGTAATTGGAGTGTTCCCAAGGAAACACACCATAATGCAAATAACTAAACTAAATGCAAATTTCTTGTTAAATAGTATTTAGTATTATATACTACTAATTAAGAGGTATAAAACGTCGCAGGCTAACCTCCAGTGGCGCTGGTTACTGTCACAGCCTTGTCGGCATTGGCTCCTAGGCTCTTTATATAGTAATGGGAGTGTTCCCAGGGAAACACACCATAATGCAAATAACTAAACTAAATGCAAATTTCTTGTTAAATAGTATTTAGTATTATATACTACTAATTAAGAGGTATAAAACGTCGCAGGCTAACCTCCAGTGGCGCTGGTTACTGTCACAGCCGTGTCAGCATTGGCTCCTAGGGTCTTTATATAGTAATGGGAGTGTTCCCAGGGAAACACACCATTATGCAAATAACTAAAAAAAATACAATTTTCTCTTTAAATAGTATTTAATATGATATACTACTAATTAATAGGTAAAACATGTCGCAGGCTAACCTCCAGTGGCGCTGGTTACTGTCACAGCCTTGACGGCATTGGCTCCTAGGGTCTTTATATAGTAATTGGAGTGTTCCCAAGGAAACACACCATAATGCAAATAACAAAACTAAATGCAAATTTCTTGTTAAATAGTATTTAGTATTATATACTACTAATTAAGAGGTATAAAACGTCGCAGCCTAACCTCCAGTGGCACTGGTTACTGTCACAGCCGTGTCAGAATTGGCTCCTAGGGTGTTTATATAGTAATGGTAGTGTTCCCAGGGAAACACACCATAATGCAAATAACTAAACTAAATGCAAATTTCTTGTTAAATAGTATTTAGTATTATATACTACTAATTAAGAGGTATAAAACGTCGCAGCCTAACCTCCAGTGGCACTGGTTACTGTCACAGCCGTGTCAGAATTGGCTCCTAGGGTTTTTTATATAGTAATGGGAGTGTTCCCAGGGAAACACACCATAATGCAAATAACTAAACTAAATGCAAATTTCTTGTTAAATAGTATTTAGTATTATATACTACTAATTAAGAGGTATAAAACGTCGCAGGCTAACCTCCAGTGGCGCTGGTTACTGTCACAGCCGTGTCAGCATTGGCTCCTAGGCTCTTTATATAGTAATGGGAGTGTTCCCAGGGAAACACACCATAATGCAAATAACTAAACTAAATGCAAATTTCTTGTTAAATAGTATTTAGTATTATATACTACTAATTAAGATGTATAAAACGTCGCAGGCTAACCTCCAGTGGCGCTGGTTACTGTCACAGCCGTGTCAGCATTGGCTCCTAGGCTCTTTATATAGTAATGGGAGTGTTCCCAGGGATACACACCATAATGCAAATAACTAAACTAAATGCAAATTTCTTGTTAAATAGTATTTAGTATTATATACTACTAATTAAGAGGTATAAAACTTCGCAGGCTAACCTCCAGTGGCGCTGGTTACTGTCACAGCCGTGTCAGCATTGGCTCCTATGCTCTTTATATAGTAATGGGAGTGTTCCCAGGGAAACACACCATAATGCAAATAACTAAACTAAATGCAAATTTCTTGTTAAATAGTATTTAGTATTATATACTACTAATTAAGAGGTATAAAACGTCGCAGCCTAACCTCCAGTGGCACTGGTTACTGTCACAGCCGTGTCAGAAATGGCTCCTAGGGTCTTTATATAGTAATGGGAGTGTTCCCAGGGAAACACACCATAATGCAAATAACTAAACTGAATGCAAATTTCTTGTTAAATAGTATTTAGTATTATATGCTACTAATTAAAAGGTATAAAACGTCGCAGGCTAACCTCCAGTGGCGCTGGTTACTGTCACAGCCGTGTCAGCATTGGCTCCTAGGGTCTTTATATAGTAATGGGAGTGTTCCCAGGGAAACACACCATAATGCAAATAACTAAACTAAATGCAAATTTCTTGTTAAATAGTATTTAGTATTATATACTACTAATTAAGAGGTATAAAACGTCGCAGCCTAACCTCCAGTGGCACTGGTTACTGTCACAGCCGTGTCAGAATTGGCTCCTAGGGTCTTTATATAGTAATGGGAGTGTTCCCAGGGAAACACACCATAATGCAAATAACTAAACTAAATGCAAATTGCTTGTTAAATAGTATTTAGGATTATATACTACTAATTAAGAGGTATAAAACGTCGCAGGCTAACCTCCAGTGGCGCTGGTTACTGTCACAGCCGTGTCAGCATTGGCTCCGAGGCTCTTTATATAGTAATGGGAGTGTTCCCAGGGAAACACACCATAATGCAAATAACTAAACTAAATGCAAATTTCTTGTTAAATAGTATTTAGTATTATATACTACTAATTAAGAGGTATAAAACGTCGCAGGCTAACCTCCAGTGGCGCTGGTTACTGTCACAGCCGTGTCAGAATTGGCACCTAGGGTTTTTATATAGTAATGGGAGTGTTCCCAGGGAAACACACCATAATGCAAATAACTAAACTAAATGCAAATTTCTTGTTAAATAGTATTTAGTATTATATACTACTAATTAAGAGGTATAAAACGTCGCAGCCTAACCTGCAGTGGCACTGGTTACTGTCACAGCCGTGTCAGAATTGGCTCCTAGGGTCTTTATATAGTAATGGGAGTGTTCCCAGGGAAACACACCATAATGCAAATCACTAAACTAAATGCAAATTTCTTGTTAAATAGTATTTAGTATTATATACTACTAATTAAGAGGTATAAAACGTCGCAGGCTAACCTCCAGTGGCGCTGGTTACTGTCACAGCCGTGTCAGCATTGGCTCCTAGGCTCTTTATATAGTAATGGGAGTGTTCCCAGGGAAACACACCATAATGCAAATAACTAAACTAAATGCAAATTTCTTGTTAAATAGTATTTAGTATTATATACTACTAATTAAGATGTATAAAACGTCGCAGGCTAACCTCCAGTGGCGCTGGTTACTGTCACAGCCGTGTCAGCATTGGCTCCTAGGCTCTTTATATAGTAATGGGAGTGTTCCCAGGGAAACACACCATAATGCAAATAACTAAACTAAATGCAAATTTCTTGTTAAATAGTATTTAGTATTATATACTACTAAATTAGAGGTATAAAACGTCGCAGCTTAACCTCCAGTGGCACTGGTTACTGTCACAGCCGTGTCAGAATTGGCTCCTAGGGTCTTTATATAGTAATGGGAGTGTTCCCAGGGAAACACACCATAATGCAAATAACTAAACTAAATGCAAATTTCTTGTTAAATAGTATTTAGTATTATATACTACTAATTAAGAGGTAGAAAACGTCGCAGGCTAACCTCCAGTGGCGCTGGTTACTGTCACAGCCGTGTCAGCATTGGCTCCTAGGCACTTTATATAGTAATGGGAGGGTTCCCAGGGAAACACACCATAATGCCAATAACTAAACTAAATGCAAATTTCTTGTTAAATAGTATTTAGTATTATATACTACTAATTAAGAGGTATAAAACGTCGCAGGCTAACCTCCAGTGGCGCTGGTTACTGTCACAGCCGTGTCAGCATTGGCTCCTAGGGTCTTTTATATTAATGGGAGTGTTCCCAGGGAAACACACCATAATGCAAATAACTAAACAAAATGCAAATTTCTTGTTAAATAGTATTTAGTATTATATACTATTAATTAAGAGGTATAAATCGTCTCAGCCTAACCTCCAGTGGCACTGGTTACTGTGACAGCCGTGTCAGCATTGGCTCCTAGGGTCTTTATATAGTAATGGGAGTGTTCCCAGGGAAACACACCATTATGCAAATAACTAAAAAAAATACAATTTTCTCTTTAAATAGTATTTAATATGATATACTACTAATTAATAGGTAAAACATGTAGCAGGCTAACCTCCAGTGGCGCTGGTTACTGTCACAGCCTTGCCGGCATTGGCTCCTAGGGTCTTTATATAGTAATTGGAGTGTTCCCAAGGAAACACACCATAATGAAAATAACTAAACTAAATGCAAATTTCTTGTTAAATAGTATTTAGTATTATACACTACTAATTAAGAGGTATAAAACGTCGCAGGCTAACCTACAGTGGCGCTGGTTACTGTCACAGCCGTGTCAGCATTGGCTCCTTGGGTCTTTATATAGTAATGGGAGTGTTCCCAGGGAAACACACCATAATGCAAATAACTAAACTAAATGCAAATTTCTTGTTAAATAGTATTTAGTATTATATACTACTAATTAAGAGGTATAAAACGTCGCAGCCTAACCTCCAGTGGCACTGGTTACTGTCACAGCCGTGTCAGCATTGGCTCCTAGGGTCTTTATATAGTAATGGGAGTGTTCCCAGGGAAACACACCATAATGCAAATAACTAAACTAAATGCAAATTTCTTGTTAAATAGTATTTAGTATTATATACTACTAATTAAGAGGTATAAAACGTCGCAGGCTAACCTCCAGTGGCGCTGGTTACTGTCACAGCCGTGTCAGCATTGGCTCCTAGGCTCTTTATATAGTAATGGGAGTGTTCCCAGGGAAACACACCATAATGCAAATAACTAAACTAAATGCAAATTTCTTGTTAAATAGTATTTAGTATTATATACTAATAATTAAGAGGTATAAAACGTCGCAGCCTAACCTCCAATGGCACTGGTTACTGTCACAGCCGTGTCAGAATTGGCTCCTAGGGTCTTTATATAGTAATGGGAGTGTTCCCAGGGAAACACACCATAATGCAAATAACTAAACTAAATGCAAATTACTTGTTAAATAGTATTTAGTATTATATACTACTAATTAAGAGGTATAAAACGTCGCAGCCTAACCTCCAGTGGCACTGGTTACTGTCACAGCCGTGTCAGAATTGGCTCCTAGGGTCTTTATATAGTAATGGGAGTGTTCCCAGGGAAACACACCATTATGCAAATAACTAAAAAAAATACAATTTTCTCTTTAAATAGTATTTAATATGATATACTACTAATTAATAGGTAAAACATGTCGCAGGCTAACCTCCAGTGGCGCTGGTTACTGTCACAGCCTTGTCGGCATTGGCTCCTAGGGTCTTTATATAGTAATTGGAGTGTTCCCAAGGAAACACACCATAATGCAAATAACTAAACTAAATGCAAATTTCTTGTTAAATAGTATTTAGTATTATATACTACTAATTAAGAGGTATAAAACGTCGCAGGCTAACCTCCAGTGGCGCTGGTTACTGTCACAGCCTTGTCGGCATTGGCTCCTAGGCTCTTTATATAGTAATGGGAGTGTTCCCAGGGAAACACACCATAATGCAAATAACTAAACTAAATGCAAATTTCTTGTTAAATAGTATTTAGTATTATATACTACTAATTAAGAGGTATAAAACGTCGCAGGCTAACCTCCAGTGGCGCTGGTTACTGTCACAGCCGTGTCAGCATTGGCTCCTAGGGTCTTTATATAGTAATGGGAGTGTTCCCAGGGAAACACACCATTATGCAAATAACTAAAAAAAATACAATTTTCTCTTTAAATAGTATTTAATATGATATACTACTAATTAATAGGTAAAACATGTCGCAGGCTAACCTCCAGTGGCGCTGGTTACTGTCACAGCCTTGACGGCATTGGCTCCTAGGGTCTTTATATAGTAATTGGAGTGTTCCCAAGGAAACACACCATAATGCAAATAACAAAACTAAATGCAAATTTCTTGTTAAATAGTATTTAGTATTATATACTACTAATTAAGAGGTATAAAACGTCGCAGCCTAACCTCCAGTGGCACTGGTTACTGTCACAGCCGTGTCAGAATTGGCTCCTAGGGTCTTTATATAGTAATGGGAGTGTTCCCAGGGAAACACACCATAATGCAAATAACTAAACTAAATGCAAATTTCTTGTTAAATAGTATTTAGTATTATATACTACTAATTAAGAGGTATAAAACGTCGCAGCCTAACCTCCAGTGGCACTGGTTACTGTCACAGCCGTGTCAGAATTGGCTCCTAGGGTCTTTATATAGTAATGGGAGTGTTCCCAGGGAAACACACCATAATGCAAGTAACTAAACTAAATGCAAATTGCTTGTTAAATAGTATTTAGGATTATATGCTACTAATTAAGAGGTATAAAACGTCGCAGGCTAACCTCCAGTGGCGCTGGTTACTGTCACAGCCGTGTCAGCATTGGCTCCTAGGCTCTTTATATAGTAATGGGAGTGTTCCCAGGGAAACACACCATAATGCAAATAACTAAACTAAATGCAAATTTCTTGTTAAATAGTATTTAGTATTATATACTACTAATTAAGAGGTATAAAACGTCGCAGCCTAACCTCCAGATGCACTGGTTACTGTCACAGCCATGTCAGAATTGGCTCCTAGTGTCTTTATATAGTAATGGGAGTGTTCCCGGGGAAACACACCATAATGCAAATAACTAAACTAAATGCAAATTTCTTGTTAAATAGTATTTAGTATTATATACTACTAATTAAGAGGTATAAAACGTCGCAGGCTAACCTCCAGTGGCGCTGGTTACTGTCACAGCCGTGTCAGCATTGGATCCTAGGCTCTTTATATAGTAATGGGAGTGTTCCCAGGGAAACACACCATAATGCAAATAACAAAACTAAATGCAAATTTCTTGTTAAATAGTATTTAGTATTATATACTACTAATTAAGAGGTATAAAACGTCGCAGCCTAACCTCCAGTGGCACTGGTTACTGTCACAGCCGTGTCAGAATTGGCTCCTAGGGTCTTTATATAGTAATGGGAGTGTTCCCAGGGAAACACATCATAATGCAAATAACTAAACTAAATGCAAATTTCTTGTTAAATAGTATTTAGTATTATATACTACTAATTAAGAGGTATAAAACGTCGCAGGCTAACCTCCAGTGGCGCTGGTTACTGTCACAGCCGTGTCAGAATTGGCTCCTAGGGTCTTTATATAGTAATGGGAGTGTTCCCAGGGAAACACACCATAATGCAAATAACTAAACTAAATGCAAATTTCTTGTTAAATAGTATTTAGTATTATATACTACTAATTAAGAGGTATAAAACGTCGCAGCCTAACCTCCAGTGGCACTGGTTACTGTCACAGCCGTGTCAGAATTGGCTCCTAGGGTCTTTATATAGTAATGGTAGTGTTCCCAGGGAAACACACCATAATGCAAATAACTAAACTAAATGCAAATTTCTTGTTAAATAGTATTTAGTATTATATACTACTAATTAAGAGGTATAAAACGTCGCAGCCTAACCTCCAGTGGCACTGGTTACTGTCACAGCCGTGTCAGAATTGGCTCCTAGGGTTTTTTATATAGTAATGGGAGTGTTCCCAGGGAAACACACCATAATGCAAATAACTATACTAAATGCAAATTTCTTGTTAAATAGTATTTAGTATTATATACTACTAATTAAGAGGTATAAAACGTCGCAGGCTAACCTCCAGTGGCGCTGGTTACTGTCACAGCCGTGTCAGCATTGGCTCCTAGGCTCTTTATATAGTAATGGGAGTGTTCCCAGGGAAACACACCATAATGCAAATAACTAAACTAAATGCAAATTTCTTGTTAAGTAGTATTTAGTATTATATACTACTAATTAAGATGTATAAAACGTCGCAGGCTAACCTCCAGTGGCGCTGGTTACTGTCACAGCCGTGTCAGCATTGGCTCCTAGGCTCTTTATATAGTAATGGGAGTGTTCCCAGGGAAACACACCATAATGCAAATAACTAAACTAAATGCAAATTTCTTGTTAAATAGTATTTAGTATTATATACTACTAATTAAGAGGTATAAAACGTCGCAGCCTAACGTACAGTGGCACTGGTTACTGTCACAGCCGTGTCAGAATTGGCTCCTAGGGTCTTTATATAGTAATGGGAGTGTTCCCAGGGAAACACACCATAATGCAAATAACTAAACTAAATGCAAATTTCTTGTTAAATAGTATTTAGTATTATATACTACTAATTAAGAGGTATAAAACGTCGCAGGCTAACCTCCAGTGGCGCTGGTTACTGTCACAGCCGTGTCAGAATTGGCACCTAGGGTTTTTATATAGTAATGGGAGTGTTCCCAGGGAAACACACCATAATGCAAATAACTAAACTAAATGCAAATTTCTTGTTAAATAGTATTTAGTATTATATACTACTAATTAAGAGGTATAAAACGTCGCAGCCTAACCTGCAGTGGCACTGGTTACTGTCACAGCCGTGTCAGAATTGGCTCCTAGGGTCTTTATATAGTAATGGGAGTGTTCCCAGGGAAAGACACCATAATGCAAATCACTAAACTAAATGCAAATTTCTTGTTAAATAGTATTTAGTATTATATACTACTAATTAAAAGGTATAAAACGTCGCAGCCTAACCTCCAGTGGCACTGGTTACTGTCACAGCCGTGTCAGAATTGGCTCCTAGGGTCTTTATATAGTAATGGGAATGTTCCCAGGGAAACACACCATAATGCAAATAACTAAACTAAATGCAAATTTCTTGTTAAATAGTATTTAGTATTATATACTACTAATTAAGAGGTATAAAACGTCACAGCCTACCCTCCAGTGGCACTGGTTACTGTCACAGCCGTGTCAGAATTGGCTCCTAGGGTCTTTATATAGTAATGGGAGTGTTCCCAGGGAAACACACCATAATGCAAATAACTAAACTAAATGCAAATTTCTTGTTAAATAGTATTTAGTATTATATACTACTAATTAAGAGGTATAAAACGTCGCAGGCTAACCTCCAGTGGCGCTGGATACTGTCACAGCCGTGTCAGCATTGGCTCCTAGGCTCTTTATATAGTAATGGGAGTGTTCCCAGGGAAACACACCATAATGCAAATAACTAAACTAAATGCAAATTTCTTGTTAAATAGTATTTAGTATTATATACTACTAATTAAGATGTATAAAACGTCGCAGGCTAACCTCCAGTGGCGCTGGTTACTGTCACAGCCGTGTCAGCATTGGCTCCTAGGCTCTTTATATAGTAATGGGAGTGTTCCCAGGGAAACACACCAAAATGCAAATAACTAAACTAAATGCAAATTTCTTGTTAAATAGTATTTAGTATTATATACTACTAAATTAGAGGTATAAAACGTCGCAGCTTAACCTCCAGTGGCACTGGTTACTGTCACAGCCGTGTCAGAATTGGCTCCTAGGGTCTTTATATAGTAATGGGAGTGTTCCCAGGGAAACACACCATAATGCAAATAACTAAACTAAATGCAAATTTCTTGTTAAATAGTATTTAGTATTATATACTACTAATTAAGAGGTATAAAACGTCGCAGGCTAACCTCCAGTGGCGCTGGTTACTGTCACAGCCGTGTCAGCATTGGCTCCTAGGCACTTTATATAGTAATGGGAGGGTTCCCAGGGAAACACACCATAATGCAAATAACTAAACTAAATGCAAATTTCTTGTTAAATAGTATTTAGTATTATATACTACTAATTAAGAGGTATAAAACGTCGCAGGCTAACCTCCAGTGGCGCTGGTTACTGTCACAGCCGTGTCAGCATTGGCTCCTAGGGTCTTTATATATTAATGGGAGTGTTCCCAGGGAAACACACCATAATGCAAATAACTAAACAAAATGCAAATTTCTTGTTAAATAGTATTTAGTATTATATACTATTAATTAAGAGGTATAAATCGTCTCAGCCTAACCTCCAGTGGCACTGGTTACTGTGACAGCCGTGTCAGCATTGGCTCCTAGGGTCTTTATATAGTAATGGGAGTGTTCCCAGGGAAACACACCATTATGCAAATAACTAAAAAAAATACAATTTTCTCTTTAAATAGTATTTAATATGATATACTACTAATTAATAGGTAAAACATGTAGCAGGCTAACCTCCAGTGGCGCTGGTTACTGTCACAGCCTTGTCGGCATTGGCTCCTAGGGTCTTTATATAGTAATTGGAGTGTTCCCAAGGAAACACACCATAATGAAAATAACAAAACTAAATGCAAATTTCTTGTTAAATAGTATTTAGTATTATATACTACTAATTAAGAGGTATAAAACGTCGCAGGCTAACCTCCAGTGGCGCTGGTTACTGTCACAGCCGTGTCAGCATTGGCTCCTTGGGTCTTTATATAGTAATGGGAGTGTTCCCAGGGAAACACACCATAATGCAAATAACTAAACTAAATGCAAATTTCTTGTTAAATAGTATTTAGTATTATATACTACTAATTAAGAGGTATAAAACGTCGCAGCCTAACCTCCAGTGGCACTGGTTACTGTCACAGCCGTGTCAGAATTGGCTCCTAGGGTCTTTATATAGTAATGGGAGTGTTCCCAGGGAAACACACCATAATGCAAATAACTAAACTAAATGCAAATTTCTTGTTAAATAGTATTTAGTATTATATACTACTAATTAAGAGGTATAAAACGTCGCAGGCTAACCTCCAGTGGCGCTGGTTACTGTCACAGCCGTGTCAGCATTGGCTCCTAGGCTCTTTATATAGTAATGGGAGTGTTCCCAGGGAAACACACCATAATGCAAATAACTAAACTAAATGCAAATTTCTTGTTAAATAGTATTTAGTATTATATACTAATAATTAAGAGGTATAAAACGTCGCAGCCTAACCTCCAATGGCACTGGTTACTGTCACAGCCGTGTCAGAATTGGCTCCTAGGGTCTTTATATAGTAATGGGAGTGTTCCCAGGGAAACACACCATAATGCAAATAACTAAACTAAATGCAAATTTCTTGTTAAATAGTATTTAGTATTATATACTACTAATTAAGAGGTATAAAACGTCGCAGCCTAACCTCCAGTGGCACTGGTTATTGTCACAGCCGTGTCAGAATTGGCTCCTAGGGTCTTTATATAGTAATGGGAGTGTTCCCAGGGAAACACACCATTATGCAAATAACTAAAAAAAATACAATTTTCTCTTTAAATAGTATTTAATATGATATACTACTAATTAATAGGTAAAACATGTCGCAGGCTAACCTCCAGTGGCGCTGGTTACTGTCACAGCCTTGTCGGCATTGGCTCCTAGGATCTTTATATAGTAATTGGAGTGTTCCCAAGGAAACACACCATAATGCAAATAACAAAACTAAATGCAAATTTCTTGTTAAATAGTATTTAGTATTATATACTACTAATTAAGAGGTATAAAACGTCGCAGGCTAACCTCCAGTGGCGCTGGTTACTGTCACAGCTGTGTCAGCATTGGCTCCTAGGCTCTTTATATAGTAATGGGAGTGTTCCCAGGGAAACACACCATAATGCAAATAACTAAACTAAATGCAAATTTCTTGTTAAATAGTATTTAGTATTATATACTACTAATTAAGAGGTATAAAACGTCGCAGGCTAACCTCCAGTGGCGCTGGTTACTGTCACAGCCGTGTCAGCATTGGCTCCTAGGGTCTTTATATAGTAATGGGAGTGTTCCCAGGGAAACACACCATTATGCAAATAACTAAAAAAAATACAATTTTCTCTTTAAATAGTATTTAATATGATATACTACTAATTAATAGGTAAAACATGTCGCGGGCTAACCTCCAGTGGCGCTGGTTACTGTCACAGCCTTGACGGCATTGGCTCCTAGGGTCTTTATATAGTAATTGGAGTGTTCCCAAGGAAACACACCATAATGCAAATAACAAAACTAAATGCAAATTTCTTGTTAAATAGTATTTAGTATTATATACTACTAATTAAGAGGTATAACACGTCGCAGGCTAGCCTCCAGTTGCGCTGGTTACTGTCACAGCCGTGTCAGCATTGGCTCCTAGGGTCTTTATATAGTAATGGGAGTGTTCCCAGGGAAACACACCATAATGCAAATAACTAAACTAAATGCAAATTTCTTGTTAAATAGTATTTAGTATTATATACTACTAATTAAGAGGTATAAAACGTCGCAGCCTAACCTCCAGTGGCACTGGTTATTGTCACAGCCGTGTCAGAATTGGCTCCTAGGGTCTTTATATAGTAATGGGAGTGTTCCCAGGGAAACACACCATTATGCAAATAACTAAAAAAAATACAATTTTCTCTTTAAATAGTATTTAATATGATATACTACTAATTAATAGGTAAAACATGTCGCAGGCTAACCTCCAGTGGCGCTGGTTACTGTCACAGCCTTGTCGGCATTGGCTCCTAGGGTCTTTATATAGTAATTGGAGTGTTCCCAAGGAAACACACCATAATGCAAATAACAAAACTAAATGCAAATTTCTTGTTAAATAGTATTTAGTATTATATACTACTAATTAAGAGGTATAAAACGTCGCAGGCTAACCTCCAGTGGCGCTGGTTACTGTCACAGCTGTGTCAGCATTGGCTCCTAGGCTCTTTATATAGTAATGGGAGTGTTCCCAGGGAAACACACCATAATGCAAATAACTAAACTAAATGCAAATTTCTTGTTAAATAGTATTTAGTATTATATACTACTAATTAAGAGGTATAAAACGTCGCAGGCTAACCTCCAGTGGCGCTGGTTACTGTCACAGCCGTGTCAGCATTGGCTCCTAGGGTCTTTATATAGTAATGGGAGTGTTCCCAGGGAAACACACCATTATGCAAATAACTAAAAAAAATACAATTTTCTCTTTAAATAGTATTTAATATGATATACTACTAATTAATAGGTAAAACATGTCGCAGGCTAACCTCCAGTGGCGCTGGTTACTGTCACAGCCTTGACGGCATTGGCTCCTAGGGTCTTTATATAGTAATTGGAGTGTTCCCAAGGAAACACACCATAATGCAAATAACAAAACTAAATGCAAATTTCTTGTTAAATAGTATTTAGTATTATATACTACTAATTAAGAGGTATAACACGTCGCAGGCTAACCTCCAGTTGCGCTGGTTACTGTCACAGCCGTGTCAGCATTGGCTCCTAGGGTCTTTATATAGTAATGGGAGTGTTCCCAGGGAAACACACCATAATGCAAATAACTAAACTAAATGCAAATTTCTTGTTAAATAGTATTTAGTATTATATACTACTAATTAAGAGGTATAAAACGTCGCAGCCTAACCTCCAGTGTCACTGGTTACTGTCACAGCCGTGTCAGAAATGGCTCCTAGGGTCTTTATATAGTAATGGGAGTGTTCCCAGGGAAACACACCATAATGCAAATAACTAAACTAAATGCAAATTTCTTGTTAAATAGTATTTAGTATTATATACTACTAATTAAGAGGTATAAAACTTCGCAGGCTAACCTCCAGTGGCGCTGGTTACTGTCACAGCCGTGTCAGCATTGGCTCCTAGGCTCTTTATATAGTAATGGGAGTGTTCCCAGGGAAACACACCATAATGCAAATAACTAAACTAAATGCAAATTTCTTGTTAAATAGTATTTAGTATTATATACTACTAATTAAGAGGTATAAAACGTCGCAGCCTAACCTCCAGTGGCACTGGTTACTGTCACAGCCGTGTCAGAATTGGCTCCTAGGGTCTTTATATAGTAATGGGAGTGTTCCCAGGGAAACACACCATTATGCAAATAACTAAAAAAAAATACAATTTTCTCTTTAAATAGTATTTAATATGATATACTACTAATTAATAGGTAAAACATGTCGCAGGCTAACCTCCAGTGGCGCTGGTTACTGTCACAGCCTTGTCGGCATTGGCTCCTAGGGTCTTTATATAGTAATTGGAGTGTTCCCAAGGAAACACACCATAATGCAAATAACAAAACTAAATGCTAATTTCTTGTTAAATAGTATTTAGTATTATATACTACTAATTAAGAGGTATAAAACGTCGCAGGCTAACCTCCAGTGGCGCTGGTTACTGTCACAGCCGTGTCAGCATTGGCTCCTAGGCTCTTTATATAGTAATGGGAGTGTTCCCAGGGAAACACACCATAATGCAAATAACTAAACTAAATGCAAATTTCTTGTTAAATAGTATTTAGTATTATATACTACTAATTAAGAGGTATAAAACGTCGCAGGCTAACCTCCAGTGGCGCTGGTTACTGTCACAGCCGTGTCAGCATTGGCTCCTAGGGTCTTTATATAGTAATGGGAGTGTTCCCAGGGAAACACACCATTATGCAAATAACTAAAAAAAATACAATTTTCTCTTTAAATAGTATTTAATATGATATACTACTAATTAATAGGTAAAACATGTCGCAGGCTAACCTCCAGTGGCGCTGGTTACTGTCACAGCCTTGACGGCATTGGCTCCTAGGGTCTTTATATAGTAATTGGAGTGTTCCCAAGGAAACACACCATAATGCAAATAACAAAACTAAATGCAAATTTCTTGTTAAATAGTATTTAGTATTATATACTACTAATTAAGAGGTATAACACGTCGCAGGCTAACCTCCAGTTGCGCTGGTTACTGTCACGGCTGTGTCAGCATTGGCTCCTAGGATCTTTATATAGTAATGGGAGTGTTCCCAGGGAAACACACCATAATGCAAATAACTAAACTAAATGCAAATTTCTTGTTAAATAGTATTTAGTATTATATACTACTAATTAAGAGGTATAAAACGTCGCAGCCTAACCTCCAGTGTCACTGGTTACTGTCACAGCCGTGTCAGAATTGGCTCCTAGGGTCTTTATATTGTAATGGGAGTGTTCCCAGGGAAACACACCATAATGCAAATAACTAAACTAAATGCAAATTTCTTGTTAAATAGTATTTAGTATTATATACTACTAATTAAGAGGTATAAAACGTCGCAGGCTAACTTCCAGTGGCGCTGGTTACTGTCACAGCCGTGTCAGCATTGGCTCCTAGGGTCTTTATATAGTAATGGGAGTGTTCCCAGGGAAACACACCATAATGCAAATAAATAAACTAAATGCAAATTTCTTGTTAAATAGTATTTAGTATTATATACTACTAATTAAGAGGTATAAAACGTCGCAGCCTAACCTCCAGTGGCACTGGTTACTGTCACAGCGGTGTCAGAATTGGCTCCTAGGGTCTTTATATAGTAATGGGAGTGTTCCCAGGGAAACACACCATAATGCAAATAACTAAACTAAATGCAAATTTCTTGTTAAATAGTATTTAGTATTATATACTACTAATTAAGAGGTATAAAACTTCGCAGGCTAACCTCCAGTGGCGCTGGTTACTGTCACAGCCGTGTCAGCATTGGCTCCTAGGCTCTTTATATAGTAATGGGAGTATTCCCAGGGAAACACACCATAATGCAATTAACAAAACTAATTGCAAATTTCTTGTTAAATAGTATTTAGTATTATATACTACTAATTAAGATGTATAAAACGTCGCAGGCTAACCTCCAGTGGCGCTGGTTACTGTCACAGCCGTGTCAGCATTGGCTCCTAGGGTCTTTATATAGTAATGGGAGTGTTCCCAGGGAAACACACCATAATGCAAATAACTAAACTAAATGCAAATTTCTTGTTAAATAGTATTTAGTATTATATACTACTAATTAAGAGGTATAAAACGTCGCAGGCTAACCTCCAGTGTCACTGGTTACTGTCACAGCCGTGTCAGAATTGGCTCCTAGGGTCTTTAAATAGTAATGGGAGTGTTCCCAGGGAAACACATCATAATGCAAATAACTAAACTAAATGCAAATTTCTTGTTAAATAGTATTTAGTATTATATACTACTAATTAAGAGGTATAAAACGTCGCAGGCTAACTTCCAGTGGCGCTGGTTACTGTCACAGCCGTGTCAGCATTGGCTCCTAGGGTCTTTATATAGTAATGGGAGTGTTCCCAGGGAAACACACCATAATGCAAACAACTAAACTAAATGCAAATTTCTTGTTAAATAGTATTTAGTATTATATACTACTAATTAAGAGGTATAAAACGTCGCAGCCTAACCTCCAGTGGCACTGGTTACTGTCACAGCCGTGTCAGAATTGGCTCCTAGGGTCTTTATATAGTAATGGGAGTGTTCCCAGGGAAACACACCATAATGCAAATAACTAAACTAAATGCAAATTTCTTGTTAAATAGTATTTAGTATTATATACTACTAATTAAGAGGTATAAAACTTCGCAGGCTAACCTCCAGTGGCGCTGGTTACTGTCACAGCCGTGTCAGCATTGGCTCCTAGGCTCTTTATATAGTAATGGGAGTGTTCCCAGGGAAACACACCATAATGCAAATAACTAAACTAAATGCAAATTTCTTGTTAAATAGTATTTAGTATTATATACTACTAATTAAGAGGTATAAAACGTCGCAGCCTAACCTCCAGTGGCACTGGTTACTGTCACAGCCGTGTCAGAATTGGCTCCTAGGGTCTTTATATAGTAATGGGAGTGTTCCCAGGAAAACACACCATTATGCAAATAACTAAAAAAAATTCAATTTTCTCTTTAAATAGTATTTAATATGATATACTACTAATTAATAGGTAAAACATGTCGCAGGCTAACCTCCAGTGGCGCTGGTTACTGTCACAGCCTTGTCGGCATTGGCTCCTAGGGTCTTTATATAGTAATTGGAGTGTTCCCAAGGAAACACACCATAATGCAAATAACAAAACTAAATGCAAATTTCTTGTTAAATAGTATTTAGTATTATATACTACTAATTAAGAGGTATAAAACGTCGCAGGCTAACCTCCAGTGGCGCTGGTTACTGTCACAGCCGTGTCAGCATTGGCTCCTAGGGTCTTTATTTAGTAATGGGAGTGTTCCCAGGGAAACACACCATAATGCAAATAACTAAACTAAATGCAAATTTCTTGTTAAATAGTATTTAGTATTATATACTACTAATTAAGAGGTATAAAACGTCGCAGCCTAACCTCCAGTGTCACTGGTTACTGTCACAGCCGTGTCAGAATTGGCTCCTAGGGTCTTTATATAGTAATGGGAGTGTTCCCAGGGAAACACACCATAATGCAAATAACTAAACTAAATGCAAATTTCTTGTTAAATAGTATTTAGTATTATATACTACTAATTAAGAGGTATAAAACGTCGCAGGCTAACTTCCAGTGGCGCTGGTTACTGTCACAGCCGTGTCAGCATTGGCTCCTAGGGTCTTTATATAGTAATGGGAGTGTTCCCAGGGAAACACACCATAATGCAAATAACTAAACTAAATGCAAATTTCTTGTTAAATAGTATTTAGTATTATATACTACTAATTAAGAGGTATAAAACGTCGCAGCCTAACCTCCAGTGGCACTGGTTACTGTCACAGCCGTGTCAGAATTGGCTCCTAGGGTCTTTATATAGTAATGGGAGTGTTCCCAGGGAAACACACCATAATGCAAATAACTAAACTAAATGCAAATTTCTAGTTAAATAGTATTTAGTATTATATACTACTAATTAAGAGGTATAAAACTTCGCAGGCTAACCTCCAGTGGCGCTGGTTACTGTCACAGCCGTGTCAGCATTGGCTCCTAGGCTCTTTATATAGTAATGGGAGTGTTCCCAGGGAAACACACCATAATGCAATTAACAAAACTAATTGCAAATTTCTTGTTAAATAGTATTTAGTATTATATACTACTAATTAAGATGTATAAAACGTCGCAGGCTAACCTCCAGTGGCGCTGGTTACTGTCACAGCCGTGTCAGCATTGGCTCCTAGGGTCTTTATATAGTAATGGGAGTGTTCCCAGGGAAACACACCATAATGCAAATAAATAAACTAAATGCAAATTTCTTGTTAAATAGTATTTAGTATTATATACTACTAATGAAGAGGTATAAAACGTCGCAGCCTAACCTCCAGTGGCACTGGTTACTGTCACAGCCGTGTCAGAATTGGCTCCTAGGGTCTTTATATAGTAATGGGAGTGTTCCCAGGGAAACACACCATAATGCAAATAACTAAACTAAATGCAAATTTCTTGTTAAATAGTATTTAGTATTATATACTACTAATTAAGAGGTATAAAACGTCGCAGGCTAACCTCCAGTGGCGCTGGTTACTGTCACAGCCGTGTCAGCATTGGCTCCTAGGCTCTTTATATAGTAATGGGAGTGTTCCCAGGGAAACACACCATAATGCAAATAACTAAACTAAATGCAAATTTCTTGTTAAATAGTATTTAGTATTATATACTACTAATTAAGATGTATAAAACGTCGCAGGCTAACCTCCAGTGGCGATGGTTACTGTCACGGCCGTGTCAGCATTGGCTCCTAGGGTCTTTATATAGTAATGGGAGTGTTCCCAGGGAAACACACCATTATGCAAATAACTAAAAAAATACAATTTTCTCTTTAAATATTATTTAATGTGATATACTACTAATTAATAGGTAAAACATGTCGCAGGCTAACCTCCAGTGGCGCTGGTTACTGTCACAGCCTTGTCGGCATTGGCTCCTAGGGTCTTTATATAGTAATTGGAGTGTTCCCAAGGAAACACACCATAATGCAAATAACAAAACTAAATGCAAATTTCTTGTTAAATAGTATTTACTATTATATACTACTAATTAAGAGGTATAAAACGTCGCAGGCTAACCTCCAGTGGCGCTGGTTACTGTCACAGCCGTGTCAGCATTGGCTCCTAGGCTCTTTATATAGTAATGGGAGGGTTCCCAGGGAAACACACCATAGTGCAAATAACTAAACTAAATGCAAATTTCTTGTTAAATAGTATTTAGTATTATATACTACTAATTAAGATGTATAAAACGTCGCAAGCTAACCTCCAGTGGCGCTGGTTACTGTCACAGCCGTGTCAGCATTGGCTCCTAGGGTCTTTATATAGTAATGGGAGTGTTCCCAGGGAAACACACCATTATGCAAATAACTAAAAAAATACAATTTTCTTTTTAAATAGTATTTAATATGATATACTACTAATTAATAGGTAAAACATGTCGCAGGCTAACCTCCAGTGGCGCTGATTACTGTCACAGCCTTGTCGGCATTGGCTCCGAGGGTCTTTATATAGTAATTGGAGTGTTCCCAAGGAAACACACCATAATGCAAATAACAAAACTAATTGCAAATTTCTTGTTAAATAGTATTTAGTATTATATACTACTAATTAAGAGGTATAAAACGTCGCAGGCTAACCTCCAGTGGCGCTGGTTACTGTCACAGCCGTGTCAGCATTGGCTCCTAGGCCCTTTATATAGTAATGGGAGTGTTCCCAGGGAAACACACCATAATGCAAAAAACTAAACTACATGCAAATTTCTTGTTAAATAGTATTTAGTATTATATACTACTAATTAAGATGTATAAAACGTCGCAGGCTAACCTCCAGTGGCGCTGGATACTGTCACAGCCGTGTCAGCATTGGCTCCTATGGTCTATATATAGTAATGGGAGTGTTCCCAGGGAAACACACCATTATGCAAATAACTAAAAAAAATACAATTTTCTCTTTAAATAGTATTTAATATGTTATACTACTAATTAATAGGTAAAACATGTCGCAGGCTAACCTCCAGTGGCGCTGGTTACTGTCACAGCCGTGTCAGCATTGGCTCCTAGGGTCTTTATATAGTAATGGGAGTGTTCCCAGGGAAACACACCATTATGCAAATAACTAAAAAAATACAATTTTCTCTTTAAATAGTATTTAATATGATATACTACTAATTAATAGGTAAAACATGTCGCAGGCTAACCTCCAGTAGCGCTGGTTACTGTCACAGCCGTGTCAGCATTGGCTCCTAGGGTCTTTATATAGTAATGGGAGTGTTCCCAGGGAAACACACCATTCTGCAAATAATTAAAAAAAATACAATTTTCTCTTTAAATAGCATTTAATATGATATACTACTAATTAATAGGTAAAACATGTCGCAGGCTAAACTCCAGTGGCGCTGGTTACTGTCACAGCTGTGTCAGCATTGGCTCCTAGGGTCTTTATATAGTAATGGGAGTGTTCCCAGGGAAACACACCATTATGCAAATAACTAAAAAAATACAATTTTCTCTTTAAATAGTATTTAATATGATATACTACTAATTAATAGGTAAAACATGTCGCAGGCTAACCTCCAGTGGCGCTGGTT
Organism: Locusta migratoria; assembly: GCA_026315105.1. Classification (NCBI taxonomy): domain Eukaryota; kingdom Metazoa; phylum Arthropoda; class Insecta; order Orthoptera; family Acrididae; genus Locusta; species Locusta migratoria. The sequence continues at coordinate 483,254,122 of CM048748.1, forward strand.
ACTGTCACAGCATTGTCAGCATTGGCTGCTAGGGTCTTTATATAGTAATGGGAGTGTTCCCAGGGAAACACACCATTATGCAAATAACTAAAAAAAATACAATTTTCTCTTTAAATAGTATTTAATATGATATACTACTAATTAATAGGTAAAACATGTCGCAGGCTAACCTCCAGTGGCGCTGGTTACGGTCACAGCCGTGTCAGCATTGGCTCCTAGGGTCTTTACATAGTAATGGGAGTGTTCCCAGGGGAACACACCATTCTGCAAATAACTAAAAAAAATACAATTTTCTCTTTAAATAGTATTTAATATGATATACTACTAATTAATAGGTAAAACATGTCGCAGGCTAACCTCCAGTGGCGCTGGTTACGGTCACAGCCGTGTCAGCATTGGCTCCTAGGGTCTTTATATAGTAATGGGAGTGTTCCCAGGGAAACACACCATTATGCAAATAACTAAAAAAAAATACAATTTTCTCTTTAAATAGTATTTAATATGATATACTACTAATTAATAGGTAAAACATGTCGCAGGCTAACCTCCAGTGGCGCTGGTTACGGTCACAGCCGTGTCAGCATTGGCTCCTAGGGTCTTTATATAGTAATTGGAGTGTTCCCAAGGAAACACACCATAATGCAAATAACAAAACTAAATGCAAATTTCTTGTCAAATAGTATTTAGTATTATATACTACTAATTAAGAGGTATAAAACGTCGCAGGCTAACCTCCAGTGGCGCTGGTTACTGTCACAGCCGTGTCAGCATATCCTCCTAGGCTCTTTATATAGTAATTGGAGTGTTCCCAGGGAAACACACCATAATGCAAATAACTAAACTAAATGCAAATTTCTTGTTAAATAGTATTTAGTATTATATACTACTAATTAAGAGGTATAAAACGTCGCAGGCTAACCTCCAGTGGCGCTGGTTACTGTCACAGCCGTGTCAGCATTGGCTCCTAGGGTCTTTATATAGTAATGGGAGTGATCCCAGGGAAACACACCATAATGCAAATAACTAAAAAAAATACAATTTTCTCTTTAAATAGTATTTAATATGATATACTACTAATTAATAGGTAAAACATGTCGCAGGCTAACCTCCAGTGGCGCTGGTTACGGTCACAGCCGTGTCAGCATTGGCTCCTAGGGTCTTTATATAGTAATGGGAGTGTTCCCAGGGAAACACACCATTATGCAAATAACTAAAAAAAAATACAATTTTCTCTTTAAATAGTATTTAATATGATATACTACTAATTAATAGGTAAAACATGTCGCAGGCTAACCTCCAGTGGCGCTGGTTACGGTCACAGCCCTGTCAGCATTGGCTCCTAGGGTCTTTATATAGTAATTGGAGTGTTCCCAAGGAAACACACCATAATGCAAATAACAAAACTAAATGCAAATTTCTTGTCAAATAGTATTTAGTATTATATACTACTAATTAAGAGGTATAAAACGTCGCAGGCTAACCTCCAGTGGCGCTGGTTACTGTCACAGCCGTGTCAGCATTGCCTCCTAGGCTCTTTATATAGTAATTGGAGTGTTCCCAGGGAAACACACCATAATGCAAATAACTAAACTAAATGCAAATTTCTTGTCAAATAGTATTTAGTATTATATACTACTAATTAAGAGGTATAAAACGTCGCAGGCTAACCTCCAGTTGCGCTGGTTACTGTCACAGCCTTGTCAGCATTGGCTGCTAGGGTCTTTATATAGTAATGGGAGTGTTCCCAGGGAAACACACCATTATGCAAATAACTAAAAAAAATACAATTTTCTCTTTAAATAGTATTTAATATGATATACTACTAATTAATAGGTAAAACATGTCGCAGGCTAACCTCCAGTGGCGCTAGTTACTGTCACAGCCGTGTCAGCATTGGCTCCTAGGGACTTTATATAGTAATGGGAGTGATCCCAGGGAAACACACCATAATGCAAATAACTAAAAAAAATACAATTTTCTCTTTAAATAGTATTTAATATGATATACTACTAATTAATAGGTAAAACATGTCGCAGGCTAACCTCCAGTGGCACTGGTTACTGTCACAGCCGTGTCAGCATTGGTTCCTAGGGTCTTTATATAGTAATGGGAGTGTTCCCAGGGAAACACACCATTATGCAAATAACTAAAAAAATACAATTTTCTCTTTAAATAGTACTTAATATGATATACTACTAATTAATAGGTAAAACATGTCGCAGGCTAACCTCCAGTGGCGCTGGTTACTGTCACAGCCGTGTCAGCATTGGCTCCTAGGGTCTTTATATAGTAATGGGAGTGTTCCCAGGGAAACACACCATTATGCAAATAACTAAAAAAATACAATTTTCTCTTTAAATAGTATTTAATATGATATACTACTAATTAATAGGTAAAACATGTCGCAGGCTAACCTCCAGTGGCGCTGGTTACTGTCACAGCCGTGTCAGCATTGGCTCCTAGGGTCTTTATATAGTAATGGGAGTGATCCCAGGGAAACACACCATAATGCAAATAACTAAAAAAAATACAATTTTCTCTTTAAATAGTATTTAATATGATATACTACTAATTAATAGGTAAAACATGTCGCAGGCTAACCTCCAGTGGCACTGGTTACTGTCACAGCCGTGTCAGCATTGGCTCCTAGGGTCTTTATATAGTAATGGGAGTGTTCCCAGGGAAACACACCATTATGCAAATAACTAAAAAAATACAATTTTCTCTTTAAATAGTATTTAATATGATATACTACTAATTAATAGGTAAAACATGTCGTAGGCTAACCTCCAGTGGCGCTAGTTACTGTCACAGCCTTGTCAGCATTGGCTCCTAGGGTCTTTATATAGTAATGGGAGTGTTCCCAGGGAAACACACCATTATGCAAATAACTAAAAAAATACAATTTTCTCTTTAAATAGTATTTAATATGATATACTACTAATTAATAGGTAAAACATGTCGCAGGCTAACCTCCAGTGGCGCTGGTTACTGTCACAGCCGTGTCAGCATTGGCTCCTAGGGTCTTTATATAGTAATGGGAGTGTTCCCAGGGAAACACACCATTATGCAAATAACTAAAAAAAATACAATTTTCTCTTTAAATAGTATTTAATATGATATACTACAAATTAATAGGTAAAACATGTCGCAGGCTAACCTCCAGTGGCGCTGGTTACTGTCACAGCCGTGTCAGCATTGGCTCCTAGGGTCTTTATATAGTAATGGGAGTGTTCCCAGGGAAACACACCATTATGCAAATAACTAAAAAAAATACAATTTTCTCTTTAAATAGTATTTAATATGATATACTACTAATTAATAGGTAAAACATGTCGCAGGCTAACCTCCAGTGGCGCTGGTTACTGTCACAGCCGTGTCAGCATTGGCTCCTAGGGTCTTTATATAGTAATGGGAGTGTTCCCAGGGAAACACACCATAATGCAAATAACTAAAAAAAATACAATTTTCTCTTTATATAGTATTTAATATGATATACTACTAATTAATAGGTAAAACATGTCGCAGGCTAACCTCCAGTGGCGCTGGTTACTGTCACAGCCGTGTCAGCATTGGCTCCTAGGGTCTTTATATAGTAATGGGAGTGTTCCCAGGGAAACACACCATTATGCAAATAACTAAAAAAATACAATTTTCTCTTTAAATAGTATTTAATATGATATACTACTAATTAATAGGTAAAACATGTCGCAGGCTAACCTCCAGTGGCGCTGGTTACTGTCACAGCCGTGTCAGCATTGGCTCCTAGGGTCTTTATATAGTAATGGGAGTGTTCCCAGGGAAACACACCATTATGCAAATAACTAAAAAAAATACAATTTTCTCTTTAAATAGTATTTAATATGATATACTTATACTACTAATTAATAGGTAAAACATGTCGCAGGCTAACCTCCAGTGGCGCTGGTTACTGTCACAGCCGTGTCAGCATTGGCTCCTAGGGTCTTTATATAGTAATGGGAGTGTTCCCAGGGAAACACACCATTATGCAAATAACTAAAAAAATACAATTTTCTCTTTAAATAGTATTTAATATGATATACTTATACTACTAATTAATAGGTAAAACATGTCGCAGGCTAACCTCCAGTGGCGCTGGTTACTGTCACAGCCGTGTCAGCATTGGCTCCTAGGGTCTTTATATAGTAATGGGAGTGTTCCCAGGGAAACACACCATTATGCAAATAACTAAAAAAAATACAATTTTCTCTTTAAATAGTATTTAATATGATATACTTATACTACTAATTAATAGGTAAAACATGTCGCAGGCTAACCTCCAGTGGCGCTGGTTACTGTCACAGCCGTGTCAGCATTGGCTCCTAGGGTCTTTATATAGTAATGGGAGTGTTCCCAGGGAAACACACCATTATGCAAATAACTAAAAAAAATACAATTTTCTCTTTAAATAGTATTTAATATGATATACTACTAATTAATAGGTAAAACATGTCGCAGGCTAACCTCCAGTGGCGCTGGTTACTGTCACAGCCGTGTCAGCATTGGCTCCTAGGGTCTTTATATAGTAATGGGAGTGTTCCCAGGGAAACACACCATTATGCAAATAACTAAAAAAAATACAATTTTCTCTTTAAATAGTATTTAATATGATATACTACTAATTAATAGGTAAAACATGTCGCAGGCTAACCTCCAGTGGCGCTGGTTATTGTCACAGCCTTGTCGGCATTGGCTCCTAAGGTCTTTATATAGTAATTGGAGTGTTCCCAAGGAAACCCACCATAATGCAAATAACAAAACTAAATGCAAATTTCTTGTCAAATAGTATTTAGTATTATATACTACTAATTAAGAGGTATAAAACGTCGCAGGCTAACCTCCAGTGGCGCTGGTTACTGTCACAGCCGTGTCAGCATTGGCTCCTAGGCTCTTTATATAGTAATGGGAGTGTTCCCAGGGAAACACACCATAATGCAAATAACTAAACTAAATGCAAATTTCTTGTTAAATAGTATTTAGTATCATATACTACTAATTAAGAGGTATAAAACGTCGCAGGCTAACCTCCAGTGGCGCTGGTTACTGTCACAGCCGTGTCAGCATTGGCTCCTAGGGTCTTTATATAGTAATGGGAGTGATCCCAGGGAAACACACCATAATGCAAATAACTAAAAAAAATACAATTTTCTCTTTAAATAGTATTTAATATGATATACTACTAATTAATAGGTAAAACATGTCGCAGGCTAACCTCCAGTGGCACTGGTTACTGTCACAGCCGTGTCAGCATTGGCTCCTAGGGTCTTTATATAGTAATGGGAGTGTTCCCAGGGAAACACACCATTATGCAAATAACTAAAAAAATACAATTTTCTCTTTAAATAGTATTTAATATGATATACTACTAATTGATAGGTAAAACATGTCGCAGGCTAACCTCCAGTGGCACTGGTTACTGTCACAGCCGTGTCAGCATTGGCTCCTAGGGTCTTTATATAGTAATGGGAGTGTTCCCAGGGAAACACACCATTATGCAAATAACTAAAAAAATACAATTTTCTCTTTAAATAGTATTTAATATGATATACTTATACTACTAATTAATAGGTAAAACATGTCGCAGGCTAACCTCCAGTGGCGCTGTTTACTGTCACAGCCGTGTCAGCATTGGCTCCTAGGGTCTTTATATAGTAATGGGAGTGATCCCAGGGAAACACACCATAAAGTCAAATAACTAAAAAAAATACAATTTTCTCTTTAAATAGTATTTAATATGATATACTACTAATTAATAGGTAAAACATGTCGCAGGCTAACCTCCAGTGGCACTGGTTACTGTCACAGCCGTGTCAGCATTGGCTCCTAGGGTCTTTATATAGTAATGGGAGTGTTCCCAGGGAAACACACCATTATGCAAATAACTAAAAAAATACAATTTTCTCTTTAAATAGTATTTAATATGATATACTACTAATTGATAGGTAAAACATGTCGCAGGCTAACCTCCAGTGGCACTGGTTACTGTCACAGCCGTGTCAGCATTGGCTCCTAGGGTCTTTATATAGTAATGGGAGTGTTCCCAGGGAAACACACCATTATGCAAATAACTAAAAAAATACAATTTTCTCTTTAAATAGTATTTAATATGATATACTTATACTACTAATTAATAGGTAAAACATGTCGCAGGCTAACCTCCAGTGGCGCTGTTTACTGTCACAGCCGTGTCAGCATTGGCTCCTAGGGTCTTTATATAGTAATGGGAGTGTTCCCAGGGAAACACACCATTATGCAAATAACTAAAAAAAAAATACAATTTTCTCTTTAAATAGTATTTAATATGATATACTTATACTACTAATTAATAGGTAAAACATGTCGCAGGCTAACCTCCAGTGGCGCTGTTTACTGTCACAGCCGTGTCAGCATTGGCTCCTAGGGTCTTTATATAGTAATGGGAGTGATCCCAGGGAAACACACCATAATGCAAATAACTAAAAAAAATACAATTTTCTCTTTAAATAGTATTTAATATGATATACTACTAATTAATAGGTAAAACATGTCGCAGGCTAACCTCCAGTGGCACTGGTTACTGTCACAGCCGTGTCAGCATTGGCTCCTAGGGTCTTTATATAGTAATGGGAGTGTTCCCAGGGAAACACACCATTATGCAAATAACTAAAAAAAAAATACAATTTTCTCTTTAAATAGTATTTAATATGATATACTTATACTAATAATTAATAGGTAAAACATGTCGCAGGCTAACCTCCAGTGGCGCTGTTTACTGTCACAGCCGTGTCAGCATTGGCTCCTAGGGTCTTTATATAGTAATGGGAGTGATCCCAGGGAAACACACCATAATGCAAATAACTAAAAAAAATACAATTTTCTCTTTAAATAGTATTTAATGTGATATACTACTAATTAATAGGTAAAACATGTCGCAGGCTAACCTCCAGTGGCACTGGTTACTGTCACAGCCGTGTCAGCATTGGCTCCTAGGGTCTTTATATAGTAATGGGAGTGTTCCCAGGGAAACACACCATTATGCAAATAACTAAAAAAAAAATACAATTTTCTCTTTAAATAGTATTTAATATGATATACTTATACTACTAATTAATAGGTAAAACATGTCGCAGGCTAACCTCCAGTGGCACTGGTTACTGTCACAGCCGTGTCAGCATTGGCTCCTAGGCTCTTTATATAGTAATGGGAGTGTTCCCAGGGAAACACACCATTATGCAAATAACTAAAAAAAAATACAATTTTCTCTTTAAATAGTATTTAATATGATATACTTATACTACTAATTAATAGGTAAAACATGTCGCAGGCTAACCTCCAGTGGCGCTGGTTACTGTCACAGCCGTGTCAGCATTGGCTCCTAGGGTCTTTATATAGTAATGGGAGTGTTCCCAGGGAAACACACCATAATGCAAATAACTAAAAAAATACAATTTTCTCTTTATATAGTATTTAATATGATATACTACTAATTAATAGGTAAAACATGTCGCAGGCTAACCTCCAGTGGCGCTGGTTACTGTCACAGCCGTGTCAGCATTGGCTCCTAGGGTCTTTATATAGTAATGGGAGTGATCCCAGGGAAACACACCATAATGCAAATAACTAAAAAAAAATACAATTTTCTCTTTAAATGGTATTTAATATGATATACTACTAATTAATAGGTAAAACATGTCGCAGGCTAACCTCCAGTGGCACTGGTTACTGTCACAGCCGTGTCAGCATTGGCTCCTAGGGTCTTTATATAGTAATGGGAGTGTTCCCAGGGAAACACACCATTATGCAAATAACTAAAAAAATACAATTTTCTCTTTAAATAGTATTTAATATGATATTCTACTAATTAATAGGTAAAACATGTCGCAGGCTAACATCCAGTGGCGCTAGTTACTGTCACAGCCGTGTCAGCATTGGCTCCTAGGGTCTTTATATAGTAATGGGAGTGTTCCCAGGGAAACACACCATTATGCAAATAACTAAAAAAAATACAATTTTCTCTTTAAATAGTATTTAATATGATATACTTATACTACTAATTAATAGGTAAAACATGTCGCAGGCTAACCTCCAGTGGCGCTGGTTACTGTCACAGCCGTGTCAGCATTGGCTCCTAGGGTCTTTATATAGTAATGGGAGTGTTCCCAGGGAAACACACCATAATGCAAATAACTAAAAAAATACAATTTTCTCTTTATATAGTATTTAATATGATATACTACTAATTAATAGGTAAAACATGTCGGAGGCTAACCTCCAGTGGCACTGGTTACTGTCACAGCCGTGTCAGCATTGGCTCCTAGGGTCTTTATATAGTAATGGGAGTGTTCCCAGGGAAACACACCATTATGCAAATAACTAAAAAAAATACAATTTTCTCTTTAAATAGTATTTAATATGATATACTTATACTACTAATTAATAGGTAAAACATGTCGCAGGCTAACCTCCAGTGGCGCTGGTTACTGTCACAGCCGTGTCAGCATTGGCTCCTAGGGTCTTTATATAGTAATGGGAGTGTTCCCAGGGAAACACACCATAATGCAAATAACTAAAAAAATACAATTTTCTCTTTATATAGTATTTAATATGATATACTTCTAATTAATAGGTAAAACATGTCGCAGGCTAACCTCCAGTGGCGCTGGTTACTGTCACAGCCGTGTCAGCATTGGCTCCTAGGGTCTTTATATAGTAATGGGAGTGTTCCCAGGGAAACACACCATTATGCAAATAACTAAAAAAATACAATTTTCTCTTTAAATAGTATTTAATATGATATACTACTAATTGATAGGTAAAACATGTCGCAGGCTAACCTCCAGTGGCACTGGTTACTGTCACAGCCGTGTCAGCATTGGCTCCTAGGGTCTTTATATAGTAATGGGAGTGTTCCCAGGGAAACACACCATTATGCAAATAACTAAAAAAATACAATTTTCTCTTTAAATAGTATTTAATATGATATACTTATACTACTAATTAATAGGTAAAACATGTCGCAGGCTAACCTCCAGTGGCGCTGTTTACTGTCACAGCCGTGTCAGCATTGGCTCCTAGGGTCTTTATATAGTAATGGGAGTGTTCCCAGGGAAACACACCATTATGCAAATAACTAAAAAAAAAATACAATTTTCTCTTTAAATAGTATTTAATATGATATACTTATACTACTAATTAATAGGTAAAACATGTCGCAGGCTAACCTCCAGTGGCGCTGTTTACTGTCACAGCCGTGTCAGCATTGGCTCCTAGGGTCTTTATATAGTAATGGGAGTGATCCCAGGGAAACACACCATAATGCAAATAACTAAAAAAAATACAATTTTCTCTTTAAATAGTATTTAATATGATATACTACTAATTAATAGGTAAAACATGTCGCAGGCTAACCTCCAGTGGCACTGGTTACTGTCACAGCCGTGTCAGCATTGGCTCCTAGGGTCTTTATATAGTAATGGGAGTGTTCCCAGGGAAACACACCATTATGCAAATAACTAAAAAAAAAATACAATTTTCTCTTTAAATAGTATTTAATATGATATACTTATACTAATAATTAATAGGTAAAACATGTCGCAGGCTAACCTCCAGTGGCGCTGTTTACTGTCACAGCCGTGTCAGCATTGGCTCCTAGGGTCTTTATATAGTAATGGGAGTGATCCCAGGGAAACACACCATAATGCAAATAACTAAAAAAAATACTATTTTCTCTTTAAATAGTATTTAATGTGATATACTACTAATTAATAGGTAAAACATGTCGCAGGCTAACCTCCAGTGGCACTGGTTACTGTCACAGCCGTGTCAGCATTGGCTCCTAGGGTCTTTATATAGTAATGGGAGTGTTCCCAGGGAAACACACCATTATGCAAATAACTAAAAAAAAAATACAATTTTCTCTTTAAATAGTATTTAATATGATATACTTATACTACTAATTAATAGGTAAAACATGTCGCAGGCTAACCTCCAGTGGCACTGGTTACTGTCACAGCCGTGTCAGCATTGGCTCCTAGGCTCTTTATATAGTAATGGGAGTGTTCCCAGGGAAACACACCATTATGCAAATAACTAAAAAAAAATACAATTTTCTCTTTAAATAGTATTTAATATGATATACTTATACTACTAATTAATAGGTAAAACATGTCGCAGGCTAACCTCCAGTGGCGCTGGTTACTGTCACAGCCGTGTCAGCATTGGCTCCTAGGGTCTTTATATAGTAATGGGAGTGTTCCCAGGGAAACACACCATAATGCAAATAACTAAAAAAATACAATTTTCTCTTTATATAGTATTTAATATGATATACTACTAATTAATAGGTAAAACATGTCGCAGGCTAACCTCCAGTGGCGCTGGTTACTGTCACAGCCGTGTCAGCATTGGCTCCTAGGGTCTTTATATAGTAATGGGAGTGATCCCAGGGAAACACACCATAATGCAAATAACTAAAAAAAAATACAATTTTCTCTTTAAATGGTATTTAATATGATATACTACTAATTAATAGGTAAAACATGTCGCAGGCTAACCTCCAGTGGCACTGGTTACTGTCACAGCCGTGTCAGCATTGGCTCCTAGGGTCTTTATATAGTAATGGGAGTGTTCCCAGGGAAACACACCATTATGCAAATAACTAAAAAAATACAATTTTCTCTTTAAATAGTATTTAATATGATATTCTACTAATTAATAGGTAAAACATGTCGCAGGCTAACATCCAGTGGCGCTAGTTACTGTCACAGCCGTGTCAGCATTGGCTCCTAGGGTCTTTATATAGTAATGGGAGTGTTCCCAGGGAAACACACCATTATGCAAATAACTAAAAAAAATACAATTTTCTCTTTAAATAGTATTTAATATGATATACTTATACTACTAATTAATAGGTAAAACATGTCGCAGGCTAACCTCCAGTGGCGCTGGTTACTGTCACAGCCGTGTCAGCATTGGCTCCTAGGGTCTTTATATAGTAATGGGAGTGTTCCCAGGGAAACACACCATAATGCAAATAACTAAAAAAATACAATTTTCTCTTTATATAGTATTTAATATGATATACTACTAATTAATAGGTAAAACATGTCGGAGGCTAACCTCCAGTGGCACTGGTTACTGTCACAGCCGTGTCAGCATTGGCTCCTAGGGTCTTTATATAGTAATGGGAGTGTTCCCAGGGAAACACACCATTATGCAAATAACTAAAAAAAATACAATTTTCTCTTTAAATAGTATTTAATATGATATACTTATACTACTAATTAATAGGTAAAACATGTCGCAGGCTAACCTCCAGTGGCGCTGGTTACTGTCACAGCCGTGTCAGCATTGGCTCCTAGGGTCTTTATATAGTAATGGGAGTGTTCCCAGGGAAACACACCATAATGCAAATAACTAAAAAAATACAATTTTCTCTTTATATAGTATTTAATATGATATACTTCTAATTAATAGGTAAAACATGTCGCAGGCTAACCTCCAGTGGCGCTGGTTACTGTCACAGCCGTGTCAGCATTGGCTCCTAGGGTCTTTATATAGTAATGGGAGTGTTCCCAGGGAAACACACCATTATGCAAATAACTAAAAAAATACAATTTTCTCTTTAAATAGTATTTAATATGATATACTTATACTACTAATTAATAGGTAAAACATGTCGCATGCTAACCTCCAGTGGCGCTGGTTACTGTCACAGCCGTGTCAGCATTGGCTCCTAGGGTCTTTATATAGTAATGGGAGTGTTCCCAGGGAAACACACCATTATGCAAATAACTAAAAAAAATACAATTTTCTCTTTAAATAGTATTTAATATGATATACTTATACTACTAATTAATAGGTAAAACATGTCGCAGGCTAACCTCCAGTGGCGCTGGTTACTGTCACAGCCGTGTCAGCATTGGCTCCTAGGGTCTTTATATAGTAATGGGAGTGTTCCCAGGGAAACACACCATAATGCAAATAACTAAAAAAATACAATTTTCTCTTTAAATAGTATTTAATATGATATACTACTAATTAATAGGTAAAACATGTCGCAGGCTAACCTCCAGTGGCACTGGTTACTGTCACAGCCGTGTCAGCATTGGCTCCTAGGGTCTTTATATAGTAATGGGAGTGTTCCCAGGGAAACACACCATTATGCAAATAACTAAAAAAAAATACAATTTTCTCTTTAAATAGTAATTAATATGATATACTTATACTACTAATTAATAGGTAAAACATGTCGCAGGCTAACCTCCAGTGGCGCTGGTTACTGTCACAGCCGTGTCAGCATTGGCTCCTAGGGTCTTTATATAGTAATGGGAGTGTTCCCAGGGAAACACACCATAATGCAAATAACTAAAAAAATACAATTTTCTCTTTATATAGTATTTAATATGATATACTACTAATTAATAGGTAAAACATGTCGCAGGCTAACCTCCAGTGGCGCTGGTTACTGTCACAGCCGTGTCAGCATTGGCTCCTAGGGTCTTTATATAGTAATGGGAGTGTTCCCAGGGAAACACACCATTATGCAAATAACTAAAAAAATACAATTTTCTCTTTAAATAGTATTTAATATGATATACTACTAATTAATAGGTAAAACATGTCGCAGGCTAACCTCCAGTGGCGCTGGTTACTGTCACAGCCGTGTCAGCATTGGCTCCTAGGGTCTTTATATAGTAATGGGAGTGTTCCCAGGGAAACACACCATTATGCAAATAACTAAAAAAAATACAATTTTCTCTTTAAATAGTATTTAATATGATATACTACTAATTAATAGGTAAAACATGTCGCAGGCTAACCTCCAGTGGCGCTGGTTACTGTCACAGCCGTGTCAGCATTGGCTCCTAGGGTCTTTATATAGTAATGGTAGTGTTCCCAGGGAAACACACCATTATGCAAATAACTAAAAAAAATACAATTTTCTCTTTAAATAGTATTTAATATGATATACTACTAATTAATAGGTAAAACATGTCGGAGGCTAACCTCCAGTGGCGCTGGTTACTGTCACAGCCTTGTCGGCATTGGCTCCTAAGGTCTTTATATAGTAATTGGAGTGTTCCCAAGGAAACACACCATAATGCAAATAACAAAACTAAATGCAAATTTCTTGTCAAATAGTATTTAGTATTATATACTACTAATTAAGAGGTATAAAACGTCGCAGGCTAACCTCCAGTGGCGCTGGTTACTGTCACAGCCGTGTCAGCATTGGCTCCTAGGCTCTTTATATAGTAATGGGAGTGTTCCCAGGGAAACACACCATAATGCAAATAACTAAACTAAATGCAAATTTCTTGTTAAATAGTATTTAGTATTATATACTACTAATTAAGAGGTATAAAACGTCGCAGGCTAACCTCCAGTGGCGCTGGTTACTGTCACAGCCGTGTCAGCATTGGCTCCTAGGGTCTTTATATAGTAATGGGAGTGATCCCAGGGAAACACACCATAATGCAAATAACTAAAAAAAATACAATTTTCTCTTTAAATAGTATTTAATATGATATACTACTAATTAATAGGTAAAACATGTCGCAGGCTAACCTCCAGTGGCACTGGTTACTGTCACAGCCGTGTCAGCATTGGCTCCTAGGGTCTTTATATAGTAATGGGAGTGTTCCCAGGGAAACACACCATTATGCAAATAACTAAAAAAATACAATTTTCTCTTTAAATAGTATTTAATATGATATACTACTAATTAATAGGTAAAACATGTCGCAGGCTAACCTCCAGTGGCGCTAGTTACTGTCACAGCCGTGTCAGCATTGGTTCCTAGGGTCTTTATATAGTAATGGGAGTGTTCCCAGGGAAACACACCATTATGCAAATAACTAAAAAAAATACAATTTTCTCTTTAAATAGTATTTAATATGATATACTTATACTACTAATTAATAGGTAAAACATGTCGCAGGCTAACCTCCGTGGCGCTGGTTACTGTCACAGCCGTGTCAGCATTGGCTCCTAGGGTCTTTATATAGTAATGGGAGTGTTCCCAGGGAAACACACCATAATGCAAATAACTAAAAAAATACAATTTTCTCTTTATATAGTATTTAATATGATATACTACTAATTAATAGGTAAAACATGTCGCAGGCTAACCTCCAGTGGCGCTGGTTACTGTCACAGCCGTGTCAGCATTGGCTCCTAGGGTCTTTATATAGTAATGGGAGTGTTCCCAGGGAAACACACCATTATGCAAATAACTAAAAAAAATACAATTTTCTCTTTAAATAGTATTTAATATGATATACTACTAATTAATAGGTAAAACATGTCGCAGGCTAACCTCCAGTGGCACTGGTTACTGTCACAGCCGTGTCAGCATTGGCTCCTAGGGTCTTTATATAGTAATGGGAGTGTTCCCAGGGAAACACACCATTATGCAAATAACTAAAAAAATACAATTTTCTCTTTAAATAGTATTTAATATGATATACTACTAATTAATAGGTAAAACATGTCGCAGGCTAACCTCCAGTGGCGCTGGTTACTGTCACAGCCGTGTCAGCATTGGCTCCTAGGGTCTTTATATAGTAATGGGAGTGTTCCCAGGGAAACACACCATAATGCAAATAACTAAAAAAATACAATTTTCTCTTTATATAGTATTTAATATGATATACTACTAATTAATAGGTAAAACATGTCGCAGGCTAACCTCCAGTGGCGCTGGTTACTGTCACAGCCGTGTCAGCATTGGCTCCTAGGGTCTTTATATAGTAATGGGAGTGTTCCCAGGGAAACACACCATTATGCAAATAACTAAAAAAAATACAATTTTCTCTTTAAATAGTATTTAATATGATATACTACTAATTAATAGGTAAAACATGTCGCAGGCTAACCTCCAGTGGCACTGGTTACTGTCACAGCCGTGTCAGCATTGGCTCCTAGGGTCTTTATATAGTAATGGGAGTGTTCCCAGGGAAACACACCATTATGCAAATAACTAAAAAAATACAATTTTCTCTTTAAATAGTATTTAATATGATATACTACTAATTAATAGGTAAAACATGTCGCAGGCTAACCTCCAGTGGCGCTGGTTACTGTCACAGCCGTGTCAGCATTGGCTCCTAGGGTCTTTATATAGTAATGGGAGTGTTCCCAGGGAAACACACCATTATGCAAATAACTAAAAAAAATACGATTTTCTCTTTAAATAGTATTTAATATGATATACTTATACTACTAATTAATAGGTAAAACATGTCGCAGGCTAACCTCCAGTGGCGCTGGTTACTGTCACAGCCGTGTCAGCATTGGCTCCTAGGGTCTTTATATAGTAATGGGAGTGTTCCCAGGGAAACACACCATAATGCAAATAACTAAAAAAATACAATTTTCTCTTTATATAGCATTTAATATGATATACTACTAATTAATAGGTAAAACATGTCGCAGGCTAACCTCCAGTGGCGCTGGTTACTGTCACAGCCGTGTCAGCATTGGCTCCTAGGGTCTTTATATAGTAATGGGAGTGTTCCCAGTGAAACACACCATTATGCAAATAACTAAAAATAATACAATTTTCTCTTTAAATAGTATTTAATATGATATACTACTAATTAATAGGTAAAACATGTCGCAGGCTAACCTCCAGTGGCGCTGGTCACTGTCACAGCCGTGTCAGCATTGGCTCCTAGGGTCTTTATATAGTAATGGGAGTGTTCCCAGGGAAACACACTATTATGCAAATAACTAAAAAAATACAATTTTCTCTTTAAATAGTATTTAATATGGTATACTACTAATTAATAGGTAAAACATGTCGCAGGCTAACCTCCAGTGGCGCTGGTTACTGTCACAGCCGTGTCAGCATTGGCTCCTAGGGTCTTTATATAGTAATGGGAGTGTTCCCAGGGAAACACACCTTTATGCAAATAACTAAAAAAATACAATTTTCTCTTTAAATAGTATTTAATATGATATACTACTAATTAATAGGTAAAACATGTCGCAGGCTAACCTCCAGTGGCGCTGGTTACTGTCACAGCCGTGTCAGCATTAGCTCCTAGGGTCTTTATATAGTAATGGGAGTGTTCCCAGGGAAACACACCATTATGCAAATAACTAAAAAAAATACAATTTTCTCTTTAAATAGTAATTAATATGATATACTTATACTACTAATTAATAGGTAAAACATGTCGCAGGCTAACCTCCAGTGGCGCTGGTTACTGTCACAGCCGTGTCAGCATTGGCTCCTAGGGTCTTTATATAGTAATGGGAGTGTTCCCAGGGAAACACACCATTATGCAAATAACTAAAAAAATACAATTTTCTCTTTAAATAGTATTTAATATGATATACTACTAATTAATAGGTAAAACATGTCGCAGGCTAACCTCCAGTGGCGCTGGTTACTGTCACAGCCGTGTCAGCATTGGCTCCTAGGGTCTTTATATAGTAATGGGAGTGTTCCCAGGGAAACACACCATTATGCAAATAACTAAAAAAATACAATTTTCTCTGTAATAGTATTTAATATGATATACTACTAATTAGTAGATAAAACATGTCGCAGGCTAACCTCCAGTGGCGCTGGTTACTGTCACAGCCATGTCAGCATTGGCTCCTAGGGTCTCTATATAGTAATGGGAGTGTTCCCAGGGAAACACACCATTATGCAAATAACTAAAAAAATACAATTTTCTCTTTAAATAGTATTTAATATGATATACTACTAATTAATAGGTAAAACATGTCGCAGGCTAACCTCCAGTGGCGCTGGTTACTGTCACAGCCGTGTCGGCATTGGCTCCTAGGGTCTTTATATTGTAATGGGAGTGTTCCCAGGGAAACACACCATTATGCAAATAACTAAAAAAAAATACAATTTTCTCTTAAAATAGTATTTAATATGATATACTACTAATTAATAGGTAAAACATGTCGCAGGCTAACCTCCAGTGGCGCTGGTTACTGTCACAGCCGTGTCAGCATTGGCTCCTAGGGTCTTTATATAGTAATGGGAGTGTTCCCAGGGAAACACACCATTATGCAAATAACTAAAAAAATACAATTTTCTCTTTAAATAGTATTTAATATGATATACTACTAATTAATAGGTAAAACATGTCGCAGGCTAACCTCCAGTGGCGCTGGTTACTGTCACCGCCGTGTCAGCATTGGCTCCTCGGGTCTTTAAATAGTAATGGGAGTGTTCCCAGGGAAGCACACCATTATGCAAATAACTAAAAAAATACAATTTTCTCTTTAAATAGTATTTAATATGATATACTACTAATTAAGAGGTAAAACATGTCGCAGGCTAACCTCCAGTGGCGCTGGTTACTGTCACAGCCGTGTCAGCATTGGCTCCTAGGGTCTTTATATAGTAATGGGAGTGTTCCCAGGGAAACACACCATTATGCAAATAACTAAAAAAAATACAATTTTCTCTTTAAATAGTATTTAATATGATATACTACTAATTAATAGGTAAAACATGTCGCAGGCTAACCTCCAGTGGCGCTGGTTACTGTCACAGCCGTGTCAGCATTGGCTCCTAGGGTCTTTATATAGTAATGGGAGTGTTCCCAGGGAAACACACCATTATGCAAATAACTAAAAAAATACAATTTTCTCTTTAAATAGTATTTAATATGATATACTACTAATTAATAGGTAAAACATGTCGCAGGCTAACCTCCAGTGGCGCTGGTTACTGTCACAGCCGTGTCAGCATTGGCTCCTAGGGTCTTTATATAGTAATGGGAGTGTTCCCAGGGAAACACACCATTATGCAAATAACTAAAAAAATACAATTTTCTCTTTAAATAGTATTTAATATGATATACTAATAATCAATAGGTAAAACATGTCGCAGGCTAACCTCCAGTGGCGCTGGTTACTGTCACAGCCGTGTCGGCATTGGCTCCTAGGTTCTTTATATAGTAATGGGAGTGTTCCCAGGGAAACACACCATTATGCAAATAACTAAAAAAATACAATTTTCTCTTTAAATAGTATTTAATATGATATACTACTAATTAATAGGTAAAACATGTCGCAGGCTAACCTCCAGTGGCGCAGGTTACTGTCACAGCCGTGTCGGCATTGGCTCCTAGGGTCTTTATATAGTAATGGGAGTGTTCCCAGGGAAACACACCATTATGCAAATAACTAAAAAAAATACAATTTTCTCTTTAAATAGTATTTAATATGATATACTACTAATTAATAGGTAAAACATGTCGCAGGCTATCCTCCAGTGGCGCTGGTTACTGTCACAGCCGTGTCGGCATTGGCTCCTAGGGTCTTTATATAGTAATGGGAGTGTTCCCAGGGAAACACACCATTATGCAAATAACTAAAAAAATACAATTTTCTCTTTAAATAGTATTTAATATGATATACTACTAATTAATAGGTAAAACATGTCGCAGGCTAACCTCCAGTGGTGCTGGTTACTGTCACAGCCGTGTCGGCATTGGCTCCTAGGGTCTTTATATAGTAATGGGAGTGTTCCCAGGGAATCACACCATTATGCAAATAACTAAAAAAAATACAATTTTCTCTTTAAATAGTATTTAATATGATATACTACTAATTAATAGGTAAAACATGTCGCAGGCTAACCTCCAGTGGCGCTGGTTACTGTCACAGCCGTGTCAGCATTGGCTCCTAGGTTCTTTATATAGTAATGGTAGTGTTCCCAGGGAAACACACCATAATGCAAATAACTAAAAAAATACAATTTTCTCTTTAAATAGTATTTAATATGATATACTACTAATTAATAGGTAAAACATGTCACAGGCTAACCTCCAGTGGCGCTGGTTACTGTCACAGCCGTGTCAGCATTGGCTCCTAGGGTCTTTATATAGTAATGGGAGTGTTCCCAGGGAAACACACCATTATGCAAATAACTAAAAAAATACAATTTTCTCTTTAAATAGTATTTAATATGATATACTACTAATTAATAGGTAAAACATGTCGCAGGCTAACCTCCAGTGGCGCTAGTTACTGTCACAGCCGTGTCAGCATTGGCTCCTAGGGTCTTTATATAGTAATGGGAGTGTTCCCAGGGAAACACACCATTATGCAAATAACTAAAAAAAATACAATTTTCTCTTTAAATAGTATTTAATATGATATACTTATACTACTAATTAATAGGTAAAACATGTCGCAGGCTAACCTCCAGTGGCGCTGGTTACTGTCACAGCCGTGTCAGCATTGGCTCCTAGGGTCTTTATATAGTAATGGGAGTGTTCCCAGGGAAACACACCATTATGCAAATAACTAAAAAAAATACAATTTTCTCTTTAATTAGTATTTAATATGATATACTTATACTACTAATTAATAGGTAAAACATGTCGCAGGCTAACCTCCAGTGGCGCTGGTTACTGTCACAGCCGTGTCAGCATTGGCTCCTAGGGTCTTTATATAGTAATGGGAGTGTTCCCAGGGAAACACACCATAATGCAAATAACTAAAAAAATACAATTTTCTCTTTATATAGTATTTAATATGATATACTACTAATTAATAGGTAAAACATGTCGCAGGCTAACCTCCAGTGGCACTGGTTACTGTCACAGCCGTGTCAGCATTGGCTCCTAGGGTCTTTATATAGTAATGGGAGTGTTCCCAGGGAAACACACCATTATGCAAATAACTAAAAAAAATACAATTTTCTCTTTAAATAGTATTTAATATGATATACTTATACTACTAATTAATAGGTAAAACATGTCGCAGGCTAACCTCCAGTGGCGCTGGTTACTGTCACAGCCGTGTCAGCATTGGCTCCTAGGGTCTTTATATAGTAATGGGAGTGTTCCCAGGGAAACACACCATAATGCAAATAACTAAAAAAATACAATTTTCTCTTTATATAGTATTTAATATGATATACTTCTAATTAATAGGTAAAACATGTCGCAGGCTAACCTCCAGTGGCGCTGGTTACTGTCACAGCCGTGTCAGCATTGGCTCCTAGGGTCTTTATATAGTAATGGGAGTGTTCCCAGGGAAACACACCATTATGCAAATAACTAAAAAAATACAATTTTCTCTTTAAATAGTATTTAATATGATATACTTATACTACTAATTAATAGGTAAAACATGTCGCAGGCTAACCTCCAGTGGCGCTGGTTACTGTCACAGCCGTGTCAGCATTGGCTCCTAGGGTCTTTATATAGTAATGGGAGTGTTCCCAGGGAAACACACCATTATGCAAATAACTAAAAAAAATACAATTTTCTCTTTAAATAGTATTTAATATGATATACTTATACTACTAATTAATAGGTAAAACATGTCGCAGGCTAACCTCCAGTGGCGCTGGTTACTGTCACAGCCGTGTCAGCATTGGCTCCTAGGGTCTTTATATAGTAATGGGAGTGTTCCCAGGGAAACACACCATAATGCAAATAACTAAAAAAATACAATTTTCTCTTTAAATAGTATTTAATATGATATACTACTAATTAATAGGTAAAACATGTCGCAGGCTAACCTCCAGTGGCACTGGTTACTGTCACAGCCGTGTCAGCATTGGCTCCTAGGGTCTTTATATAGTAATGGGAGTGTTCCCAGGGAAACACACCATTATGCAAATAACTAAAAAAAATACAATTTTCTCTTTAAATAGTATTTAATATAATATACTTATACTACTAATTAATAGGTAAAACATGTCGCAGGCTAACCTCCAGTGGCGCTGGTTACTGTCACAGCCGTGTCAGCATTGGCTCCTAGGGTCTTTATATAGTAATGGGAGTGTTCCCAGGGAAACACACCATAATGCAAATAACTAAAAAAATACAATTTTCTCTTTATATAGTATTTAATATGATATACTACTAATTAATAGGTAAAACATGTCGCAGGCTAACCTCCAGTGGCGCTAGTTACTGTCACAGCCGTGTCAGCATTGGTTCCTAGGGTCTTTATATAGTAATGGGAGTGTTCCCAGGGAAACACACCATTATGCAAATAACTAAAAAAAATACAATTTTCTCTTTAAATAGTATTTAATATGATATACTTATACTACTAATTAATAGGTAAAACATGTCGCAGGCTAACCTCCAGTGGCGCTGGTTACTGTCACAGCCGTGTCAGCATTGGCTCCTAGGGTCTTTATATAGTAATGGGAGTGTTCCCAGGGAAACACACCATAATGCAAATAACTAAAAAAATACAATTTTCTCTTTATATAGTATTTAATATGATATACTACTAATTAATAGGTAAAACATGTCGCAGGCTAACCTCCAGTGGCGCTGGTTACTGTCACAGCCGTGTCAGCATTGGCTCCTAGGGTCTTTATATAGTAATGGGAGTGTTCCCAGGGAAACACACCATTATGCAAATAACTAAAAAAAATACAATTTTCTCTTTAAATAGTATTTAATATGATATACTACTAATTAATAGGTAAAACATGTCGCAGGCTAACCTCCAGTGGCACTGGTTACTGTCACAGCCGTGTCAGCATTGGCTCCTAGGGTCTTTATATAGTAATGGGAGTGTTCCCAGGGAAACACACCATTATGCAAATAACTAAAAAAATACAATTTTCTCTTTAAATAGTATTTAATATGATATACTACTAATTAATAGGTAAAACATGTCGCAGGCTAACCTCCAGTGGCGCTGGTTACTGTCACAGCCGTGTCAGCATTGGCTCCTAGGGTCTTTATATAGTAATGGGAGTGTTCCCAGGGAAACACACCATAATGCAAATAACTAAAAAAATACAATTTTCTCTTTATATAGTATTTAATATGATATACTACTAATTAATAGGTAAAACATGTCGCAGGCTAACCTCCAGTGGCGCTGGTTACTGTCACAGCCGTGTCAGCATTGGCTCCTAGGGTCTTTATATAGTAATGGGAGTGATCCCAGGGAAACACACCATAATGCAAATAACTAAAAAAAATACAATTTTCTCTTTAAATAGTATTTAATATGATATACTACTAATTAATAGGTAAAACATGTCGCAGGCTAACCTCCAGTGGCACTGGTTACTGTCACAGCCGTGTCAGCATTGGCTCCTAGGGTCTTTATATAGTAATGGGAGTGTTCCCAGGGAAACACACCATTATGCAAATAACTAAAAAAATACAATTTTCTCTTTAAATAGTATTTAATATGATATACTACTAATTAATAGGTAAAACATGTCGCAGGCTAACCTCCAGTGGCGCTAGTTACTGTCACAGCCGTGTCAGCATTGGTTCCTAGGGTCTTTATATAGTAATGGGAGTGTTCCCAGGGAAACACACCATTATGCAAATAACTAAAAAAAATACAATTTTCTCTTTAAATAGTATTTAATATGATATACTTATACTACTAATTAATAGGTAAAACATGTCGCAGGCTAACCTCCAGTGGCGCTGGTTACTGTCACAGCCGTGTCAGCATTGGCTCCTAGGGTCTTTATATAGTAATGGGAGTGTTCCCAGGGAAACACACCATAATGCAAATAACTAAAAAAATACAATTTTCTCTTTATATAGTATTTAATATGATATACTACTAATTAATAGGTAAAACATGTCGCAGGCTAACCTCCAGTGGCGCTGGTTACTGTCACAGCCGTGTCAGCATTGGCTCCCAGGGTCTTTATATAGTAATGGGAGTGTTCCCAGGGAAACACACCATTATGCAAATAACTAAAAAAAATACAATTTTCTCTTTAAATAGTATTTAATATGATATACTACTAATTAATAGGTAAAACATGTCGCAGGCTAACCTCCAGTGGCACTGGTTACTGTCACAGCCGTGTCAGCATTGGCTCCTAGGGTCTTTATATAGTAATGGGAGTGTTCCCAGGGAAACACACCATTATGCAAATAACTAAAAAAATACAATTTTCTCTTTAAATAGTATTTAATATGATATACTACTAATTAATAGGTAAAACATGTCGCAGGCTAACCTCCAGTGGCGCTGGTTACTGTCACAGCCGTGTCAGCATTGGCTCCTAGGGTCTTTATATAGTAATGGGAGTGTTCCCAGGGAAACACACCATTATGCAAATAACTAAAAAAATACAATTTTCTCTTTAAATAGTATTTAATATGATATACTACTAATTAATAGGTAAAACATGTCGCAGGCTAACCTCCAGTGGCACTGGTTACTGTCACAGCCGTGTCGGCATTGGCTCCTAGGGTCTTTATATAGTAATGGGAGTGTTCCCAGGGAAACACACCATTATGCAAATAACTAATAAAATACAATTTTCTCTTTAAATAGTATTTAATATGATATACTACTAATTAATAGGTAAAACATGTCGCAGGCTAACCTCCAGTGGCGCTAGTTACTGTCACAGCCGTGTCAGCATTGGCTCCTAGGGTCTTTATATAGTAATGGGAGTGTTCCCAGGGAAACACACCATTATGCAAATAACTAAAAAAAATACGATTTTCTCTTTAAATAGTATTTAATATGATATACTTATACTACTAATTAATAGGTAAAACATGTCGCAGGCTAACCTCCAGTGGCGCTGGTTACTGTCACAGCCGTGTCAGCATTGGCTCCTAGGGTCTTTATATAGTAATGGGAGTGTTCCCAGTGAAACACACCATTATGCAAATAAGTAAAAATAATACAATTTTCTCTTTAAATAGTATTTAATATGATATACTACTAATTAATAGGTAAAACATGTCGCAGGCTAACCTCCAGTGGCGCTGGTCACTGTCACAGCCGTGTCAGCATTGGCTCCTAGGGTCTTTATATAGTAATGGGAGTGTTCCCAGGGAAACACACCATTATGCAAATAACTAAAAAAATACAATTTTCTCTTTAAATAGTATTTAATATGGTATACTACTAATTAATAGGTAAAACATGTCGCAGGCTAACCTCCAGTGGCGCTGGTTACTGTCACAGCCGTGTCAGCATTGGCTCCTAGGGTCTTTATATAGTAATGGGAGTGTTCCCAGGGAAACACACCTTTATGCAAATAACTAAAAAAATACAATTTTCTCTTTAAATAGTATTTAATATGATATACTACTAATTAATAGGTAAAACATGTCGCAGGCTAACCTCCAGTGGCGCTGGTTACTGTCACAGCCGTGTCAGCATTAGCTCCTAGGGTCTTTATATAGTAATGGGAGTGTTCCCAGGGAAACACACCATTATGCAAATAACTAAAAAAAATTCAATTTTCTCTTTAAATAGTATTTAATATGATATACTACTAATTAATAGGTAAAACATGTCGCAGGCTAACCTCCAGTGGCGCTGGTTACTGTCACAGCCGTGTCAGCATTGGCTCCTAGGGTCTTTATATAGTAATGGGAGTGTTCCCAGGGAAACACACCATTATGCAAATAACTAAAAAAATACAATTTTCTCTTTAAATAGTATTTAATATGATATACTACTAATTAATAGGTAAAACATGTCGCAGGCTAACCTCCAGTGGCGCTGGTTACTGTCACAGCCGTGTCAGCATTGGCTCCTAGGGTCTTTATATAGTAATGGGAGTGTTCCCAGGGAAACACACCATTATGCAAATAACTAAAAAAATACAATTTTCTCTGTAATAGTATTTAATATGATATACTACTAATTAGTAGATAAAACATGTCGCAGGCTAACCTCCAGTGGCGCTGGTTACTGTCACAGCCATGTCAGCATTGGCTCCTAGGGTCTCTATATAGTAATGGGAGTGTTCCCAGGGAAACACACCATTATGCAAATAACTAAAAAAATACAATTTTCTCTTTAAATAGTATTTAATATGATATACTACTAATTAATAGGTAAAACATGTCGCAGGCTAACCTCCAGTGGCGCTGGTTACTGTCACAGCCGTGTCGGCATTGGCTCCTAGGGTCTTTATATAGTAATGGGAGTGTTCCCAGGGAAACACACCATTATGCAAATAACTAAAAAAAATACAATTTTCTCTTAAAATAGTATTTAATATGATATACTACTAATTAATAGGTAAAACATGTCGCAGGCTAACCTCCAGTGGCGCTGGTTACTGTCACAGCCGTGTCAGCATTGGCTCCTAGGGTCTTTATATAGTAATGGGAGTGTTCCCAGGGAAACACACCATTATGCAAATAACTAAAAAAATACAATTTTCTCTTTAAATAGTATTTAATATGATATACTACTAATTAATAGGTAAAACATGTCGCAGGCTAACCTCCAGTGGCGCTGGTTACTGTCACCGCCGTGTCAGCATTGGCTCCTCGGGTCTTTAAATAGTAATGGGAGTGTTCCCAGGGAAGCACACCATTATGCAAATAACTAAAAAAATACAATTTTCTCTTTAAATAGTATTTAATATGATATACTACTAATTAAGAGGTAAAACATGTCGCAGGCTAACCTCCAGTGGCGCTGGTTACTGTCACAGCCGTGTCAGCATTGGCTCCTAGGGTCTTTATATAGTAATGGGAGTGTTCCCAGGGAAACACACCATTATGCAAATAACTAAAAAAAATACAATTTTCTCTTTAAATAGTATTTAATATGATATACTACTAATTAATAGGTAAAACATGTCGCAGGCTAACCCCCAGTGGCGCTGGTTACTGTCACAGCCGTGTCAGCATTGGCTCCTAGGGTCTTTATATAGTAATGGGAGTGTTCCCAGGGAAACACACCATTATGCAGATAACTAAAAAAATAAAATTTTCTCTTTAAATAGTATTTAATATGATATACTACTAATTAATAGGTAAAACATGTCGCAGGCTAACCTCCAGTGGCGCTGGTTACTGTCACAGCCGTGTCAGCATTGGCTCCTAGGGTCTTTATATAGTAATGGGAGTGTTCCCAGGGAAACACACCATTATGCAAATAACTAAAAAAATACAATTTTCTCTTTAAATAGTATTTAATATGATATACTACTAATTAATAGGTAAAACATGTCGCAGGCTAACCTCCAGTGGCGCTGGTTACTGTCACAGCCGTGTCGGCATTGGCTCCTAGGTTCTTTATATAGTAATGGGAGTGTTCCCAGGGAAACACACCATTATGCAAATAACTAAAAAAATACAATTTTCTCTTTAAATAGTATTTAATATGATATACTACTAATTAATAGGTAAAACATGTCGCAGGCTAACCTCCAGTGGCGCAGGTTACTGTCACAGCCGTGTCGGCATTGGCTCCTAGGGTCTTTATATAGTAATGGGAGTGTTCCCAGGGAAACACACCATTTTGCAAATAACTAAAAAAAATACAATTTTCTCTTTAAATAGTATTTAATATGATATACTACTAATTAATAGGTAAAACATGTCGCAGGCTAACCTCCAGTGGCGCTGGTTACTGTCACAGCCGTGTCGGCATTGGCTCCTAGGGTCTTTATATAGTAATGGGAGTGTTCCCAGGGAAACACACCATTATGCAAATAACTGAAAAATATACAATTTTCTCTTTAAATAGTATTTAATATGATATACTACTAATTAATAGGTAAAACATGTCGCAGGCTAACCTCCAGTGGCGCTGGTTACTGTCACAGCCGTGTCGGCATTGGCTCCTAGGGTCTTTATATAGTAATGGGAGTGTTCCCAGGGAATCACACCATTATGCAAATAACTAAAAAAAATACAATTTTCTCTTTAAATAGTATTTAATATGATATACTACTAATTAATAGGTAAAACATGTCGCAGGCTAACCTCCAGTGGCGCTGGTTACTGTCACAGCCGTGTCAGCATTGGCTCCTAGGTTCTTTATATAGTAATGGTAGTGTTCCCAGGGAAACACACCATAATGCAAATAACTAAAAAAATACAATTTTCTCTTTAAATAGTATTTAATATGATATACTACTAATTAATAGGTAAAACATGTCACAGGCTAACCTCCAGTGGCGCTGGTTACTGTCACAGCCGTGTCAGCATTGGCTCCTAGGGTCTTTATATAGTAATGGGAGTGTTCCCAGGGAAACACACCATAATGCAAATAACTAAAAAAAATACAATTTTCTCTTTAAATTGTATTTAATATGATATACTAATAATTAGTAGGTAAAACATGTCGCAGGCTAACCTCCAGTGGCGCTGGTTACTGTCACAGCCTTGTCGGCATTGGCTCCTAGGCTCTTTATATAGTAATGGGAGTGTTCCCAGGGAAACACACCATAATGCAAATCACTAAACTAAATGCAAATTTCTTGTTAAATAGTATTTAGTATTATATACTACTAATTAAGTGGTATAAAACGTCGCAGGCTAACCTCCAGTGGCGCTGGTTACTGTCACAGCTGTGTCAGCATTGGCTCCTAGGGTCTTTATATAGTAATGGAAATGTTCCCAGGGAAACACACCATTATGAAAATAACTAAAAAAAATACAATTTTCTCTTTAAATAGTATTTAATATGATATACTACTAATTAATAGGTAAAACATGTCGCAGGCTAACCTCCAGTGGCGCTGGTTACTGTCACAGCCGTGTCAGCATTGGCTCCTAGGGTCTTTATATAGTAATGGGAGTGTTCCCAGGGAAACACAAAATTATGCAAATAACTAAATAAATACAATTTTCTCTTTAAATAGTATTTAATATGATATACTACTAATTAATAGGTAAAACATGTCGCAGGCTAACCTCCAGTGGCGCTGGTTACTGTCACAGCCGTGTCAGCATTGGCTCCTAGGGTCTTTATATAGTAATGGGAGTGTTCCCAGGGAAACACACCATTATGCAAATAACTAAAAAAATACAATTTTCTCTTTAAATAGTATTTAATATGATATACTACTAATTAATAGGTAAAACATGTCGCAGGCTAACCTCCAGTGGCGCTGGTTACTGTCACAGCCGTGTCAGCATTGGCTCCTAGGGTCTTTATATAGTAATGGGAGTGTTCCCAGGGAAACACACCATTATGCAAATAACTAAAAAAAATACAATTTTCTCTTTAAATAGTATTTAATATGATATACTACTAATTAATAGGTAAAACATGTCGCAGGCTAACCTCCAGTGGCGCTGGTTACTGTCACAGCCGTGTCAGCATTGGCTCCTAGGGTCTTTATATAGTAATGGGAGTGTTCCCAGGGAAACACACCATAATGCAAATAACTAAAAAAATACAATTTTCTCTTTAAATAGTATTTAATATGATATACTACTAATTAATAGGTAAAACATGTCGCAGGCTAACCTCCAGTGGCGCTGGTTACTGTCACAGCCGTGTCGGCATTGGCTCCTAGGGTCTTTATATAGTAATGGGAGTGTTCCCAGGGAAACACACCATTATGCAAATAACTAAAAAAATACAATTTTCTCTTTAAATAGTATTTAATATGATATACTACTAATTAATAGGTAAAACATGTCGCAGGCTAACCTCCAGTGGCGCTGGTTACTGTCACAGCCGTGTCGGCATTGGCTCCTAGGGTCTTTATATAGTAATGGGAGTGTTCCCAGGGAAACACACCATTATGCAAATAACTAAAAAAAATACAATTTTCTCTTTAAATAGTATTTAATATGATATACTACTAATTAATAGGTAAAACATGTCGCAGGCTAACGTCCAGTGGCGCTGGTTACTGTCACAGCCGTGTCGGCATTGGCTCCTATGGTCTTTATATAGTAATGGGAGTGTTCCCAGGGAAACACACCATTATGCAAATAACTGAAAAAAATACAATTTTCTCTTTAAATAGTATTTAATATGATATACTACTAATTAATAGGTAAAACATGTCGCAGGCTAACCTCCAGTGGCGCTGGTTACTGTCACAGCCGTGTCGGCATTGGCTCCTAGGGTCTTTATATAGTAATGGGAGTGTTCCCAGGGAATCACACCATTATGCAAATAACTAAAAAAAATACAATTTTCTCTTTAAATAGTATTTAATATGATATACTAATAATTAATAGGTAAAACATGTCGCAGGCTAACCTCCAGTGGCGCTGGTTACTGTCACAGCCGTATCAGCATTGGCTCGTAGGGTCTTTTTATAGTAATGGGAGTGTTCATAGGGAAACACACCATTATGCAAATAACTAAAAAAAATACAATTTTCTCTTTAAATAGTATTTAATATGATATACTACTAATTAATAGGTAAAACATGTCGCAGGCTAACCTCCAGTGGCGCTGGTTACTGTCACAGCCGTGTCAGCATTGGCTCCTAGGGTCTTTATATAGTAATGGTAGTGTTCCCAGGGAAACACACCATAATGCAAATAACTAAAAAAATACAATTTTCTCTTTAAATAGTATTTAATATGATTTACTACTAATTAATAGGTAAAACATGTCACAGGCTAACCTCCAGTGGCGCTGGTTACTGTCACAGCCGTGTCAGCATTGGCTCCTAGGGTCTTTATATAGTAATGGGAGTGTTCCCAGGGAAACACACCATAATTCAAATAACTAAAAAAAAATACAATTTTCTCTTTAAATTGTATTTAATATGATATACTAATATTTAGTAGGTAAAACATGTCACAGGCTAACCTCCAGTGGCGCTGGTTACTGTTACAGCCTTGTCGGCATTGGCTCCTAGGCTCTTTATATAGTAATGGGAGTGTTCCCAGGGAAACACACCATAATGCAAATAACTAAACTAAATGCAAATTTCTTGTTAAATAGTATTTAGTATTATATACTACTAATTAAGAGGTATAAAACGTCGCAGGCTAACCTCCAGTGGCGCTGGTTACTGTCACAGCTGTGTCAGCATTGGCTCCTAGGGTCTTTATATAGTAATGGGAGTGTTCCCAGGGAAACACACCATTATGCAAATAACTAAAAAAAATACAATTTTCTCTTTAAATAGTATTTAATATGATATACTACTAATTAATAGGTAAAACATGTCGCAGGCTAACCTCCAGTGGCGCTGGTTACTGTCACAGCCTTGTCGGCATTGGCTCCTAGGCTCTTTATATAGTAATGGGAGTGTTCCCAGGGAAACACACCATAATGCAAATAACAAAAGAAAATGTAAATATCTTGTTAAATATTATTTATTATCATATACAACTAATTAGGTGGTCAAACACGACGCAGACTAACCTCCAGTGGAGCAGGCTGGTGTCCACAGCCTTTTCAGAATTGGCTCCTAGGGTCTTTATATAGTAATTGGAGTGTTCCCAGGGAAACACACCATAATGCAAATAACAAAACTAAATGCAAATTTCTTGTTAAATAGTATTTAGTATTATATACTACTAATTAAGAGGTATAAAACGTCGCAGGCTAACCTCCAGTGGCGCTGGTTACTGTCACAGCCGTGTCAGCATTGGCTCCTAGGGTCTTTATATAGTAATGGGAGTGTTCCCAGGGAAACACACCATAATGCAAATAACTAAACTAAATGCAAATTTCTTGTTAAATAGTATTTAGTATTATATACTACTAATTAAGAGGTATAAAATGTCGCAGGCTAACCTCAAGTGGCGCTGGTTACTGTCACAGCCGTGTCAGCATTGGCTCCTAGGCTCTTTATATAGTAATGGGAGTGTTCCCAGGGAAACACACCATAATGCAAATAACT
This sequence comes from Locusta migratoria, assembly GCA_026315105.1. Taxonomy (NCBI): domain Eukaryota; kingdom Metazoa; phylum Arthropoda; class Insecta; order Orthoptera; family Acrididae; genus Locusta; species Locusta migratoria. The sequence continues at coordinate 483,284,651 of CM048748.1, forward strand.
AAACTAAATGCAAATTTCTTGTTAAATAGTATTTAGTATTATATACTACTAATTAAGAGGTATAAAACGTCGCAGGCTAACCTCCAGTGGCGCTTGTTACTGTCACAGCCGTGTCAGCATTGGCTCCTAGGCACTTTATATAGTAATGTTAGTGTTCCCAGGGAAACACACCATAATGCAAATAACTAAACTAAATGCAAATTTCTTGTTAAATAGTATTTAGTATTATATACTACTAATTAAGAGGTATAAAACGTCGCAGGCTAACCTCCAGTGGCGCTGGTTACTGTCACAGCCGTGTCGGCATTGGCTCCTAGGCTCTTTATATAGTAATTGGAAGTGTTCCCAGGGAAAAACACCATAATGCAAATAACAAAAGAAAATGTAAATTTCTTGTTAAATATTATTTATTATCATATACTACTAATTAGGTGGTCAAACACGACGCAGACTAACCTCCAGTGGAGCAGGCTGGTGTCCACAGCCTTGTCGGCATTGGCTCCTAGGGTCTTTATATAGTAATTGGAGTGTTCCCAGGGAAACACACCATAATGCAAATAACAAAACTAAATGCAAATTTCTTGTTAAATAGTATTTAGTATTATATACTACTAATTTAGAGGTATAAAACGTCGCAGGCTAACCTCCAGTGGCGCTGGTTACTGTCACAGCCGTGTCAGCATTGGCTCCTAGGCTCTTTATATAGTAATGGGAGTGTTCCCAGGGAAACACACCATAATGCAAATAATAAAACTAAATGCAAATTTCTTGTTAAATAGTATTTAGTATTATATACTACTAATTAAGAGGTATAAAACGTCGCAGGCTAACCTCCAGTGGCGCTGGTTAATGTCACAGCCGTGTCAGCACTGGCTCCTAGGCTCTTTATATAGTAATGGGAGTGTTCCCAGGGAAACACACCATAATGCAAATAACAAAAAAAATACAATTTTCTCTTTAAATAGTATTTAATATGATATACTACTAATTAATAGATAAAACATGTCGCAGGCTAACCTTCAGTGGACCCGGCTGCTGTCCACAGCCCTGTCGGCATTGGCTCCTAGGCTCTTTATATAGTAATGGGAGTGTTCCCAGGGAAACACACCATAATGCAAATAACAAAAGAAAATGTAAATTTCTTGTTAAATATTATTTATTATCATATACTACTAATTAGGTGGTCAAACACGACGCAGACTAACCTCCAGTGGAGCAGGCTGGTGTCCACAGCCTTGTCGGCATTGGCTCCTAGGGTCTTTATATAGTAATTGGAGTGTTCCCAGGGAAACATACCATAATGCAAATAACAAAACTAAATGCAAATTTCTTGTTAAATAGTATTTAGTATTATATACTACTAATTAAGAGGTATAAAACGTCGCAGGCTAACCTCCAGTGGCGCTGGTTACTGTCACAGCCGTGTCAGCATTGGCTCCTAGGCTCTTTATATAGTAATGGGAGTGTTCCCAGGGAAACACACCATAATGCAAATAACTAAACTAAATGCAAATTTCTTGTTAAATAGTATGTAGTATTATATACTACTAATTAAGAGGTATAAAACGTCGCAGGCTAACCTCCAGTGGCGCTGGTTACTGTCACAGCCGTGTCAGCATTGGCTCCTAGGCACTTTATATAGTAATGGGAGGGTTCCCAGGGAAACACACCATAATGCAAATAACTAAACTAAATGCAAATTTCTTGTTAAATAGTATTTAGTATTATATAATACTAATTAAGAGGTATAAAACGTCGCAGGCTAACCTCCAGTGGCGCTGGTTACTGTCACAGCCGTGTCAGCATTGGATCCTAGGCTCTTTATATAGTAATGGGAGTGTTCCCAGGGAAACACACCATAATGCAAATAACAAAAGAAAATGTAAATATCTTGTTAAATATCATTTATTATCATATACAACTAATTAGGTGGTCAAACACGACGCAGACTAACCTCCAGTGGAGCAGGCTGGTGTCCACAGCCTTGTCAGAATTGGCTCCTAGGGTCTTTATATAGTAATTGGAGTGTTCCCAGGGAAACACACCATAATGCAAATAACAAAACTAAATGCAAATTTCTTGTTAAATAGTATTTAGTATTATATACTACTAATTAAGAGGTATAAAACGTCGCAGGCTAACCTCCAGTGGCGCTGGTTACTGTCACATCAGTGTCAGCATTGGCTCCTAGGGTCTTTATATAGTAATGGGAGTGTTCCTAGGGAACCACACCATAATGCAAATAACTAAACTAAATGCAAATTTCTTGTTAAATAGTATTTAGTATTATATACTACTAATTAAGAGGTATAAAACGTCGCAGGCTAACCTCCAGTGGCGCTGGTTACTGTCACAGCCGTGTCAGCATTGGCTCCTAGGCTCTTTATATAGTAATGGGAGTGTTCCCAGGGAAACACACCATAATGCAAATAACTAAACTAAATGCAAATTTCTTGTTAAATAGTATTTAGTATTATATACTACTAATTAAGAGGTATAAAACGTCGCAGGCTAACCTCCAGTGGCGCTTGTTACTGTCACAGCCGTGTCAGCATTGGCTCCTAGGCACTTTATATAGTAATGTTAGTGTTCCCAGGGAAACACACCATAATGCAAATAACTAAACAAAATGTAAATTTCTTGTTAAATAGTATTTAGTATTATATACTACTAATTAAGAGGTATAAAACGTCGAAGGCTAACCTCCAGTGGCGCTGGTTACTGTCACAGCCGTGTCAGCATTGGCTCCTAGGCTCTTTATATAGTAATGGGAGTGTTCCCAGGGAAACAGTCCATAATGCAAATAACGAAAGAAAATGTAAATTTCTTGTTAAATATTATTTATTATCATATACTACTAATTAGGTGGTCAAACACGACGCAGACTAACCTCCAGTGGAGCAGGCTGGTGTCCACAGCCTTGTCGGCATTGGCTCCTAGGGTCTTTATATAGTAATTGGAGTGTTCCCAGGGAAACACACCATAATGCAAATAACAAAACTAAATGCAAATTTCTTGTTAAATAGTATTTAGTATTATATACTACTAATTTAGAGGTATAAAACGTCGCAGGCTAACCTCCAGTGGCGCTGGTTACTGTCACAGCCGTGTCAGCATTGGCTCCTAGGCTCTTTATATAGTAATGGGAGTGTACCCAGGGAAACACACCATAATACAAATAACAAAACTAAATGCAAATTTCTTGTTAAATAGTATTTAGTATTATATACTACTAATTAAGAGGTATAAAACGTCGCAGGCTAACCTCCAGTGGCGCTGGTTAATGTCACAGCCGTGTCAGCATTGGCTCCTAGGCACTTTATATAGTAATGGGAGTGTTCCCAGGGAAACACACCATAATGCAAATAACAAAAAAAATACAATTTTCTCTTTAAATAGTATTTAATATGATATACTACTAATTAATAGGTAAAACATGTCGCAGGCTAACCTTCAGTGGACCCGGCTGCTGTCCACAGCCCTGTCGGCATTGGCTCCTAGGCTCTTTATATAGTAATGGGAGTGTTCCCAGGGAAACACACCATAATGCAAATAACAAAAGAAAATGTAAATTTCTTGTTAAATATTATTTATTATCATATACTACTAATTAGGTGGTCAAACACGACGCAGACTAACCTCCAGTGGAGCAGGCTGGTGTCCACAGCCTTGTCGGCATTGGCTCCTAGGGTCTTTATATAGTAATTGGAGTGTTCCCAGGGAAACACACCATAATGCAAATAACAAAACTAAATGCAAATTTCTTGTTAAATAGTATTTAGTATTATATACTACTAATTAAGAGGTATAAAACGACGCAGGCTAACCTCCAGTGGCGCTGGTTACTGTCACAGCCGTGTCAGCATTGGCTCCTAGGCTCTTTATATAGTAATGGGAGTGTTCCCAGGGAAACACACCATAATGCAAATAACTAAACTAAATGCAAATTTCTTGTTAAATAGTATTTAGTATTATATACTACTAATTAAGAGGTATAAAACGTCGCAGGCTAACCTCCAGTGGCGCTGGTTACTGTCACAGCCGTGTCAGCATTGGCTCCTAGGCACTTTATATAGTAATGGGAGGGTTCCCAGGGAAACACACCATAATGCAAATAACTAAACTAAATGCAAATTTCTTGTTAAATAGTATTTAGTATTATATAATACTAATTAAGAGGTGTAAAACGTCGCAGGGTAACCTCCAGTGGCGCTGGTTACTTTCACAGCCGTGTCAGCATTGGCTCCTAGGCTCTTTATATAGTAATGGGAGTGTTCCCAGGGAAACACACCATAATGCAAATAACAAAAGAAAATGTAAATTTCTTGTTAAATAATATTTATTATCATATACTACTAATTAGGTGGTCAAACACGACGCAGACTAACCTCCAGTGGAGCAGGCTGGTGTCCACAGCCTTGTCGGCATTGGCTCCTATGGTCTTTATATAGTAATTGGAGTGTTCCCAGGGAAACACACCATAATGCAAATAACAAAACTAAATGCAAATTTCTTGTTAAATAGTATTTAGTATTATATACTACTAATTTAGAGGTATAAAACGTCGCAGGCTAACCTCCAGTGGCGCTGGTTACTGTCACAGCCGTGTCAGCATTGGCTCCTAGGCTCTTTATATAGTAATGGGAGTGTTCCCAGGGAAACACACCATAATGCAAATAACAAAACTAAATGCAAATTTCTTGTTAAATAGTATTTAGTATTATATACTAGTAATTAAGAGGTATAAAACGTCGCAGGCTAACCTCCAGTGGCGCTGGTTAATGTCACAGCCGTGTCAGCATTGGCTCCTAGGCTCTTTATATAGTAATGGGAGTGTTCCCAGGGAAACACACCATAATGCAAATAACTAAAAAAAATACAGTTTTCTCTTTAAATAGTATTTAATATAATATACTACTAATTAATAGGTAAAACATGTCGCAGGCTAACCTCCAGTGGACCCGGCTGCTGTCCACAGCCCTGTCGGCATTGGCTCCTAGGCTCTTTATATAGTAATGGGAGTGTTCCCAGGGAAACACACCATAATGCAAATAACAAAAGAAAATGTAAATTTCTTGTTAAATATTATTTATTATCATATACTACTAATTAGGTGGTCAAACACGACGCAGACTAACCTCCAGTGGAGCAGGCTGGTGTCCACAGCCTTGTCGGCATTGGCTCCTAGGGTTTTTATATAGTAATTGGAGTGATTCCAGGGAAACACACCATAATGCAAATAACAAAACTAAATGCAAATTTCTTGTTAAATAGTATTTAGTATTATATACTACTAATTAAGAGGTATAAAACGTCGCAGGCTAACCTCCAGTGGCGCTGGTTACTGTCACAGCCGTGTCAGCATTGGCTCCTAGGCTCTTTATATAGTAATGGGAGTGTTCCCAGGGAAACACACCATAATGCAAATAACTAAAAAAAATACAATTTTCTCTTTAAATAGTATTTAATATGATATACTACTAATTAATAGGTAAAATATGTCGCAGGCTAACCTCCAGTGGACCCGGCTGCTGTCCACAGCCCTGTCGGCATTGGCTGCTAGGCTTTTTATATAGTAATGGGAGTGTTCCCAGGGAAACACACCATAATGCAAATAATAGAAGAAAATGTAAATTTCTTGTTAAATATTATTTATTATCATATACTACTAATTAGGTGGTCAAACACGACGCAGACTAACCTCCAGTGGAGCAGGCTGGTGTCCACAGCCTTGTCGGCATTGGCTCCTAGGGTCTTTATATTGTAATTGGAGTGTTCCCAGGGAAACACACCATAATGCAAATAACAAAACTAAATGTAAATTTCTTGTTAAATAGTATTTAGTATTATATACTACTAATTAAGAGGTATAAAACGTCGCAGGCTAACCTCCAGTGGCGCTGGTTACTGTCACAGCCGTGTCAGCATTGGCTCCTAGGGTCTTTATATAGTAATGGGAGTGTTCCCAGGGAAACACACTAAAATGCAAATAACTAAAAAAAATTACAATTTTCTCTTTAAATAGTATTTAATATGATATACTACTAATTAATAGGTAAAACATGTCGCAGGCTAACCTCCAGTGGACCCGGCTGCTGTCCACAGCCCTGTCGGCATTGGCTCCTAGGCTCTTTATATAGTAATGGGAGTGTTCCCAGGGAAACACACCATAATGTAAATAATAAAAGAAAATGTAAATTTCTTGTTAAATATTATTTATTATCATATACTACTAATTAGGTGGTCAAACACGACGCAGACTAACCTCCAGTGGAGCAGGCTGGTGTCCACAGCCTTGTCGGCATTGGCTCCTAGGGTCTTTATATAGTAATTGGAGTGTTCCCAGGGAAACACACCATAATGCAAATAACAAAACTAAATGCAAATTTCTTGTTAAATAGTATTTAGTATTATATACTACTAATTAAGAGGTATAAAACGCCGCAGGCTAACCTCCAGTGGCGCTGGTTACTGTCACAGCCATGTCAGCATTGGCTCCTAGGCTCTTTATATTGTAATGGGAGTGTTCCCAGGGAAACACACCATAATTCAAATAACAAAAGAAAATGTAAATTTCTTGTTAAATATTATTTATTATTATATACTACTAATTAGGTGGTCAAACACGACGCAGACTAACCTCCAGTGGAGCAGGCTGGTGTCCACAGCCTTCTCGGCATTGGATCCTAGGGTCTTTATATAGTAATTGGAGTGTTCCCAGGGAAACACACCATAATGCAAATAAAAAAACTAAATGCAAATTTCTTGTTAAATAGTATTTAGCATTATATACTACTAATTAAGAGGTATAAAACGCGCAGGCTAACCTCCAGTGGCGCTGGTTACTGTCACAGCCGTGTCAGCATTGGCTCCTAGGCTCTTTATATAGTAATGGGAGTGTTCGCAGGGAAACACACCATAATGCAAATAACAAAACTAAATGCAAATTTCTTGTTAAATAGTATTTAGTATTATATACTACTAATTAAGTGGTATAAAACGTCGCAGGCTAACCTCCAGTGGCGCTGGTTACTGTCACAGCCGTGTCAGCATTGGCTCCTAGGCTCTTTATATAGTAATGGGAGTGTTCCCAGGGAAACACACCATAATGCAAACAACTAAAAAAAATTCAATTTTCTCTTTAAATAGTATTTAATATGATATACTACTAATTAATAGGTAAAACACGTCGCAGGCTAACCTCCAGTGGACCCGGCTGCTGTCCACAGCCCTGTCGGCATTGGCTCCTAGGCTCTTTATATAGTAATGGGAATGTTCCCAGGGAAACACACCATAATGCAAATAACAAAAGAAAATGTAAATTTCTTGTTAAATATTATTTATTATCATATACTACTAATTAGGTGGTCAAACATGACGCAGACTAACCTCCAGTGGAGCAGGCTGGTGTCCACAGCCTTGTCGGCATTGGCTCCTAGGGTCTGTATATAGTAATTGGAGTGTTCCCAGGGAAACACACCATAATGCAAATAACAAAACTAAATGCAAATTTCTTGTTAAATAGTATTTAGTATTATATACTACTAATTTAGATGTATAAAACGTCACAGGCTAACCTCCAGTGGCACTGGTTACTGTCACAGCCGTGTCAGCATTGGCTCCTAGGCTTTTTATATAGTAATGGGAGTGTTCCCAGGGAAACACACCATAATGCAAATAACAAAACTAAATGCAAATTTCTTGTTAAATAGTATTTAGTATTATATACTACTAATTAAGAGGTATAAAACGTCGCAGGCTAACCTCCAGTGGCGCTGGTTAATGTCACAGCCCTGTCAGCATTGGCTCCTAGGCTCTTTATATAGTAATGGGAGTGTTCCCAGGGAAACACACCATAATGCAAATAACTAAAAAAAATACAATTTTCTCTTTAAATAGTATTTAATATGATATACTGCTAATTAATAGGTAAAACATGTCGCAGGATAACCTCCAGTGGACCCGGCTGCTGTCCACAGCCCTGGCGGCATTGGCTCCTAGGCTCTTTATATAGTAATGGGAGTGTTCCCAGGGAAACACACCATAATGCAAATAACAAAAGAAAATGTAAATTTCTTGTTAAATATTATTTATTATCATATACTTCTTATTAGGTGGTCAAACACGACGCAGACTAACCTCCAGTGGAGCGGGCTGGTGTCCACAGCCTTGTCGGCATTGGCTCCTAGGGTCTTTATATAGGAATTGGAGTGTTTCCAGGGAAACACACCATAATGCAAATAACAAAACTAAATGCAAATTTCTTGTTAAATAGTATTTAGTATTATATACTACTAATTAAGAGGTATAAAACGTCGCAGGCTAACCTCCAGTGGCGCTGGTTACTGTCACAGCCGTGTCAGCATTGGCTCCTAGGCTCTTTATATAGTAATGGGAGTGTTCCCAGGGAAACACACCATAATGCAAATAACTAAAAAAAATACAATTTTCTCTTTAAATAGTATTTAATATGATATACTACTAATTAATAGGTAAAACATGTCGCAGGCTAACCTCCAGTGGACCCGGCTGCTGTCCACAGCCCTGTCGGCATTAGCTCCTAGGCTCTTTATATAGTAATGGGAGTGTTCCCAGGGAAACACACCATAATGCAAATAATAAAAGAAAATGTAAATTTCTCGTTAAATATTATTTATTATCATATACTACTAATTAGGTGGTCAAGCACGACGCAGACTAACCTCCAGTGGAGCAGGCTGGTGTCCACAGCCTTGTCGGCATTGGCTCCTAGGGTCTTTATATAGTAATTGGAGTGTTCCCAGGGAAACACACCATAATGCAAATAACAAAACTAAATGCAAATTTCTTGTTAAATAGTATTTAGTATTATATACTACTAATTAAGAGGTATAAAACGTCGCAGGCTAACCTCCAGTGGCGCTGGTTACTGTCACAGCCGTGTCAGCATTGGCTCCTAGGCTCTTTATATAGTAATGGGAGTGTTCCCAGGGAAACACACCATAATGCAAATAACTAAAAAAAATACAATTTTCTCTTTAAATAGTATTTAATATGATATACTACTAATTAATAGGTAAAACATGTCGCAGGCTAACCTCCAGTGGACCCGGCTGCTGTCCACAGCCCTGTCGGCATTGGCTCCTAGGCCCTTTATATAGTAATGGGAGTGTTCCCAGGGAAACACACCATAATGCAAATAATAAAAGAAAATGTAAATTTCTTGTTAAATATTATTTATTATCAAATACTACTAATTAGGTGGTCAAACACGACGCAGACTAACCTCCAGTGGAGCAGGCTGGTGTCCACAGCCTTGTCGGCATTGGCTCCTAGGGTCTTTATATAGTAATTGGAGTGTTCCCAGGGAAACACACCATAATGCAAATAACAAAACTAAATGCAAATTTCTTGTTAAATAGTATTTAGTATTATATACTACTAATTTAGAGGTATAAAACGTCGCAGGCTAACCTCCAGTGGCGCTGGTTACTGTCACAGCCGTTTCAGCATTGGCTCCTAGGCTCTTTATATAGTAATGGGAGTGTTCCCAGGGAAACACACCATAATGCAATTAACAAAACTAAATGAATATTTCTTGTTAAATAGTATTTAGTATTATATACTACTAATTAAGAGGTATAAAACGTCGCAGGCTAACCTCCAGTGGCGCTGGTTACTGTCACAGCCGTGTCAGCATTGGCTCCTAGGCTCTTTATATAGTAATGGGAGTGTTCCCAGGGAAAAACACCATAATGCAAATAACAAAAGAAAATGTAAATTTCTTGTTAAATATTATTTATTATCATATACTACTAATTAGGTGGTCAAACACGACGCAGACTAACCTCCAGTGGAGCAGGCTGGTGTCCACAGCCTTGTCGGCATTGGCTCCTAGGGTCTTTATAAAGTAATTGGAGTGTTCCCAGGGAAACACACCATAATGCAAATAACAAAACTAAATGCAAATTTCTTGTTAAATAGTATTTAGTATTATATACTACTAATTTAGATGTATAAAACGTCGCAGGCTAACCTCCAGTGGCGCTGGTTACTGTCACAGCCGTGTCAGCATTGGCTCCTAGGCTCTTTATATAGTAATGGGAGTGTTCCCAGGGAAACACACCATAATGCAAATAACAAAACTAAATGCAAATTTCTTGTTAAATAGTATTTAGTATTATATACTACTAATTAAGAGGTATAAAACGTCGCAGGCTAACCTCCAGTGGCGCTGGTTAATGTCACAGCCGTGTCAGCATTGGCTCCTAGGCTCTTTATATAGTAATGGGAGTGTTCCCAGGGAAACACACCATAATGCAAATAACAAAAAAAATACAATTTTCTCTTTAAATAGTATTTAATATGATATGCTACTAATTAATAGATAAAACATGTCGCAGGCTAACCTTCAGTGGACCCGGCTGCTGTCCACAGCCCTGTCGGCATTGGCTCCTAGGCTCTTTATATAGTAATGGGAGTGTTCCCAGGGAAACACACCATAATGCAAATAACAAAAGAAAATGTAAATTTCTTGTTAAATATTATTTATTATCATATACTACTAATTAGGTGGTCAAACACGACGCAGACTAACCTCCAGTGGAGCAGGCTGGTGTCCACAGCCTTGTCGGCATTGGCTCCTAGGGTCTTTATATAGTAATTGGAGTGTTCCCAGGAAAACACACCATAATGCAAATAACAAAACTAAATGCAAATTTCTTGTTAAATAGTATTTAGTATTATATACTACTAATTAAGAGGTATAAAACGTCGCAGGCTAACCTCCAGTGGCGCTGGTTACTGTCACAGCCGTGTCAGCATTGGCTCCTAGGCTCTTTATATAGTAATGGGAGTGTTCCCAGGGAAACACACCATAATGCAAATAACTAAAAAAATACAATTTTCTCTTTAAATAGTATTTAATATGATATACTACTAATTAATAGGTAAAACATGTCGCAGGCTAACCTCCAGTGGCGCTGGTTACTGTCACAGCCGTGTCGGCATTGGCTCCTAGGGTCTTTATATAGTAATGGGAGTGTTCCCAGGGAATCACACCATTATGCAAATAACTAAAAAAAATACAATTTTCTCTTTAAATAGTATTTAATATGATATACTACTAATTAATAGGTAAAACATGTCGCACGCTAACCTCCAGTGGCGGTGGTTACTGTCACAGCCGTGTCAGCATTGGCTCCTAGGGTCTTTATATAGTAATGGGAGTGTTCCCAGGGAAACACACCATAATGCAAATAACTAAAAAAATACAATTTTCTCTTTAAATAGTATTTAATATGATATACTACTAATTAGTAGGTAAAACATGTCGCAGGCTAACCTCCAGTAGCGCTGGTTACTGTCACAGCCTTGTCGGCATTGGCTCCTAGGCTCTTTATATAGTAATGGGAGTGTTCCCAGGGAAACACTCCATAATGCAAATAACGAAAGAAAATGTAAATTTCTTGTTAAATATTATTTATTATCATATACTACTAATTAGGTGGTCAAACACGACGCAGACTAACCTCCAGTGGAGCAGGCTGGTGTCCACAGCCTTGTCGGCATTGGCTCCTAGGGTCTTTATATAGTAATTGGAGTGTTCCCAGGGAAACACACCATAATGCAAATAACAAAACTAAATGCAAATTTCTTGTTAAATAGTATTTAGTATTATATACTAGTAATTTAGAGGTATAAAACGTCGCAGGCTAACCTCCAGTGGCGCTGGTTACTGTCACAGCCGTGTCAGCATTGGCTCCTAGGCTCTTTATATAGTAATGGGAGTGTACCCAGGGAAACACACCATAATGCAAATAACAAAACTAAATGCAAATTTCTTGTTAAATAGTATTTAGTATTATATACTACTAATTAAGAGGTATAAAACGTCGCAGGCTAACCTCCAGTGGCGCTGGTTAATGTCACAGCCGTGTCAGCATTGGCTCCTAGGCACTTTATATAGTAATGGGAGTGTTCCCAGGGAAACACATCATAATGCAAATAACAAAAAAAATACAATTTTCTCTTTAAATAGTATTTAATATGATATACTACTAATTAATAGGTAAAATATGTCGCAGGCTAACCTCCAGTGGCGCTGGTTACTGTCACAGCCGTGTCAGCATTAAATCCTAGGCTCTTTATATAGTAATGGAAGTGTTCCCAGGGAAACACACCATAATGCAAATAACTAAAAAAATACAATTTTCTCTTTAAATAGTATTTAATATGATATACTACTAATTAATAGGTAAAACATGTCGCAGGCTAACCTCCAGTGTTGCTGGTTACTGTCACAGCCGTGTCGGCATTGGCTCCTAGGGTCTTTATATAGTAATGGGAGTGTTCCCAGGGAATCACACCATTATGCAAATAACTAAAAAAAATACAATTTTCTCTTTAAATAGTATTTAATATGATATACTACTAATTAATAGGTAAAACATGTCGCAGGCTAACCTCCAGTGGCGGTGGTTACTGTCACAGCTGTGTCAGCATTGGCTCCTAGGGTCTTTATATAGTAATGGGAGTGTTCCCAGGGAAACACACCATAATGCAAATAACTAAAAAAATACAATTTTCTCTTTAAATAGTATTTAATATGATATACTACTAATTAATAGGTAAAACATGTCACAGGCTAACCTCCAGTGGCGCTGGTTACTGTCACAGCCGTGTCAGCATTGGCTCCTAGGCTCTTTATATAGTAATGGGAGTTTTCCCAGGGAAACACACCATAATGCATATAACTAAAAAAAATACAATTTTCTCTTTAAATTGTATTTAATATGATATACTAATAATTAGTAGGTAAAACATGTCGCAGGCTAACCTCCAGTGGCGCTGGTTACTGTCACAGCCTTGTCGGCATTGGCTCCTAGGCTCTTTATATAGTAATGGGAGTGTTCCCAGGGAAACACACCATAACGCAAATAACTAAACTAAATGCAAATTTCTTGTTAAATAGTATTTAGTATTATATACTACTAATTAAGAGGTATAAAACGTCGCAGGCTAACCTCCAGTGGCGCTGGTTACTGTCACAGCTGTGTCAGCATTGGCTCCTAGGGTCTTTATATAGTAATGGGAGTGTTCCCAGGGAAACACACCATTATGCAAATAACTAAAAAAAATACAATTTTCTCTTTAAATAGTATTTAATATGATATACTACTAATTAATAGGAAAAACATGTCGCAGGCTAACCTCCAGTGGCGCTGGTTACTGTCACAGCCTTGTCGGCATTGGCTCCTAGGCTCTTTATATAGTAATGGGAGTGTTCCCAGGGAAACACACCATAATGCAAATAACAAAAGAAAATGTAAATATCTTGTTAAATATTATTTATTATCATATACAACTAATTAGGTGGTCAAACACGACGCAGACTAACCTCCAGTGGAGCAGGCTGGTGTCCACAGCCTTGTCAGAATTGGCTCCTAGGGTCTTTATATAGTAATTGGAGTGTTCCCAGGGAAACACACCATAATGCAAATAACAAAACTAAATGCAAATTTCTTGTTAAATAGTATTTAGTATTATATACTACTAATTAAGAGGTATAAAACGTCGCAGGCTAACCTCCAGTGGCGCTGGTTACTGTCACAGCCGTGTCAGCATTGGCTCCTAGGCTCTTTATATAGTAATGGGAGTGTTCCCAGGGAAACACACCATAATGCAAATAACTAAACTAAATGCAAATTTCTTGTTAAATAGTATTTAGTATTATATACTACTAATTAAGAGGTATAAAACGTCGCAGGCTAACCTCCAGTGGCGCTTGTTACTGTCACAGCCGTGTCAGCATTGGCTCCTAGGCACTTTATATAGTAATGTTAGTGTTCCCAGGGAAACACACCATAATGCAAATAACTAAACAAAATGCAAATTTATTGTTAAATAGTATTTAGTATTATATACTACTAATTAAGAGGTATAAAACGTCGCAGGCTAACCTCCAGTGGCGCTGGTTACTGTCACAGCCGTGTCAGCATTGGCTCCTAGGCTCTTTATATAGTAATGGGAGTGTTCCCAGGGAAACACTCCATAATGCAAATAACGAAAGAAAATGTAAATTTCTTGTTAAATATTATTTATTATCATATACTACTAATTAGGTGGTCAAACACGACACAGACTAACCTCCAGTGGAGCAGGCTGGTGTCCACAGCCTTGTCGGCATTGGCTCCTAGGGTCTTTATATAGTAATTGGAGTGTTCCCAGGGAAACACACCATAATGCAAATAACAAAACTAAATGCAAATTTCATGTTAAATAGTATTTAGTATTATATACTACTAATTAAGAGGTATAAAACGTCGCAGGCTAACCTCCAGTGGCGCTGGTTAATGTCACAGCCGTGTCAGCATTGGCTCCTAGGCACTTTATATAGTAATGGGAGTGTTCCCAGGGAAACACACCATAATGCAAATAACTAAACTAAATGCAAATTTCTTGTTAAATAGTATTTAGTATTATATACTACTAATTAAGAGGTATAAAACGTCGCAGGCTAACCTCCAGTGGCGCTTGTTACTGTCACAGCCGTGTCAGCATTGGCTCCTAGGCACTTTATATAGTAATGTTAGTGTTCCCAGGGAAACACACCATAATGCAAATAACTAAACAAAATGCAAATTTATTGTTAAATAGTATTTAGTATTATATACTACTAATTAAGAGGTATAAAACGTCGCAGGCTAACCTCCAGTGGCGCTGGTTACTGTCACAGCCGTGTCAGCATTGGCTCCTAGGCTCTTTATATAGTAATGGGAGTGTTCCCAGGGAAACACTCCATAATGCAAATAACGAAAGAAAATGTAAATTTCTTGTTAAATATTATTTATTATCATATACTACTAATTAGGTGGTCAAACACGACGCAGACTAACCTCCAGTGGAGCAGGCTGGTGTCCACAGCCTTGTCGGCATTGGCTCCTAGGGTCTTTATATAGTAATTGGAGTGTTCCCAGGGAAACACACCATAATGCAAATAACAAAACTAAATGCAAATTTCATGTTAAATAGTATTTAGTATTATATACTACTAATTAAGAGGTATAAAACGTCGCAGGCTAACCTCCAGTGGCGCTGGTTAATGTCACAGCCGTGTCAGCATTGGCTCCTAGGCACTTTATATAGTAATGGGAGTGTTCCCAGGGAAACACACCATAATGCAAATAACTAAAAAAAATACAATTTTCTCTTTAGATAGTATTTAATATGATATACTACTAATTAATAGGTAAAATATGTCGCAGGCTAACCTCCAGTGGACCCGGCTGCTGTCCACAGCCCTGTCAGCATTGGCTCCTAGGCTCTTTATATAGTAATGGGAGTGTTCCCAGGGAAACACACCATAATGCAAATAATAAAAGAAAATGTAAATTTCTTGTTAAATATTATTTATTATCATATACTACTAATTAGGTGGTCAAACACGACGCAGACTAACCTCCAGTGGAGCAGGCTGGTGTCCACAGCCTTGTCGGCATTGGCTCCTAGGGTCTTTATATAGTAATTGGAGTGTTCCCAGGGAAACACACCATAATGCAAATAACAAAACTAAATGCAAATTTCTTGTTAAATAGTATTTAGTATTATATACTACTAATTAAGAGGTATAAAACGTCGCAGGCTAACCTCCAGTGGCGCTGGTTACTGTCACAGCCGTGTCAGCATTGGCTCCTAGGGTCTTTATATAGTAATGGGAGTGTTCCCAGGGAAACACACTAAAATGCAAATAACTAAAAAAAAATACAATTTTCTCTTTAAATAGTATTTAATATGATATACTACTAATTAATAGGTAAAACATGTCGCAGGCTAACCTCCAGTTGACCCGGCTGCTGTCCACAGCCCTGTCGGCATTGGCTCCTAGGCTCTTTATATAGTAATTGGAGTATTCACAGGGAAACACACCATAATGTAAATAATAAAAGAAAATGTAAATTTCTTGTTAAATATTATTTATTATCATATACTACTAATTAGGTGGTCAAACACGACGCAGACTAACCTCCAGTGGATCAGGCTGGTGTCCACAGCCTTGTCGGCATTGGCTCCTAGGGTCTTTATATAGTAATTGGACTGTTCCCAGGGAAACACACCATAATGCAAATAACAAAACTAAATGCAAATTTCTTGTTAAATAGTATTTAGTATTATATACTACTAATTAAGAGGTATAAAACGTCGCAGGCTAACCTCCAGTGGCGCTGGTTACTGTCACAGCCATGTCAGCATTGGCTCCTAGGCTCTTTATATAGTAATGGGAGTGTTCCCAGGGAAACACACCATAATGCAAATAACAAAAGAAAATGTAAATTTCTTGTTAAATATTATTTATTATTATATACTACAAATTAGGTGGTCAAACACGACGCAGACTAACCTCCAGTGGAGCAGGCTGGTGTCCACAGCCTTCTCGGCATTGGATCCTAGGGTCTTTATATAGTAATTGGAGTGTTCCCAGGGAAACACACCATAATGCAAATAAAAAAACTAAATGCAAATTTCTTGTTAAATAGTATTTAGCATTATATACTACTAATTAAGAGGTATAAAACGCGCAGGCTAACCTCCAGTGGCGCTGGTTACTGTCACAGCCGTGTCAGCATTGGCTTCTAGGCTCTTTATATAGTAATGGGAGTGTTCGCAGGGAAACACACCATAATGCAAATAACAAAACTAAATGCAAATTTCTTGTTAAATAGTATTTAGTATTATATACTACTAATTAAGTGGTATAAAACGTCGCAGGCTAACCTCCAGTGGCGCTGGTTACTGTCACAGCCGTGTCAGCATTGGCTCCTAGGGTCTTTATATAGTAATGGGAGTGTTCCCAGGGAAACACACCATAATGCAAACAACTAAAAAAAATTCAATTTTCTCTTTAAATAGCATTTAATATGATATACTACTAATTAATAGGTAAAACACGTTGCAGGCTAACCTCCAGGGGACCCGGCTGCTGTCCACAGCCCTGTCGGCATTGGCTCTTAGGCTTTTTATATAGTAATGGGAATGTTCCCAGGGAAACACACCATAATGCAAATAACAAAAGAAAATGTAAATTTCTTGTTAAATATTATTTATTATCATATACTACTAATTAGGTGGTCAAACACGACGCAGACTAACCTCCAGTGGAGCAGGCTGGTGTCCACGGCCTTGTCGGCATTGGCTCCTAGGGTCTGTATATAGTAATTGGAGTGTTCCCAGGGAAACACACCATAATGCAAATAACAAAACTAATTGCAAATTTCTTGTTAAATAGTATTTAGTATTATATACTACTAATTTAGATGTATAAAACGTCGCAGGCTAACCTCCAGTGGCACTGGTTACTGTCACAGCCGTGTCAGCATTGGCTCCTAGGGTTTTTATATAGTAATGGGAGTGTTCCCAGGGAAACACACCATAATGCAAATAACAAAACTAAATGCAAATTTCTTGTTAAATAGTATTTAGTATTATATACTACTAATTAAGAGGTATGAAACGTCGCAGGCTAACCTCCAGTGGCGCTGGTTAATGTCACAGCCCTGTCAGCATTGGCTCCTAGGCTCTTTATATAGTAATGGGAGTGTTCCCAGGGAAACACACCATAATGCAAATAACTAAAAAAAATACAATTTTCTCTTTAAATAGTATTTAATATGATATACTACTAATTAATAGGTAAAACATGTCGCAGGCTAACCTCCAGTGGACCCGGCTGCTTTCCACAGCCCTGTCGGCATTGGCTCCTAGGCTCTTTATATAGTAATGGGAGTGTTCCCAGGGAAACACACCATAATGCAAATAACAAAAGAAAATGTAAATTTCTTGTTAAATATTATTTATTATCATATACTTCTTATTAGGTGGTCAAACACGACGCAGACTAACCTCCAGTGGAGCGGGCTGGTGTCCACAGCCTTGTCGGCATTGGCTCCTAGGGTCTTTATATAGTAATTGGAGTGTTTCCAGGGAAACACACCATAATGCAAATAACAAAACTAAATGCAAATTTCTTGTTAAATAGTATTTAGTATTATATACTACTAATTAAGAGGTATAAAACGTCGCAGGCTAACCTCCAGTGGCGCTGGTTACTGTCACAGCCGTGTCAGCATTGGCTCCTAGGCTCTTTATATAGTAATGGGAGTGTTCCCAGGGAAACACACCATAATGCAAATAACTAAAAAAAATACAATTTTCTCTTTAAATAGTATTTAATATGATATACTACTAATTAATAGGTAAAACATGTCGCAAGCTAACCTCCAGTGGACCCGGCTGCTGTCCACAGCCCTGTCGGCATTGGCTCCTAGGCTCTTTATATAGTAATGGGAGTGTTCCCAGGGAAACACACCATAATGCAAATAATAAAAGATAATGTAAATTTCTTGTTAAATATTATTTATTATCATATACTACTAATTAGGTGGTCAAACACGACGCAGACTAACCTCCAGTGGAGCAGGCTGGTGTCCACAGCCTTGTCGGCATTGGCTCCTAGGGTCTTTATATAGTAATTGGAGTGTTCCCAGGGAAACACACCATAATGCAAATAACAAAACTAATTGCAAATTTCTTGTTAAATAGTATTTAGTATTATATACTACTAATTAAGAGGTATAAAACGTCGCAGGCTAACCTCCAGTGGCGCTGGTTACTGTCACAGCCGTGTCAGCATTGGCTCCTAGGCTCTTTATATAGTAATGGGAGTGTTCCCAGGGAAACACACCATAATGCAAATAACTAAAAAAAATACAATTTTCTCTTTAAATAGTATTTAATATGATATACTACTAATTAATAGGTAAAACATGTCGCAGGCTAACCTCCAGTGGACCCGGCTGCTGTCCACAGCCCTGTCGGCATTGGCTCCTAGGCTCTTTATATAGTAATGGGAGTGTTCCCAGGGAAACACACCATAATGCAAATAATAAAAGAAAATGTAAATTTCTTGTTAAATATTATTTATTATCAAATACTACTAATTAGGTGGTCAAACACGACGCAGACTAACCTCCAGTGGAGCAGGCTGGTGTCCACAGCCTTGTCGGCATTGGCTCCTAGGGTCTTTATAAAGTAATTGGAGTGTTCCCAGGGAAACACACCATAATGCAAATAACAAAACTAAATGCAAATTTCTTGTTAAATAGTATTTAGTATTATATACTACTAATTAAGAGGTATAAAACGTCGCAGGCTAACCTCCAGTGGCGCTGGTTACTGTCACAGCCGTGTCAGCATTGGCTCCTAGGCTCTTTATATAGTAATGGGAGTGTTCCCAGGGAAACACACCATAATGCAAATAACAAAAGAAAATGTAAATTTCTTGTTAAATATTATTTATTATCATATACTACTAATTAGGTGGTCAAACACGACGCAGACTAACCTCCAGTGGAGCAAGCTGGTGTCCACAGCCTTGTCGGCATTGCCTCCTAGGGTCTTTATATAGTAATTGGAGTGTTCCCAGGGAAACACACCATAATGCAAATAACAAAACTAAATGCAAATTTCTTGTTAAATAGTATTTAGTATTATATACTACTAATTTAGAGGTATAAAACATCGCAGGCTAACCTCCAGTGGCGCTGGTTACTGTCACAGCCGATTCAGCATTGGCTCCTAGGCTCTTTATATAGTAATGGGAGTGTTCCCAGGGAAACACACCATAATGCAATTAACAAAACTAAATGCATATTTCTTGTTAAATAGTATTTAGTATTATATACTACTAATTAAGAGGTATAAAACGTCGCAGGCTATCCTCCAGTGGCGCTGGTTACTGTCACAGCCGTGTCAGCATTGGCTCCTAGGCTCTTTATATAGTAATGGGAGTGTTCCCAGGGAAACACACCATAATGCAAATAACTAAAAAAAATACAATTTTCTCTTTAAATAGTATTTAATATGATATACTACTAATTAATAGGAAAAACATGTCGCAGGCTAACCTCCAGTGGACCCGGCTGCTGTCCACAGCCCTGTCGGCATTGGCTCCTAGGCTCTTTATATAGTAATGGGAGTGTTCCCAGGGAAACACACCATAATGCAAATAACAAAAGAAAATGTAAATTACTTGTTAAATATTATTTATTATCATATACTACTAATTAGGTGGTCAAACACGACGCAGACTAACCTCCAGTGGAGCAGGCTGGTGTCCACAGCCTTGTCGGCATTGGCTCCTAGGGTCTTTATATAGTAATTGGAGTGTTGCCAGGGAAACACACCATAATGCAAATAAAAAAACTAAATGTAAATTTCTTGTTAAATAGTATTTAGCATTATATACTACTAATTAAGAGGTATAAAATGTCGCAGGCTAACCTCCAGTGGCGCTGGTTACTGTCACAGCCGTGTCAGCATTGGCTCCTAGGCTCTTTATATAGTAATGGGAGTGTTCCCAGGGAAACACACCATAATGCAAATAACTAAAAAAAATACAATTTTCTCTTTAAATAGTATTTAATATGATATACTACTAATTAATAGGTAAAACATGTCGCAGGCTAACCTCCAGTGGACCCGGCTGCTGTCAACAGCCCTGTTGGCATTGGCTCCTAGGCTCTTTATATAGTAATGGGAGTGTTCCCAGGGAAACACACCATAATGCAAATAATAAAAGAAAATGTAAATTTCTTGTTAAATAATATTTATTATCATATACTACTAATTAGGTGGTCAAACATGACGCAGACTAACCTCCAGTGGAGCAGGCTGGTGTCCACAGCCTTGTCGGCATTGGCTCCTAGGGTCTTTATATAGTAATTGGAGTGTTCCCAGGGAAACACACCATAATGCAAATAACAAAACTAAATGCAAATTTCTTGTTAAATAGTATTTGGTATTATATACTACTAATTAAGAGGTATAAAACGTCGCAGGCTAACCTCCAGTGGCGCTGGTTACTGTCACAGCCGTGTCAGCATTGGCTCCTACAGTCTTTATATAGTAATGGGAGTGTTCCCAGGGAAACACACCATAATGCAAATAACTAAAAAAAATACAATTTTCTCTTTAAATAGTATTTAATATGATATACTACTAATTAATAGGTAAAACATGTCGCAGGCTAACCTCCAGTGGACCCGGCTGCTGTCCACAGCCCTGTCGGCATTGGCTCCTAGGCTCTTTATATAGTAATGGGAGTGTTCCCAGGGAAACACACCATAATGCAAATAATAAAAGAAAATGTAAATTTCTTGTTAAATATTATTTATTATCATATACTACTAATTAGGTGGTCAAACACGACGCAGACTATCCTCCAGTGGAGCAGGCTGGTGTCTACAGCCTTGTCGGCATTGGCTCCTAGGGTCTTTATATAGTAATTGGAATGTTCCCAGGGAAACACACAATAATGCAAATAACAAAACTAAATGCAAATTTCTTGTTAAATAGTATTTAGTATTATATACTACTAATTAAGAGGTATAAAACGTCGCAGGCTAACCTCCAGTGGCGCTGGTTACTGTCACAGCCGTGTCAGCATTGGCTCCTAAGGTCTTTATATAGTAATGGGAGAGTTCCCAGGGAAACACACCATAATGCAAATAACTAAAAAAAATACAATTTTCTCTTTAAATAGTATTTAACATGATATACTACTAATTAACAGGTAAAACATGTCGCAGGCTAACCTCCAGTGGACCCGGCTGCTGTCCACAGCCCTGTCGGCATTGGCTCCTAGGCTCTTTATATAGTAATGGGAGTGTTCCCAGGGAAACACACCATTATGCAAATAACAAAAGAAAATGTAAATTTATTGTTAAATATTATTTATTATCATATACTACTAATTAGGTGGTCAAACACGACGCAGTCTAACCTCCAGTGGAGCAGGCTGGTGTCCACAGCCTTGTCAGCATTGGCTCCTAGAGTCTTTATATAGTAATTGGAGTGTTCCCAGGGAAACACACCATAATGCAAATAACAAAACTAAATGCAAATTTCTTGTTAAATAGTACTTAGTATTATATACTACTAATTAAGAGGTATAAAACGTCGCAGCATAACCTCCAGTGGCGCTGGTTACTGTCACAGCCGTGTCAGCATTGGCTCCTAGGCTCTTTATATAGTAATGGGAGTGTTCCCAGGGAAACACACCATAATGCAAATAACTAAAAAAAAATACAATTTTCTCTTTAAATAGTATTTAATATGATATACTACTAATTAATAGGTAAAACATGTCGCAGGCTAACCTCCAGTGGACCCGGCTGCTGTCCACAGCCCTGTCGGCATTGGCTCCTAGGCTCTTTATATAGTAATTGGAGTGTTCCCAGGGAAACACACCATTATGCAAATAACAAAAGAAAATGTAAATTTATTGTTAAATATTAGTTATTATCATATACTACTAATTAGGTGGTCAAACACGACGCAGACTAACCTCCAGTGGAGCAGGCTGGTGTCCACAGCCTTGTCGGCATTGGCTCCTAGGGTCTTTATATAGTAATTGGAGTGTTCCCAGGGAAACACACCATAATGCAAATAACAAAACTAAATGCAAATTTCATGTTAAATAGTATTTAGTATTATATACTACTAATTAAGAGGTATAAAACGTCTCAGGCTAACCTCCAGTGGCGCTGGTTACTGTCACAGCAATGTCAGCATTGGCTCCTAGGCTCTTTATATAGTAATGGGAGTGTTCCCAGGGAAACACACCATAATGCAAATAACAAAAGAAAATGTAAATTTCTTGTTAAATATTATTTATTATTATATACTACTAATTAGGTGGTCAAACACGACGCAGACTAACCTCCAGTGGAGCAGGCTGGTGTCCACAGCCTTCTCGGCATTGGATCCTAGGGTCTTTATATAGTAATTGGAGTGTTCCCAGGGAAACACACCTTAATGCAAATAAAAAAACTAAATGCAAATTTCTTGTTAAATAGTATTTAGCATTATATACTACTAATTAAGAGGTATAAAACGCGCAGGCTAACCTCCAGTGGCGCTGGTTACTGTCACAGCCGTTTCAGCATTGGCTCCTAGGCTCTTTACATAGTAATGGGAGTGTTCGCAGGGAAACACACCATAATGCAAATAACAAAACTAAATGCAAATTTCTTGTTAAATAGTATTTAGTATTATATACTACTAATTAAGTGGTATAAAACGTCGCAGGCTAACCTCCAGTGGCGCTGGTTACTGTCACAGCCGTGTCAGCATTGGCTCCTAGGCTCTTTATATAGTAATGGGAGTGTTCCCAGGGAAACACACCATAATGCAAACAACTAAAAAAAAATTCAATTTTCTCTTTAAATAGTATTTAATATGATATACTACTAATTAATAGGTAAAACACGTCGCAGGCTAACCTCCAGTGGACCCGGCTGCTGTCCACAGCCCTGTCGGCATTGGCTCCTAGGCTCTTTATATAGTAATGGGAATGTTCCCAGGGAAACACACCATAATGCAAATAACAAAAGAAAATGTAAATTTCTTGTTAAATATTATTTATTATCATATACTACTAATTAGGTGGTCAAACACGACGCAGACTAACCTCCAGTGGAGCAGGCTGGTGTCCACAGCCTTGTCGGCATTGGCTCCTAGGGTCTGTATATAGTAATTGGAGTGTTCCCAGGGAAACACACCATAATGCAAATAACAAAACTAAATGCAAATTTCTTGTTAAATAGTATTTAGTATTATATACTACTAATTTAGATGTATAAAACGTCGCAGGCTAACCTCCAGTGGCACTGGTTACTGTCACAGCCGTGTCAGCATTGGCTCCTAGGGTTTTTATATAGTAATGGGAGTGTTCCCAGGGAAGCACACCATAATGCAAATAACAAAACTAAATGCAAATTTCTTGTTAAATAGTATTTAGTATTATATACTACTAATTAAGAGGTATAAAACGTCGCAGGCTAACCTCCAGTGGCGCTGGTTAATGTCACAGCCCTGTCAGCATTGGCTCCTAGGCTCTTTATATAGTAATGGGAGTGTTCCCAGGGAAACACACCATAATGCAAATAACTAAAAAAAATACAATTTTCTCTTTAAATAGTATTTAATATGATATACTACTAATTAATAGGTAAAACATGTCGCAGGCTAACCTCCAGTGGACCCGGCTGCTGTCCACAGCCCTGTCGGCATTGGCTCCTAGGCTCTTTATATAGTAATGGGAGTGTTCCCAGGGAAACACACCATAATGCAAATAACAAAAGAAAATGTAAATTTCTTGTTAAATATTATTTATTATCATATACTTCTTATTAGGTGGTCAAACACGACGCAGACTAACCTCCAGTGGAGCGGGCTGGTGTCCACAGCCTTGTCGGCATTGGCTCCTAGGGTCTTTATATAGTAATTGGAGTGTTTCCAGGGAAACACACCATAATGCAAATAACAAAACTAAATGCAAATTTCTTGTTAAATAGTATTTAGTATTATATACTACTAATTAAGAGGTATAAAACGTCGCAGGCTAACCTCCAGTGGCGCTGGTTACTGTCACAGCCGTGTCAGCATTGGCTCCTAGGCTCTTTATATAGTAATGGGAGTGTTCCCAGGGAAACACACCATAATGCAAATAACTAAAAAAAATACAATTTTCTCTTTAAATAGTATTTAATATGATATACTACTAATTAATAGGTAAAACATGTCGCAGGCTAACCTCCAGTGGACCCGGCTGCTGTCCACAGCCCTGTCGGCATTGGCTCCTAGGCTCTTTATATAGTAATGGGAGTGTTCCCAGGGAAACACACCATAATGCAAATAATAAAAGAAAATGTAAATTTCTTGTTAAATATTATTTATTATCATATACTACTAATTAGGTGGTCAAACACGGCGCAGACTAACCTCCAGTGGAGCAGGCTGGTGTCCACAGCCTTGTCGGCATTGGCTCCTAGGGTCTTTATATAGTAATTGGAGTGTTCCCAGGGAAACACACCATAATGCAAATAACAAAACTAAATGCAAATTTCTTGTTAAATAGTATTTAGTATTATATACTACTAATTAAGAGGTATAAAACGTCGCAGGCTAACCTCCAGTGGCGCTGGTTACTGTCACAGCCGTGTCAGCATTGGCTCCTAGGCTCTTTATATAGTAATGGGAGTGTTCCCAGGGAAACACACCATAATGCAAATAACTAAAAAAAATACAATTTTCTCTTTAAATAGTATTTAATATGATATACTACTAATTAATAGGTAAAACATGTCGCAGGCTAAAATCCAGTGGACCCGGCTGCTGTCCACAGCCCTGTCGGCATTGGCTCCTAGGCTCTTTATATAGTAATGGGAGTGTTCCCAGGGAAACACACCATAATGCAAATAATAAAAGAAAATGTAAATTTCTTGTTAAGTATTATTTATTATCAAATACTACTAATTAGGTGGTCAAACACGACGCAGACTAACCTCCAGTGGAGCAGGCTGGTGTCCACAGCCTTGTCGGCATTGGCTCCTAGGGTCTTTATATAGTAATTGGAGTGTTCCCAGGGAAACACACCATAATGCAAATAACAAAACTAAATGCAAATTTCTTGTTAAATAGTATTTAGTATTATATACTACTAATTAAGAGGTATAAAACGTCGCAGGCTAACCTCCAGTGGCGCTGGTTACTGTCACAGCCGTGTCAGCATTGGCTCCTAGGCTCTTTATATAGTAATGGGAGTGTTCCCAGGGAAACACACCATAATGCAAATAACAAAAGAAAATGTAAATTTCTTGTTAAATACTATTTATTATCATATACTACTAATTAGGTGGTCAAACACGACGCAGACTAACCTCCAGTGGAGCAAGCTGGTGTCCACAGCCTTGTCGGCATTGGCTCCTAGGGTCTTTATATAGTAATGGGAGTGTTCCCAGGGAAACACACCATAATGCAATTAACAAAACTAAATGCATATTTCTTGTTAAATAGTATTTAGTATTATATACTACTAATTAAGAGGTATAAAACGTCGCAGGCTAACCTCCAGTGGCGCTGGTTACTGTCACAGCCGTGTCAGCATTGGCTCCTAGGCTCTTTATATAGTAATGGGAGTGTTCCCAGGGAAACACACCATAATGCAAATAACTAAAAAAAAATACAATTTTCTCTTTAAATAGTATTTAATATGATATACTACTAATTAATAGGTAAAACATGTCGCAGGCTAACCTCCAGTGGACCCGGCTGCTGTCCACAGCCCTGTCGGCATTGGCTCCTAGGCTCTTTATATAGTAATGGGAGTGTTCCCAGGGAAACACACCATAATGCAAATAACAAAAGAAAATGTAAATTACTTGTTAAATATTATTTATTATCATATACTACTAATTAGGTGGTCAAACACAACGCAGACTAACCTCCAGTGGACCAGGCTGGTGTCCACAGCCTTGTCGGCATTGGCTCCTAGGGTCTTTATATAGTAATTGGAGTGTTCCCAGGGAAACACACCATAATGCAAATAAAAAAACTAAATGCAAATTTCTTGTTAAATAGTATTTAGCATTATATACTACTAATTAAGAGGTATAAAATGTCGCAGGCTAACCTCCAGTGGCGCTGGTTACTGTCACAGCCGTGTCAGCATTGGCTCCTAGGCTCTTTATATAGTAATGGGAGTGTTCCCAGGGAAACACACCATAATGCAAATAACTAAAAAAAATACAATTTTCTCTTTAAATAGTATTTAATATGATATACTACTAATTAATAGGTAAAACATGTCGCAGGCTAACCTCCATTGGACCCGGCTGCTGTCCACAGCCCTGTCGGCATTGGCTCCTAGGCTCTTTATATAGTAATGGGAGTGTTCCCAGGGAAACACACCATAATGCAAATAATAAAAGAAAATGTAAATTTCTTGTTAAATATTATTTATTATCATATACTACTAATTAGGTGGTCAAACACGACGCAGACTATCATCCAGTGGAGCAGGCTGGTGTCTACAGCCTTGTCGGCATTGGCTCCTAGGGTCTTTATATAGTAATTGGAGTGTTCCCAGGGAAACACACCATAATGCAAATAACAAAACTAAATGCAAATTTCTTGTTAAATAGTATTTAGTATTATATACTACTAATTAAGAGGTATAAAACGTCGCAGGCTAACCTCCAGTGGCGCTGGTTACTGTCACAGCCGTGTCAGCATTGGCTCCTAAGGTCTTTATATAGTAATGGGAGAGTTCCCAGGGAAACACACCATAATGCAAATAACTAAAAAAAATACAATTTTCTCTTTAAATAGTATTTAATATGATATACTACTAATTAATAGGTAAAACATGTCGCAGGCTAACCTCCAGTGGACCCGGCTGCTGTCCACAGCCCTGTCGGCATTGGCTCCTAGGCTCTTTATATAGTAATTGGAGTGTTCCCAGGGAAACACACCATTATGCAAATAACAAAAGAAAATGTAAATTTCTTGTTAAATATTATTTATTATCATATACTACTAATTAGGTGTTCAAACACGACGCCGACTAACCTCCAGTGGAGCAGGCTGGTGTCCACAGCCTTGTCGGCATTGGCTCCTAGGGTCTTTATATAGTAATTGGAGTGTTCCCAGGGAAACACACCATAATGCAAATAACAAAACTAAATGCAAATTTCTTGTTAAATAGTATTTAGTATTATATACTACTAATTAAGAGGTATAAAACGTCGCAGGCTAACCTCCAGTGGCGCTGGTTACTGTCACAGCCATGTCAGCATTGGCTCTTAGGCTCTTTATATAGTAATGGGAGTGTTCGCAGGGAAACACACCATAATGCAAATAACAAAAATAAATGCAAATTTCTTGTTAAATAGTATTTAGTATTATATACTACTAATTAAGAGGTATACAACGTCGCAGGCTAACCTCCAGTGGCGCTGGTTACTGTCACAGCCCTGTCAGCATTGGCTCCTAGGCTCTTTATATAGTAATTGGAGTGTTCCCAGCGAAACACACCATAATGCAAATAAATAAACTAAATGCAAATTTCTTGTTAAATAGTATTTAGTATCATATACTACTAATTAAGAGGTATAAAACGTCGCAGGCTAACCTCCAGTGGCGCTGGTTACTGTCACAGCCGTGTCAGCATTGGCTCCTAGGGTCTTTATATATGAATGGGAGTGTTCCCAGGGAAACACACCATAAAGCAAATAACTAAAAAAAATACAATTTTCTCTTTAAATAGTATTTAATATGATATACTACTAATTAATAGGTAAAACATGTCGCAGGTTAACATCCAGTGGCGCTGGTTACTGTCACAGCCTTGTCGGCATTGGCTCCTAGGCTCTTTATATAGTAATGGGAGTGTTCCCAGGGAAACACACCATAATGCAAATAACAAAAGAAAATGTAAATTTCTTGTTAAATATTATTTATTATCATATACTACTAATTAGGTGGTCAAACACGACGCAGACTAACCTCCAGTGGAGCAGGCTGGTGTCCACAGCCTTGTCGGCATTGGCTCCTAGGGTCTTTATATAGTAATTGGAGTGTCCCCAGGGAAACACACCATAATGCAAATAACAAAACTAAATGCAAATTTCTTGTTAAATAGTATTTAGTATTATATACTACTAATTTAGAGGTATAAAACGTCGCAGGCTAACCTCCAGTGGCGCAGGTTACTGTCACAGCCGTGTCAGCATTGGCTCCTAGGCTCTTTATATAGTAATGGGAGTGTTCCCAGGGAAACACACCATAATGAAAATAACAAAAAAAATACAATTTTCTCTTTAAATAGTATTTAATATGATATACTACTAATTAATAGGTAAAACATGTCGCAGGCTAACCTCCAGTGGACCCGGCTGTTGTCCACAGCCCTGTCGGCATTGGCTCCTAGGCTCTTTATATAGTAATGGGAGTGTTCCCAGGGAAACACACCATAATGTAAATAACAAAAGAAAATGTAAATTTCTTGTTAAATATTATTTATTATCATATACTACTAATTAGGTGGTCAAACACGACGCAGACTAACGTCCAGTGGAGCAGGATGGTGTCCACAGCCTTGTCGGCATTGGCTCCTAGCGTCTTTATATAGTAATTGGAGTGTTCCCAGGGAAACACGCCATAATGCAAATAACAAAACTAAATGCAAATTTCTTGTTAAATAGTATTTAGTATTATATACTACTAATTAAGAGGTATAAAACGTCGCAGGCTAACCTCCAGTGGCGGTGGTTACTGTCACAGCCGTGTCAGTATTGGCTCCTAGGGTCTTTATATAGTAATGGGAGTGTTCCCAGGGAAACACACCATAATGCAAATAACTAAAAAAAATACAATTTTCTCTTTAAATAGTATTTAATATGATATACTACTAATTAATAGGTAAAACATGTCGCAGGCTAACCTCCAGTGGCGCTGGTTACTGTCACAGCCTAGTCGGCATTGGCTCCTAGGCTCTTTATATAGTAATGGGAGTGTTCCCAGGGAAACACACCATAATGCAAATAACTAAAAAAATTACAATTTTCTCTTTAAATAGTATTTAATATGATATACGACTAATTAATAGGTAAAACATGTCGCAGGCTAACCTCCAGTGGCGCTGGTTACTGTCACAGCCTTGTCGGCATTGGCTCCTAGGCTCTTTATATAGTAATGGGAGTGTTCCCAGGGAAACACACCATAATGCAAATAACTAAAAAAAATACAATTTTCTCTTTAAATAGTATTTAATATGATATACTCTAATTAATAGGTAAAACATGTCGCAGGCTAACCTCCAGTGGACCCGGCTGCTGTCCACAGCCCTGTCGGCATTGGCTCCTAGGCTCTTTATATAGTAATGGGAGTGTTCCCAGGGAAACACACCATAATGCAAATAACAAAAGAAAATGTAAATTTCTTGTTAAATATTATTTATTATCATATACTACTAATTAGGTGGTCAAACACGACGCAGACTCACCTCCAGTGGAGCAGGCTGGTGTCCACAGCCTTGTCGGCATTGGCTCCTAGGGTCTTTATATAGTAATTGGAGTGTTCCCAGGGAAACACACCATAATGCAAATAACAAAACTAAATGCAAATTTCTTGTTAAATAGTATTTAGTATTATATACTACTAATTAAGAGGTATAAAACGTCGCAGGCTAACCTCCAGTGGCGCTGGTTACTGTCACAGCCGTGTCAGCATTGGCTCCTAGGCTCTTTATATAGTAATGGGAGTGTTCCCAGGGAAACACACCATAATGCAAATAACTAAAAAAAATACAATTTTCTCTTTAAATAGTATTTAATATGATATACTACTAATTAATAGGTAAAACATGTCGCAGGCTAACCTCCAGTGGACCCGGCTGCTGTCCACAGCCCTGTCGGCATTGGCTCCTAGGCTCTTTATATAGTAATGGGAGTGTTCCCAGGGAAACACACCATAATGCAAATAACAAAAGAAAATGTAAATTACTTGTTAAATATTATTTATTATCATATACTACTAATTAGGTGGTCAAACACGACGCAGACTAACCTCCAGTGGAGCAGGCTGGTGTCCACAGCCTTGTCGGCATTGGCTCCTAGGGTCTTTATATAGTAATTGGAGTGTTCCCAGGGAAACACACCATAATGCAAATAAAAAAACTAAATGCAAATTTCTTGTTAAATAGTATTTAGCATTATATACTACTAATTAAGAGGTATAAAATGTCGCAGGCTAACCTCCAGTGGCGCTGGTTACTGTCACAGCCGTGTCAGCATTGGCTCCTAGGCTCTTTATATAGTAATGGGAGTGTTCCCAGGGAAACACACCATAATGCAAATAACTAAAAAAAATACAATTTTCTCTTTAAATAGTATTTAATATGATATACTACTAATTAATAGGTAAAACATGTCGCAGGCTAACCTCCAGTGGACCCGGCTGCTGTGAACAGCCCTGTTGGCATTGGCTCCTAGGCTCTTTATATAGTAATGGGAGTGTTCCCAGGGAAACACACCATAATGCAAATAATAAAAGAAAATGTAAATTTCTTGTTAAATAATATTTATTATCATATACTACTAATTAGGTGGTCAAACATGACGCAGACTAACCTCCAGTGGAGCAGGCTGGTGTCCACAGCCTTGTCGGCATTGGCTCCTAGGGTCTTTATATAGTAATTGGAGTGTTCCCAGGGAAACACACCATAATGCAAATAACAAAACTAAATGCAAATTTCTTGTTAAATAGTATTTAGTATTATATACTACTAATTAAGAGGTATAAAACGTCGCAGGCTAACCTCCAGTGGCGCTGGTTACTGTCACAGCCGTGTCAGCATTGGCTCCTACAGTCTTTATATAGTAATGGGAGTGTTCCCAGGGAAACACACCATAATGCAAATAACTAAAAAAAATACAATTTTCTCTTTAAATAGTATTTAATATGATATACTACTAATTAATAGGTAAAACATGTCGCAGGCTAACCTCCAGTGGACCCGGCTGCTGTCCACAGCCCTGTCGGCATTGGCTCCTAGGCTCTTTATATAGTAATGGGAGTGTTCCCAGGGAAACACACCATAATGCAAATAATAAAAGAAAATGTAAATTTCTTGTTAAATATTATTTATTATCATATACTACTAATTAGGTGGTCAAACACGACGCAGACTATCATCCAGTGGAGCAGGCTGGTGTCTACAGCCTTGTCGGCATTGGCTCCTAGGGTCTTTATATAGTAATTGGAGTGTTCCCAGGGAAACACACCATAATGCAAATAACAAAACTAAATGCAAATTTCTTGTTAAATAGTATTTAGTATTATATACTACTAATTAAGAGGTATAAAACGTCGCAGGCTAACCTCCAGTGGCGCTGGTTACTGTCACAGCCGTGTCAGCATTGGCTCCTAAGGTCTTTATATAGTAATGGGAGAGTTCCCAGGGAAACACACCATAATGCAAATAACTAAAAAAAATACAATTTTCTCTTTAAATAGTATTTAATATGATATACTACTAATTAATAGGTAAAACATGTCGCAGGCTAACCTCCAGTGGACCCGGCTGCTGTCCACAGCCCTGTCGGCATTGGCTCCTAGGCTCTTTATATAGTAATTGGAGTGTTCCCAGGGAAACACACCATTATGCAAATAACAAAAGAAAATGTAAATTTCTTGTTAAATATTATTTATTATCATATACTACTAATTAGGTGTTCAAACACGACGCCGACTAACCTCCAGTGGAGCAGGCTGGTGTCCACAGCCTTGTCGGCATTGGCTCCTAGGGTCTTTATATAGTAATTGGAGTGTTCCCAGGGAAACACACCATAATGCAAATAACAAAACTAAATGCAAATTTCTTGTTAAATAGTATTTAGTATTATATACTACTAATTAAGAGGTATAAAACGTCGCAGGCTAACCTCCAGTGGCGCTGGTTACTGTCACAGCCATGTCAGCATTGGCTCTTAGGCTCTTTATATAGTAATGGGAGTGTTCGCAGGGAAACACACCATAATGCAAATAACTAAAATAAATGCAAATTTCTTGTTAAATAGTATTTAGTATTATATACTACTAATTAAGAGGTATACAACGTCGCAGGCTAACCTCCAGTGGCGCTGGTTACTGTCACAGCCCTGTCAGCATTGGCTCCTAGGCTCTTTATATAGTAATGGGAGTGTTCCCAGCGAAACACACCATAATGCAAATAAATAAACTAAATGCAAATTTCTTGTTAAATAGTATTTAGTATCATATACTACTAATTAAGAGGTATAAAACGTCGCAGGCTAACCTCCAGTGGCGCTGGTTACTGTCACAGCCGTGTCAGCATTGGCTCCTAGGGTCTTTATATATGAATGGGAGTGTTCCCAGGGAAACACACCATAAAGCAAATAACTAAAAAAAATACAATTTTCTCTTTAAATAGTATTTAATATGATATACTACTAATTAATAGGTAAAACATGTCGCAGGTTAACATCCAGTGGCGCTGGTTACTGTCACAGCCTTGTCGGCATTGGCTCCTAGGCTCTTTATATAGTAATGGGAGTGTTCCCAGGGAAACACACCATAATGCAAATAACAAAAGAAAATGTAAATTTCTTGTTAAATATTATTTATTATCATATACTACTAATTAGGTGGTCAAACACGACGCAGACTAACCTCCAGTGGAGCAGGCTGGTGTCCACAGCCTTGTCGGCATTGGCTCCTAGGGTCTTTATATAGTAATTGGAGTGTCCCCAGGGAAACACACCATAATGCAAATAACAAAACTAAATGCAAATTTCTTGTTAAATAGTATTTAGTATTATATACTACTAATTTAGAGGTATAAAACGTCGCAGGCTAACCTCCAGTGGCGCAGGTTACTGTCACAGCCGTGTCAGCATTGGCTCCTAGGCTCTTTATATAGTAATGGGAGTGTTCCCAGGGAAACACACCATAATGCAAATAACAAAAAAAATACAATTTTCTCTTTAAATAGTATTTAATATGATATACTACTAATTAATAGGTAAAACATGTCGCAGGCTAACCTCCAGTGGACCCGGCTGCTGTCCACAGCCCTGTCGGCATTGGCTCCTAGGCTCTTTATATAGTAATGGGAGTGTTCCCAGGGAAACACACCATAATGTAAATAACAAAAGAAAATGTAAATTTCTTGTTAAATATTATTTATTATCATATACTACTAATTAGGTGGTCAAACACGACGCAGACTAACGTCCAGTGGAGCAGGATGGTGTCCACAGCCTTGTCGGCATTGGCTCCTAGCGTCTTTATATAGTAATTGGAGTGTTCCCAGGGAAACACGCCATAATGCAAATAACAAAACTAAATGCAAATTTCTTGTTAAATAGTATTTAGTATTATATACTACTAATTAAGAGGTATAAAACGTCGCAGGCTAACCTCCAGTGGCGGTGGTTACTGTCACAGCCGTGTCAGTATTGGCTCCTAGGGTCTTTATATAGTAATGGGAGTGTTCCCAGGGAAACACACCATAATGCAAATAACTAAAAAAAAATACAATTTTCTCTTTAAATAGTATTTAATATGATATACTACTAATTAATAGGTAAAACATGTCGCAGGCTAACCTCCAGTGGCGCTGGTTACTGTCACAGCCTAGTCGGCATTGGCTCCTAGGCTCTTTATATAGTAATGGGAGTGTTCCCAGGGAAACACACCATAATGCAAATAACTAAAAAAATTACAATTTTCTCTTTAAATAGTATTTAATATGATATACGACTAATTAATAGGTAAAACATGTCGCAGGCTAACCTCCAGTGGCGCTGGTTACTGTCACAGCCTTGTCGGCATTGGCTCCTAGGCTCTTTATATAGTAATGGGAGTGTTCCCAGGGAAACACACCATAATGCAAATAACTAAAAAAAATACAATTTTCTCTTTAAATAGTATTTAATATGATATACTCTAATTAATAGGTAAAACATGTCGCAGGCTAACCTCCAGTGGACCCGGCTGCTGTCCACAGCCCTGTCGGCATTGGCTCCTAGGCTCTTTATATAGTAATGGGAGTGTTCCCAGGGAAACACACCATAATGCAAATAACAAAAGAAAATGTAAATTTCTTGTTAAATATTATTTATTATCATATACTACTAATTAGGTGGTCAAACACGACGCAGACTCACCTCCAGTGGAGCAGGCTGGTGTCCACAGCCTTGTCGGCATTGGCTCCTAGGGTCTTTATATAGTAATTGGAGTGTTCCCAGGGAAACACACCATAATGCAAATAACAAAACTAAATGCAAATTTCTTGTTAAATAGTATTTAGTATTATATACTACTAATTAAGAGGTATAAAACGTCGCAGGCTAACCTCCAGTGGCGCTGGTTACTGTCACAGCCGTGTCAGCATTGGCTCCTAGGCTCTTTATATAGTAATGGGAGTGTTCCCAGGGAAACACACCATAATGCAAATAACTAAAAAAAAATACAATTTTCTCTTTAAATAGTATTTAATATGATATACTACTAATTAATAGGTAAAACATGTCGCAGGCTAACCTCCAGTACCCGGCTGCTGTCCACAGCCCTGTCGGCATTGGCTCCTAGGCTCTTTATATAGTAATGGGAGTGTTCCCAGGGAAACACACCATAATGCAAATAACAAAAGAAAATGTAAATTTCTTGTTAAATATTATTTATTGTCATATACTACTAATTAGGTGGTCAAACACGACGCAGACTAACCTCCAGTGGAGCAGGCTGGTGTCCACAGCCTTGTCGGCATTGGCTCCTAGGGTCTTTATATAGTAATTGGAGTGTCCCCAGGGAAACACACCATAATGCAAATAACAAAACTAAATGCAAATTTCTTGTTAAATAGTATTTAGTATTATATACTACTAATTTAGAGGTATAAAACGTCGCAGGCTAACCTCCAGTGGCGCAGGTTACTGTCACAGCCGTGTCAGCATTGGCTCCTAGGCTCTTTATATAGTAATGGGAGTGTTCCCAGGGAAACACACCATAATGCAAATAATTAAAAAAATACAATTTTCTCTTTAAATAGTATTTAATATGATATACTACTAATTAATAGGTAAAACATGTCGCAGGCTAACCTCCAGTGGACCCGGCTGCTGTCCACAGCCTTGTCGGCATTGGCTCCTAGGCTCTTTATATAGTAATGGGAGTGTTCCCAGGGAAACACACCATAATGCAAATAACAAAAGAAAATGTAAATTTCTTGTTAAATATTATTTATTATCATATACTACTAATTAGGTGGTCAAACACGACGCAGACTAACCTCCAGTGGAGCAGGCTGGTGTCCACAGCCTTGTCGGCATTGGCTCCTAGGGTCTTTATATAGTAATTGGAGTGTCCCCAGGGAAACACACCATAATGCAAATAACAAAACTAAATGCAAATTTCTTGTTAAATAGTATTTAGTATTATATACTACTAATTTAGAGGTATAAAACGTCGCAGGCTAACCTCCAGTGGCGCAGGTTACTGTCACAGCCGTGTCAGCATTGGCTCCTAGGCTCTTTATATAGTAATGGGAGTGTTCCCAGGGAAACACACCATAATGCAAATAACAAAAAAAATACAATTTTCTCTTTAAATAGTATTTAATATGATATACTACTAATTAATAGGTAAAACATGTCGCAGGCTAACCTCCAGTGGACCCGGCTGCTGTCCACAGCCCTGTCGGCATTGCCTCCTAGGCTCTTTATATAGTAATGGGAGTGTTCCCAGGGAAACACACCATAATGTAAATAACAAAAGAAAATGTAAATTTCTTGTTAAATATTATTTATTATCATATACTACTAATTAGGTGGTCAAACACGACGCAGACTAACGTCCAGTGGAGCAGGATGGTGTCCACAGCCTTGTCGGCATTGGCTCCTAGCGTCTTTATATAGTAATTGGAGTGTTCCCAGGGAAACACACCATAATGCAAATAACAAAACTAAATGCAAATTTCTTGTTAAATAGTATTTAGTATTATATACTACTAATTAAGAGGTATAAAACGTCGCAGGCTAACCTCCAGTGGCGGTGGTTACTGTCACAGCCGTGTCAGTATTGGCTCCTAGGGTCTTTATATAGTAATGGGAGTGTTCCCAGGGAAACACACCATAATGCAAATAACTAAAAAAAATACAATTTTCTCTTTAAATAGTATTTAATATGATATACTACTAATTAATAGGTAAAACATGTCGCAGGCTAACCTCCAGTGGCGCTGGTTACTGTCACAGCCTAGTCGGCATTGGCTCCTAGGCTCTTTATATAGTAATGGGAGTGTTCCCAGGGAAACACACCATAATGCAAATAACTAAAAAAATTACAATTTTCTCTTTAAATAGTATTTAATATGATATACGACTAATTAATAGGTAAAACATGTCGCAGGCTAACCTCCAGTGGCGCTGGTTACTGTCATAGCCTTGTCGGCATTGGCTCCTAGGCTCTTTATATAGTTATGGGAGTGTTCCCAGGGAAACACACCATAATGCAAATAACTAAAAAAAATACAATTTTCTCTTTAAATAGTATTTAATATGATATACTCTAATTAATAGGTAAAACATGTCGCAGGCTAACCTCCAGTGGCGCTGTTTACTGTCACAGCCTAGTCGGCATTGGCTCCTAGGCTCTTTATATAGTAATGGGAGTGTTCCCAGGGAAACACACCATAATGCAAATAACTAAAAAAATTACAATTTTCTCTTTAAATAGTATTTAATATGATATACTACTAATTAATAGGTAAAACATGTCGCAGGCTAACCTCCAGTGGCGCTGGTTACTGTCACAGCCTTGTCGGCATTGGCTCCTAGGCTCTTTATATAGTAATGGGAGTGTTCCCAGGGAAACACACCATAATGCAAATAACTAAAAAAAAAAATACAATTTTCTCTTTAAATAGTATTTAATATGATATACTCTAATTAATAGGTAAAACATGTCGCAGGCTAACCTCCAGTGGACCCGGCTGCTGTCCACAGCCCTGTCGGCATTGGCTCCTAGGCCCTTTATATAGTAATGGGAGTGTTCCCAGGGAAACACACCATAATGCAAATAACAAAAGAAAATGTAAATTTCTTGTTAAATATTATTTATTATCATATACTACTAATTAGGTGGTCAAACACGACGCAGACTAACCTCCAGTGGAGCAAGCTGGTGTCCACAGCCTTGTCGGCATTGGCTCCTAGGGTCTTTATATAGTAATTGGAGTGTTCCCAGGGAAACACACCATAATGCAAATAACAAAACTAAATGCAAATTTCTTGTTAAATAGTATTTAGTATTATATACTACTAATTAAGAGGTATAAAACGTCGCAGGCTAACCTCCAGTGGCGCTGGTTACTGTCACAGCCGTGTCAGCATTGGCTCCTAGGCTCTTTATATAGTAATGGGAGTGTTCCCAGGGAAACACACCATAATGCAAATAACTAAAAAAAATACAATTTTCTCTTTAAATAGTATTTAATATGATATACTACTAATTAATAGGTAAAACATGTCGCAGGCTAACCTCCAGTACCCGGCTGCTGTCCACAGCCCTGTCGGCATTGGCTCCTAGGCTCTTTATATAGTAATGGGAGTGTTCCCAGGGAAACACACCATAATGCAAATAACAAAAGAAAATGTAAATTTCTTGTTAAATATTATTTATTGTCATATACTACTAATTAGGTGGTCAAACACGACGCAGACTAACCTCCAGTGGAGCAGGCTGGTGTCCACAGCCTTGTCGGCATTGGCTCCTAGGGTCTTTATATAGTAATTGGAGTGTCCCAAGGGAAACACACCATAATGCAAATAACAAAACTAAATGCAAATTTCTTGTTAAATAGTATTTAGTATTATATACTACTAATTTAGAGGTATAAAACGTCGCAGGCTAACCTCCAGTGGCGCAGGTTACTGTCACAGCCGTGTCAGCATTGGCTCCTAGGCTCTTTATATAGTAATGGGAGTGTTCCCAGGGAAACACACCATAATGCAAATAACTAAAAAAAATACAATTTTCCCTTTAAATAGTATTTAATATGATATACTACTAATTAATAGGTAAAACATGTCGCAGGCTAACCTCCAGTGGACCCGGCTGCTGTCCACAGCCCTGTCGGCATTGGCTCCTAGGCTCTTTATATAGTAATGGGAGTGTTCCCAGGGAAACACACCATAATGCAAATAACAAAAGAAAATGTAAATTTCTTGTTAAATATTATTTATTATCATATACTACTAATTAGGTGGTCAAACACGACGCAGACTAACATCCAGTGGAGCAGGATGGTGTCCACAGCCTTGTCGGCATTGGCTCCTAGGGTCTTTATGTAGTAATTGGAGTGTTCCCAGGGAAACACACCATAATGCAAATAACAAAACTAAATGCAAATTTCTTGTTAAATAGTATTTAGTATTATATACTACTAATTTAGAGGTATAAAACGTCGCAGGCTAACCTCCAGTGGCGCAGGTTACTGTCACAGCCGTGTCAGCATTGGCTCCTAGGCTCTTTATATAGTAATGGGAGTGTTCCCAGGGAAACACACCATAATGCAAATAACTAAAAAAAATACAATTTTCCCTTTAAATAGTATTTAATATGATATACTACTAATTAATAGGTAAAACATGTCGCAGGCTAACCTCCAGTGGACCCGGCTGCTGTCCACAGCCCTGTCGGCATTGGCTCCTAGGCTCTTTATATAGTAATGGGAGTGTTCCCAGGGAAACACACCATAATGCAAATAACAAAAGAAAATGTAAATTTCTTGTTAAATATTATTTATTATCATATACTACTAATTAGGTGGTCAAACACGACGCAGACTAACATCCAGTGGAGCAGGATGGTGTCCACAGCCTTGTCGGCATTGGCTCCTAGGGTCTTTATGTAGTAATTGGAGTGTTCCCAGGGAAACACACCATAATGCAAATAACAAAACTAAATGCAAATTTCTTGTTAAATAGTATTTAGTATTATATACTACTAATTAAGAGGTATAAAACGTCGCAGGCTAACCTCCAGTGGCGCTGGTTACTGTCACAGCCGTGTCAGCATTGGCTCCTATGGTCTTTATATAGTAATGGGAGTGTTCCCAGGGAAACACACCATAATGCAAATAACTAAAAAAAATACAATTTTCTCTTTAAATAGTATTTAATATGATATACTACTAATTAATAGGTAAAACATGTCGCAGGCTAAACTCCAGTGGCGCTGGTTACTGTCACAGCCTAGTCGGCATTGGCTCCTAGGCTCTTTATATAGTAATGGGAGTGTTCCCAGGGAAACACACCATAATGCAAATAACTAAAAAAATTACAATTTTCTCTTTAAATAGTATTTAATATGATATACTACTAATTAATAGGTAAAACATGTCGCAGGCTAACCTCCAGTGGCGCTGGTTACTGTCACAGCCTTGTCGGCATTGGCTCCTAGGCTCTTTATATAGTAATGGGAGTGTTCCCAGGGAAACACACCATAATGCAAATAACTAAAAAAAATACAATTTTCTCTTTAAATAGTATTTAATATGATATACTCTAATTAATAGGTAAAACATGTCGCAGGCTAA
Organism: Locusta migratoria; assembly: GCA_026315105.1. Taxonomy (NCBI): domain Eukaryota; kingdom Metazoa; phylum Arthropoda; class Insecta; order Orthoptera; family Acrididae; genus Locusta; species Locusta migratoria. The sequence goes on from CM048748.1 coordinate 483,324,651, forward strand.
CCTCCAGTGGACCCGGCTGCTGTCCACAGCCCTGTCGGCATTGGCTCCTAGGCTCTTTATATAGTAATGGGAGTGTTCCCAGGGAAACACACCATAATGCAAATAACAAAAGAAAATGTAAATTTCTTGTTAAATATTATTTATTATCATATACTACTAATTAGGTGGTCAAACCTGACGCAGACTAACCTCCAGTGGAGCAGGCTGGTGTCCACAGCCTTGTCGGCATTGGCTCCTAGGGTCTTTATATAGTAATTGGAGTGTTCCCAGGGAAACACACCATAATGCAAATAACAAAACTAAATGCAAATTTCTTGTTAAATAGTATTTAGTATTATATACTACTAATTAAGAGGTATAAAACGTCGCAGGCTAACCTCCAGTGGCGCTGGTTACTGTCACAGCCGTGTCAGCATTGGCTCCTAGGCTCTTTATATAGTAATGGGAGTGTTCCCAGGGAAACACACCATAATGCAAATAACTAAAAAAAATACAATTTTCTCTTTAAATAGTATTTAATATGATATACTACTAATTAATAGGTAAAACATGTCGCAGGCTAACCTCCAGTACCCGGCTGCTGTCCACAGCCCTGTCGGCATTGGCTCCTAGGCTCTTTATATAGTAATGGGAGTGTTCCCAGGGAAACACACCATAATGCAAATAACAAAAGAAAATGTAAATTTCTTGTTAAATATTATTTATTGTCATATACTGCTAATTAGGTGGTCAAACACGACGCAGACTAACCTCCAGTGGAGCAGGCTGGTGTCCACAGCCTTGTCGGCATTGGCTCCTAGGGTCTTTATATAGTAATTGGAGTGTCCCCAGGGAAACACACCATGATGCAAATAACAAAACTAAATGCAAATTTCTTGTTAAATAGTATTTAGTATTATATACTACTAATTTAGAGGTATAAAACGTCGCAGGCTAACCTCCAGTGGCGCAGGTTACTGTCACAGCCGTGTCAGCATTGGCTCCTAGGCTCTTTATATAGTAATGGGAGTGTTCCCAGGGAAACACACCATAATGCAAATAACTAAAAAAAATACAATTTTCTCCTTAAATAGTTTTTAATATGATATACTACTAATTAATAGGTAAAACATGTCGCAGGCTAACCTCCAGTGGACCGGGCTGCTGTCCACAGCCTTGTCGGCATTGGCTCCTAGGCTCTTTATATAGTAATGGGAGTGTTCCCAGGGAAACACACCATAATGCAAATAACAAAAGAAAATGTAAATTTCTTGTTAAATATTATTTATTATCATATACTACTAATTAGGTGGTCAAACACGACGCAGACTAACGTCCAGTGGAGCAGGATGGTGTCCACAGCCTTGTCGGCATTGGCTCCTAGGGTCTTTATATAGTAATTGGAGTGTTCCCAGGGAAACACACCATAATGCAAATAACAAAACTAAATGCAAATTTCTTGTTAAATAGTATTTAGTATTATATACTACTAATTAAGAGGTATAAAACGTCGCAGGCTAACCTCCAGTGGCGCTGGTTACTGTCACAGCCGTGTCAGCATTGCCTCCTAGGGTCTTTATATAGTAATGGGAGTGTTCCCAGGGAAACACACCATAATGCAAATAACTAAAAAAAATACAATTTTCTCTTTAAATAGTATTTAATATGATATACTACTAATTAATAGGTAAAACATGTCGCAGGCTAACCTCCAGTGGCGCTGTTTACTGTCACAGCCTAGTCGGCATTGGCTCCTAGGCTCTTTATATAGTAATGGGAGTGTTCCCAGGGAAACACACCATAATGCAAATAACTAAAAAAATTACAATTTTCTCTTTAAATAGTATTTAATATGATATACTACTAATTAATAGGTAAAACATGTCGCAGGCTAACCTCCAGTGGCGCTGGTTACTGTCACAGCCTTGTCGGCATTGGCTCCTAGGCTCTTTATATAGTAATGGGAGTGTTCCCAGGGAAACACACCATAATGCAAATAACTAAAAAAAAATACAATTTTCTCTTTAAATAGTATTTAATATGATATACTCTAATTAATAGGTAAAACATGTCGCAGGCTAACCTCCAGTGGACCCGGCTGCTGTCCACAGCCCTGTCGGCATTGGCTCCTAGGCCCTTTATATAGTAATGGGAGTGTTCCCAGGGAAACACACCATAATGCAAATAACAAAAGAAAATGTAAATTTCTTGTTAAATATTATTTATTATCATATACTACTAATTAGGTGGTCAAACACGACGCAGACTAACCTCCAGTGGAGCAGGCTGGTGTCCACAGCCTTGTCGGCATTGGCTCCTAGGGTCTTTATATAGTAATAGGAGTGTTCCCAGGGAAACACACCATAATGCAAATAACAAAACTAAATGCAAATTTCTTGTTAAATAGTATTTAGTATTATATACTACTAATTAAGAGGTATAAAACGTCGCAGGCTAACCTCCAGTGGCGCTGGTTACTGTCACAGCCGTGTCAGCATTGGCTCCTAGGCTCTTTATATAGTAATGGGAGTGTTCCCAGGGAAACACACCATAATGCAAATAACTAAAAAAAATACAATTTTCTCTTTAAATAGTATTTAATATGATATACTACTAATTAATAGGTAAAACATGTCGCAGGCTAACCTCCAGTACCCGGCTGCTGTCCACAGCCCTGTCGGCATTGGCTCCTAGGCTCTTTATATAGTAATGGGAGTGTTCCCAGGGAAACACACCATAATGCAAATAACAAAAGAAAATGTAAATTTCTTGTTAAATATTATTTATTGTCATATACTACTAATTAGGTGGTCAAACACGACGCAGACTAACCTCCAGTGGAGCAGGCTGGTGTCCACAGCCTTGTCGGCATTGGCTCCTAGGGTCTTTATATAGTAATTGGAGTGTCCCAAGGGAAACACACCATAATGCAAATAACAAAACTAAATGCAAATTTCTTGTTAAATAGTATTTAGTATTATATACTACTAATTTAGAGGTATAAAACGTCGCAGGCTAACCTCCAGTGGCGCAGGTTACTGTCACAGCCGTGTCAGCATTGGCTCCTAGGCTCTTTATATAGTAATGGGAGTGTTCCCAGGGAAACACACCATAATGCAAATAACTAAAAAAAATACAATTTTCTCTTTAAATAGTATTTAATATGATATACTACTAATTAATAGGTAAAACATGTCGCAGGCTAACCTCCAGTGGACCCGGCTGCTGTCCACAGCCCTGTCGGCATTGGCTCCTAGGCTCTTTATATAGTAATGGGAGTGTTCCCAGGGAAACACACCATAATGCAAATAACAAAAGAAAATGTAAATTTCTTGTTAAATATTATTTATTATCATATACTACTAATTAGGTGGTCAAACACGACGCAGACTAACATCCAGTGGAGCAGGATGGTGTCCACAGCCTTGTCGGCATTGGCTCCTAGGGTCTTTATGTAGTAATTGGAGTGTTCCCAGGGAAACACACCATAATGCAAATAACAAAACTAAATGCAAATTTCTTGTTAAATAGTATTTAGTATTATATACTACTAATTAAGAGGTATAAAACGTCGCAGGCTAACCTCCAGTGGCGCTGGTTAGTGTCACAGCCGTGTCAGCATTGGCTCCTATGGTCTTTATATAGTAATGGGAGTGTTCCCAGGGAAACACACCATAATGCAAATAACTAAAAAAAATACAATTTTCTCTTTAAATAGTATTTAATATGATATACTACTAATTAATAGGTAAAACATGTCGCAGGCTAAACTCCAGTGGCGCTGGTTACTGTCACAGCCTAGTCGGCATTGGCTCCTAGGCTCTTTATATAGTAATGGGAGTGTTCCCAGGGAAACACACCATAATGCAAATAACTAAAAAAATTACAATTTTCTCTTTAAATAGTATTTAATATGATATACTACTAATTAATAGGTAAAACATGTCGCAGGCTAACCTCCAGTGGCGCTGGTTACTGTCACAGCCTTGTCGGCATTGGCTCCTAGGCTCTTTATATAGTAATGGGAGTGTTCCCAGGGAAACACACCATAATGCAAATAACTAAAAAAAATACAATTTTCTCTTTAAATAGTATTTAATATGATATACTCTAATTAATAGGTAAAACATGTCGCAGGCTAACCTCCAGTGGACCCGGCTGCTGTCCACAGCCCTGTCGGCATTGGCTCCTAGGCTCTTTATATAGTAATGGGAGTGTTCCCAGGGAAACACACCATAATGCAAATAACAAAAGAAAATGTAAATTTCTTGTTAAATATTATTTATTATCATATACTACTAATTAGGTGGTCAAACCTGACGCAGACTAACCTCCAGTGGAGCAGGCTGGTGTCCACAGCCTTGTCGGCATTGGCTCCTAGGGTCTTTATATAGTAATTGGAGTGTTCCCAGGGAAACACACCATAATGCAAATAACAAAACTAAATGCAAATTTCTTGTTAAATAGTATTTAGTATTATATACTACTAATTAAGAGGTATAAAACGTCGCAGGCTAACCTCCAGTGGCGCTGGTTACTGTCACAGCCGTGTCAGCATTGGCTCCTAGGCTCTTTATATAGTAATGGGAGTGTTCCCAGGGAAACACACCATAATGCAAATAACTAAAAAAAATACAATTTTCTCTTTAAATAGTATTTAATATGATATACTACTAATTAATAGGTAAAACATGTCGCAGGCTAACCTCCAGTACCCGGCTGCTGTCCACAGCCCTGTCGGCATTGGCTCCTAGGCTCTTTATATAGTAATGGGAGTGTTCCCAGGGAAACACACCATAATGCAAATAACAAAAGAAAATGTAAATTTCTTGTTAAATATTATTTATTGTCATATACTACTAATTAGGTGGTCAAACACGACGCAGACTAACCTCCAGTGGAGCAGGCTGGTGTCCACAGCCTTGTCGGCATTGGCTCCTAGGGTCTTTATATAGTAATTGGAGTGTCCCCAGGGAAACACACCATAATGCAAATAACAAAACTAAATGCAAATTTCTTGTTAAATAGTATTTAGTATTATATACTACTAATTTAGAGGTATAAAACGTCGCAGGCTAACCTCCAGTGGCGCAGGTTACTGTCACAGCCGTGTCAGCATTGGCTCCTAGGCTCTTTATATAGTAATGGGAGTGTTCCCAGGGAAACACACCATAATGCAAATAACTAAAAAAAATACAATTTTCTCTTTAAATAGTATTTAATATGATATACTACTAATTAATAGGTAAAACATGTCGCAGGCTAACCTCCAGTGGACCCGGCTGCTGTCCACAGCCCTGTCGGCATTGGCTCCTAGGCTCTTTATATAGTAATGGGAGTGTTCCCAGGGAAACACACCATAATGCAAATAACAAAAGAAAATGTAAATCTCTTGTTAAATATTATTTATTATCATATACTACTAATTAGGTGGTCAAACACGACGCAGACTAACCTCCAGTGGAGCAGGATGGTGTCCACAGCCTTGTCGGCATTGGCTCCTAGGGTCTTTATATAGTAATTGGAGTGTTCCCAGGGAAACACACCATAATGCAAATAACAAAACTAAATGCAAATTTCTTGTTAAATAGTATTTAGTATTATATACTACTAATTAAGAGGTATAAAACGTCGCAGGCTAACCTCCAGTGGCGCTGGTTACTGTCACAGCCGTGTCAGCATTGGCTCCTAGGGTCTTTATATAGTAAGGGGAGTGTTCCCAGGGAAACACACCATAATGCAAGTAACTAAAAAAAATACAATTTTCTCTTTAAATAGTATTTAATATGATATACTACTAATTAATAGGTAAAACATGTCGCAGGCTAACCTCCAGTGGCGCTGGTTACTGTCACAGCCTAGTCGGCATTGGCTCCTAGGCTCTTTATATAGTAATGGGAGTGTTCCCAGGGAAACACACCATAATGCAAATAACTAAAAAAATTACAATTTTCTCTTTAAATAGTATTTAATATGATATACTACTAATTAATAGGTAAAACATGTCGCAGGCTAACCTCCAGTGGCGCTGGTTACTGTCACAGCCTTGTCGTCATTGGCTCCTAGTCTCTTTATATAGTAATGGGAGTGTTCCCAGGGAAACACACCATAATGCAAATAACTAAAAAAAATACAATTTTCTCTTTAAATAGTATTTAATATGATATACTCTAATTAATAGGTAAAACATGTCGCAGGCTAACCTCCAGTGGACCCGGCTGCTGTCCACAGCCCTGTCGGCATTGGCTCCTAGGCTCTTTATATAGTAATGGGAGTGTTCCCAGGGAAACACACCATAATGCAAATAACAAAAGAAAATGTAAATTTCTTGTTAAATATTATTTATTATCATATACTACTAATTAGGAGGTCAAACACGACGCAGACTAACCTCCAGTGGAGCAGGCTGGTGTCCACAGCCTTGTCGGCATTGGCTCCTAGGGTCTTTATATAGTAATTGGAGTGTTCCCAGGGAAACACACCATAATGCAAATAACAAAACTAAATGCAAATTTCTTGTTAAATAGTATTTAGTATTATATACTACTAATTAAGAGGTATAAAACGTCGCAGGCTAACCTCCAGTGGCGCTGGTTACTGTCACAGCCGTGTCAGCATTGGCTCCTAGGCTCTTTATATAGTAATGGGAGTGTTCCCAGGGAAACACACCATAATGCAAATAACTAAAAAAAATACAATTTTCTCTTTAAATAGTATTTAATATGATATACTACTAATTAATAGGTAAAACATGTCGCAGGCTAACCTCCAGTACCCGGCTGCTGTCCACAGCCCTGTCGGCATTGGCTCCTAGGCTCTTTATATAGTAATGGGAGTGTTCCCAGGGAAACACACCATAATGCAAATAAAAAAAGAAAATGTAAATTTCTTGTTAAATATTATTTATTGTCATATACTACTAATTAGGTGGTCAAACACGACGCAGACTAACCTCCAGTGGAGCAGGCTGGTGTCCACAGCCTTGTCGGCATTGGCTCCTAGGGTCTTTATATAGTAATTGGAGTGTGCCCAGGGAAACACACCATAATGCAAATAACAAAACTAAATGCAAATTTCTTGTTAAATAGTATTTAGTATTATATACTACTAATTAAGAGGTATAAAACGTCGCAGGCTAACCTCCAGTGGCGCTGGTTACTGTCACAGCCGTGTCAGCATTGGCTCCTAGGGTCTTTATATAGTAATGGGACTGTTCCCAGGGAAACACACCATAATGCAAATAACTAAAAAAAATACAATTTTCTCTTTAAATAGTATTTAATATGATATACTACTAATTAATAGGTAAAACATGTCGCAGGCTAACCTCCAGTGGCGCTGGTTACTGTCACAGCCTAGTCGGCATTGGCTCCTAGGCTCTTTATATAGTAATGGGAGTGTTCCCAGGGAAACACACCATAATGCAAATAACTAAAAAAATTACAATTTTCTCTTTAAATAGTATTTAATATGATATACTACTAATTAATAGGTAAAACATGTCGCAGGCTAACCTCCAGTGGCGCTGGTTACTGTCACAGCCTTGTCGGCATTGGCTCCTAGTCTCTTTATATAGTAATGGGAGTGTTCCCAGGAAAAACACACCATAATGCAAATAACTAAAAAAAATACAATTTTCTCTTTAAATAGTATTTAATATGATATACTCTAATTAATAGGTAAAACATGTCGCAGGCTAACCTCCAGTGGACCCGGCTGCTGTCCACAGCCCTGTCGGCATTGGCTCCTAGGCTCTTTATATAGTAATGGGAGTGTTCCCAGGGAAACACACCAGTAATGCAAATAACAAAAGAAAATGTAAATTTCTTGTTAAATATTATTTATTATCATATACTACTAATTAGGTGGTCAAACACGACGCAGACTAACCTCCAGTGGAGCAGGCTGGTGTCCACAGCCTTGTCGGCATTGGCTCCTAGGGTCTTTATATAGTAATTGGAGTGTTCCCAGGGAAACACACCATAATGCAAATAACAAAACTAAATGCAAATTTCTTGTTAAATAGTATTTAGTATTATATACTACTAATTAAGAGGTATAAAACGTCGCAGGCTAACCTCCAGTGGCGCTGGTTACTGTCACAGCCGTGTCAGCATTGGCTCCTAGTCTCTTTATATAGTAATGGGAGTGTTCCCAGGGAAACACACCATTATGCAAATAACTAAAAAAAATACAATTTTCTCTTTAAATAGTATTTAATATGATATACTACTAATTAATAGGTAAAACATGTCGCAGGCTAACCTCCAGTGGCGCTGGTTACTGTCACAGCCTTGTCGGCATTGGCTCCTAGGCTCTTTATATAGTAATGGGAGTGTTCCCAGGGATACACACCATAATGCAAATAACTAAAAAAAATACAATTTTCTCTTTAAATAGTATTTAATATGATATACTACTAATTAATAGGTAAAACATGTCGCAGGCTAACCTCCAGTGGCGCTGGTTACTGTCACATCCTTGTCGGCATTGGCTCCTAGGCTCTTTATATAGTAATGGGAGTGTTCCCAGGGAAACACACCATATTGCAAATAACTAAAAAAAAATACAATTTTCTCTTTAAATAGTATTTAATATGATATACTACTAATTAATAGGTAAAACATGTCGCAGGCTAACCTCCAGTGGACCCGGCTGCAGTCCACAGCCTGTCGGCATTGGTTCCTAGGCTCTTTATATAGTAATGGGAGTGTTCCCAGGGAAACACACCATAATGCAAATAACAAAAGAAAATGTAAATTTCTTGTTAAATATTATTTATTATCATATACTACTAATTAGGTGGTCAAACACGACGCAGACTAACCTCCAGTGGAGCAGGCTGGTGTCCACAGCCTTGTCGGCATTGGCTCCTAAGGTCTTTATATAGTAATTGGAGTGTTCCCAGGGAAACACACCATAATGCAAATAACAAAACTAAATGCAAATTTCTTGTTAAATAGTATTTAGTATTATATACTACTAATTAAGAGGTATAAAACGTCGCAGGCTAACCTCAAGTGGCGCTGGTTACTGTCACAGCCGTGTCAGCATTGGCTCCTAGGCTCTTTATATAGTAATGGGAGTGTTCCCAGGGTAACACACCATAATGCAAATAACTAAAAAAAAAAACAATTTTCTCTTTAAATAGTATTTAATATGATATACTACTAATTAATAGGTAAAACATGTCGCAGGCTAACCTCCAGTGGCGCTGGTTACTGTCACAGCCTTGTCGGCATTGGCTCCTAGGCTCTTTATATAGTAATGGGAGTGTTCCCAGGGAAACACACCATAATGCAAATAACTAAAAAAAATACAATTTTCTCTTTAAATAGTATTTAAAATGATATACTACTAATTAATAGGTAAAACATGTCGCAGGCTAACCTCCAGTGGCGCTGGTTACTGTCACAGCCTTGTCGGCATTGGCTCCTAGGCTCTTTATATAGTAATGGGAGTGTTCCCAGGGAAACACACCATAATGCAAATAACTAAAAAAAATACAATTTTCTCTTTAAATAGTATTTAATATGATATACTACTAATTAATAGGTAAAACATGTCGCAGGCTAACCTCCAGTGGACCCGGCTGCTGTCCACAGCCCTGTCGGCATTGGCTCCTAGGCTCTTTATATAGTAATGGGAGTGTTCACAGGGAAACACACCATAATGCAAATAAAAAAAGAAAATGTAAATGTCTTGTTAAAAATTATTTATTATCATATACTACTAATTAGGTGGTCAAACACGACGCAGACTAACCTCCAGTGGAGCAGGCTGGTGTCCACAGCCTTGTCGGCATTGGCTCCTAGGGCCTTTATATAGTAATGGGAGTGTTCCCAGGGAAACACACCATAATGCAAATAACAAAACTAAATGCAAATTTCTTGTTAAATAGTATTTAGTATTATATACTACTAATTAAGAGGTATAAAACGTAGCAGGCTAACCTCCAGTGGCGCTGGTTACTGTCACAGAGGTGTCAGCATTGGTTCCTAGGCTCTTTATATAGTAATGGGAGTGTTCCCAGGGAAACACACCGTAATGCAAATAACTAAAAAAAATACAATTTTCTCTTTAAATAGTATTTAATATGATATACTACTAATTAATAGGTAAAACATGTCGCAGGCTAACCTCCAGTGGACCCGGCTGCTGTCCACAGCCTGTCGGCATTGGATCCTAGGATCTTTCTATAGTAATGGGAGTGTTCCCAGGGAAACACACCATAATGCAAATAACAAAAGAAAATGTAAATGTCTTGTTAAATATTATTTATTATCATATACTACTAATTAGGTGGTCAAACACGACGCAGACTAACCTCCAGTGGAGCAGACTGGTGTCCACAGCCTTGTCGGCATTGGCTCCTAGGGCCTTTATATAGTAATGGGAGTGTTCCCAGGGAAACACACCATAATGCAAATAACAAAACTAAATGCAAATTTCTTGTTAATTAGTATTTAGTATTATATACTACTAATTAAGAGGTATAAAACGTCGCAGGCTAACCTCCAGTGGCGCTGCTTACTGTCACAGCCGTGTCAGCATTGGCTCCTAGGCTCTTTATATAGTAATGGGAGTGTTCCCAGGGAAACACACCATAATGCAAATAACTAAAAAAAAATACAATTTTCTCTTTAAATAGTATTTAATATGATATACTACTAATTAATAGGTAAAACATGTCGCAGGCTAACCTCAAGTGGCGCTGGTTACTGTCACAGCCTTGTCGGCATTGGCTCCTAGGCTCTTTATATAGTAATGGGAGTGTTCCCAGGGAAACACACCATAATGCAAATAACTAAAAAAAATACAATTTTCTCTTTAAATAGTATTTAATATGATATACTACTAATTAATAGGTAAAAAATGTCGCAGGCTAACCTCCAGTGGCGCTGGTTACTGTCACAGCCTTGTCGGCATTGGCTCCTAGGCTCTTTATATAGTAATGGGAGTGTTCCCAGGGAAACACACCATAATGCAAATAACTAAAAAAAAATACAATTTTCTCTTTAAATAGTATTTAATATGATATACTACTAATTAATAGGTAAAACATGTCGCAGGCTAACCTCCAGTGGACCCGGCTGCTGTCCACAGCCCTGTCGGCATTGGCTCCTAGGCTCTTTATATTGTAATGGGAGTGTTCCCAGGGAAACACACCATAATGCAAATAACTAAAAAAAATACAATTTTCTCTTTAAATAGTATTTAATATGATATACTACTAATTAATAGGTAAAACATGTCGCAGGCTAACCTCCAGTGGCGCTGGTTACTGTCACAGCCTTGTCGGCATTGGCTCCTAGGCTCTTTATATAGTAATGGGAGTGTTCCCAGGTAAACACACCATAATGCAAATAACTAAAAAAAATACAATTTTCTCTTTAAATAGTTTTTAATATGATATACTACTAATTAATAGGTAAAACATGTCGCAGGCTAACCTCCAGTGGACCCGGCTGCTGTCCACAGCCCTGTCGGCATTGGCTCCTAGGCTCTTTATATAGTAATGGGAGTGTTCCCAGGGAAACACACCATAATGCAAATAACAAAAGAAAATGTAAATTTCTTGTTAAATATTATTTATTTTCATATACTACTAATTAGGTGGTGAAACACGACGCAGACTAACCTCCAGTGGAGCAGGCTGGTGTCCACAGCCTTGTCGGCATTGGCTCCTAGGGTCTTTATATAGTAATTGGAGTGTTCCCAGGGAAACACACCATAATGCAAATAACAAAACTAAATGCAAATTTCTTGTTAAATAGTATTTAGTATTATATACTACTAATTAAGAGGTATAAAACGTCGCAGGCTAACCTCCAGTGGCGCTGGTTACTGTCACAGCCGTGTCAGCATTGGCTCCTAGGCTCTTTATATAGTAATGGGAGTGTTCCCAGGGAAACACACCATAATGCAAATAACTAAAAAAAATACAATTTTCTCTTTAAATAGTATTTAATATGATATACTACTAATTAATAGGTAAAACATGTCGCAGGCTAACCTCAAGTGGCGCTGGTTACTGTCACAGCCTTGTCGGCATTGGCTCCTAGGCTCTTTATATAGTAATGGGAGTGTTCCCAGGGAAACACACCATAATGCAAATAACTAAAAAAAATACAATTTTCTCTTTAAATAGTATTTAATATGATATACTACTAATTAATAGGTAAAAAATGTCGCAGGCTAACCTCCAGTGGCGCTGGTTACTGTCACAGCCTTGTCGGCATTGGCTCCTAGGCTCTTTATATAGTAATGGGAGTGTTCCCAGGGAAACACACCATAATGCAAATAACTAAAAAAAAATACAATTTTCTCTTTAAATAGTATTTAATATGATATACTACTAATTAATAGGTAAAACATGTCGCAGGCTAACCTCCAGTGGACCCGGCTGCTGTCCACAGCCCTGTCGGCATTGGCTCCTAGGCTCTTTATATTGTAATGGGAGTGTTCCCAGGGAAACACACCATAATGCAAATAACTAAAAAAAATACAATTTTCTCTTTAAATAGTATTTAATATGATATACTACTAATTAATAGGTAAAACATGTCGCAGGCTAACCTCCAGTGGCGCTGGTTACTGTCACAGCCTTGTCGGCATTGGCTCCTAGGCTCTTTATATAGTAATGGGAGTGTTCCCAGGTAAACACACCATAATGCAAATAACTAAAAAAAATACAATTTTCTCTTTAAATAGTTTTTAATATGATATACTACTAATTAATAGGTAAAACATGTCGCAGGCTAACCTCCAGTGGACCCGGCTGCTGTCCACAGCCCTGTCGGCATTGGCTCCTAGGCTCTTTATATAGTAATGGGAGTGTTCCCAGGGAAACACACCATAATGCAAATAACAAAAGAAAATGTAAATTTCTTGTTAAATATTATTTATTTTCATATACTACTAATTAGGTGGTGAAACACGACGCAGACTAACCTCCAGTGGAGCAGGCTGGTGTCCACAGCCTTGTCGGCATTGGCTCCTAGGGTCTTTATATAGTAATTGGAGTGTTCCCAGGGAAACACACCATAATGCAAATAACAAAACTAAATGCAAATTTCTTGTTAAATAGTATTTAGTATTATATACTACTAATTAAGAGGTATAAAACGTCGCAGGCTAACCTCCAGTGGCGCTGGTTACTGTCACAGCCGTGTCAGCATTGGCTCCTAGGCTCTTTATATAGTAATGGGAGTGTTCCCAGGGAAACACACCATAATGCAAATAACTAAAAAAAATACAATTTTCTCTTTAAATAGTATTTAATATGATATACTACTAATTAATAGGTAAAACATGTCTCAGGCTAACCTCCAGTGGCGCTGGTTATTGTCACAGCCTTGTCGGCATTGGCTCCTAGGCTCTTTCTATAGTAATGGGAGTGTTCCCAGGGAAACACACCATAATGCAAATAACTAAAAAAAATACAATTTTCCTTTTAAATAGTATTTAATATGATATACTACTAATTAATAGGTAAAACATGTCGCAGGCTAACCTCCAGTGGACCCGGCTGCTGTCCACAGCCCTGTCGGCATTGGCTCCTAGGCTCTTTATATAGTAATGGGATTGTTCCCAGGGAAACACACCATAATGCAAATAACAAAAGAAAATGTAAATGTCTTGTTAAATATTATTTATTATCATATACTACTAATTAGGTGGTCAAACACGACGCAGACTAACTTCCAGTGGAGCAGGCTGGTGTCCACAGCCTTGTCGGCATTGGCTCCTAGGGTCTTTATATAGTAATTGGAGTGTTCCCAGGGAAACACACCATAATGCAAATAACAAAACTAAATGCAAATTTCTTGTTAAATAGTATTTAGTATTATATACTACTAATTAAGAGGTATAAAACGTCGCAGGCTAACCTCCAGTGGCGCTGGTTACTGTCACAGCCGTGTCAGCATTGGCTCCTAGGCTCTTTATATAGTAATGGGAGTGTTCCCAGGGAAACACACCATAATGCAAATAACTAAAAAAAATACAATTTTCTCTTTAAATAGTATTTAATATGATATACTACTAATTAATAGGTAAAACATGTCGCAGGCTAACCTCCAGTGGCGCTGGTTACTGTCACAGCCTTGTCGGCATTGGCTCCTAGGTTCTTTATATAGTAATGGGAGTGTTCCCAGGGAAACACACCATAATGCAAATAACAAAAGAAAATGTAAATTTCTTGTTAAATATTATTTATTATCATATACTACTAATTAGGTGGTCAAACACGACGCAGACTAACCTCCAGTGGAGCAGGCTGGTGTCCACAGAATTGTCGACATTGGCTCCTCGGGTCTTTATATAGTAATTGGAGTGTTCCCAGGGAAACACACCATAATGCAAATAACAAAACTAAATGCAAATTTCTTGTTAAATAGTATTTAGTATTATATACTACTAATTAAGAGGTATAAAACGTCGCAGGCTAACCTCAAGTGGCGCTGGTTACTGTCACAGCCGTGTCAGCATTGGCTCCTAGGTTTTTTATATAGTAATGGGAGTGTTCCCAGGGAAACACACCATAATGCAAATAACTAAAAAAAATACAATTTTCTCTTTAAATAGTATTTAATATGATATACTACTAATTAATAGGTAAAACATGTCTCAGGCTAACCTCCAGTGGCGCTGGTTATTGTCACAGCCTTGTCGGCATTGGCTCCTAGGCTCTTTATATAGTAATGGGCGTGTTCCCAGGGAAACACACCATAATGCAAATAACTAAAAAAAATACAATTTTCTCTTTAAATAGTATTTAATATGATATACTACTAATTAATAGGTAAAAAATGTCGCAGGCTAACCTCCAGTGGCGCTGGTTACTGTCACAGCCTTGTCGGCATTGGCTCCTAGGCTCTTTATATAGTAATAGGAGTGTTCCCAGGGAAACACACCATAATGCAAATAACTAAAAAAAAATACAATTTTCTCTTTAAATAGTATTTAATATGATATACTACTAATTAATAGGTAAAACATGTCGCAGGCTAACCTCCAGTGGACCCGGCTGCAGTCCACAGCCCTGTCGGCATTGGCTCCTAGGCTCTTTATATAGTAATGGGAGTGTTCCCAGGGAAACACACCATAATGCAAATAACTAAAAAAAATACAATTTTCTCTTTAAATAGTATTTAATATGATATACTACTAATTAATAGGTAAAACATGTCGCAGGCTAACCTCCAGTGGCGCTGGTTACTGTCACAGCCTTGTCGGCATTGGCTCCTAGGCTCTTTATATAGTAATGGGAGTGTTCCCAGGTAAACACACCATAATGCAAATAACTAAAAAAAATACAATTTTCTCTTTAAATAGTTTTTAATATGATATACTACTAATTAATAGGTAAAACATGTCGCAGGCTAACCTCCAGTGGACCCGGCTGCTGTCCACAGCCCTGTCGGCATTGGCGCCTAGGCTCTTTATATAGTAATGGGAGTGTTCCCAGGGAAACACACCATAATGCAAATAACAAAAGAAAATGTAAACTTCTTGTTAAATATTATTTATTATCATATACTACTAATTAGGTGGTGAAACACGACGCAGACTAACCTCCAGTGGAGCAGGCTGGTGTCCACAGCCTTGTCGGCATTGGCTCCTAGGGTCTTTATATAGTAATTGGAGTGTTCCCAGGGAAACACACCATAATGCAAATAACAAAACTAAATGCAAATTTCTTGTTAAATAGTATTTAGTATTATATACTACTAATTAAGAGGTATAAAACGTCGCAGGCTAACCTCCAGTGGCGCTGGTTACTGTCACAGCCGTGTCAGCATTGGCTCCTAGGCTCTTTATATAGTAATGGGAGTGTTCCCAGGGAAACACACCATAATGCAAATAACTAAAAAAAATACAATTTTCTCTTTAAATAGTATTTAATATGATATACTACTAATTAATAGGTAAAACATGTCTCAGGCTAACCTCCAGTGGCGCTGGTTATTGTCACAGCCTTGTCGGCATTGGCTCCTAGGCTCTTTATATAGTAATGGGAGTGTTCCCAGGGAAACACACTTTTATGCAAATAACTAAAAAAAATACAATTTTCTCTTTAAATAGTATTTAATATGATATACTACTAATTAATAGGTAAAACATGTCTCAGGCTAACCTCCAGTGGCGCTGGTTATTGTCACAGCCTTGTCGGCATTGGCTCCTAGGCTCTTTCTATAGTAATGGGAGTGTTCCCAGGGAAACACACCATAATGCAAATAACTAAAAAAAATACAATTTTCTCTTTAAATAGTATTTAATATGATATACTACTAATTAATAGGTAAAACATGTCGCAGGCTAACCTCCAGGGGACCCGGCTGCTGTCCACAGCCCTGTCGGCATTGGCTCCTAGGCTCTTTATATAGTAATGGGATTGTTCCCAGGGAAACACACCATAATGCAAATAACAAAAGAAAATGTAAATTTCTTGTTAAATATTATTTATTATCATATACTACTAATTAGGTGGTCAAACACGACGCAGACTAACTTCCAGTGGAGCAGGCTGGTGTCCACAGCCTTGTCGGCATTGGCTCCTAGGGTCTTTATATAGTAATTGGAGTGTTCCCAGGGAAACACACCATAATGCAAATAACAAAACTAAATGCAAATTTCTTGTTAAATAGTATTTAGTATTATATACTACTAATTAAGAGGTATAAAACGTCGCAGGCTAACCTCCAGTGGCGCTGGTTACTGTCACAGCCGTGTCAGCATTGGCTCCTAGGCTCTTTATATAGTAATGGGAGTGTTCCCAGGGAAACACACCATAATGCAAATAACTAAAAAAAAATACAATTTTCTCTTTAAATAGTATTTAATATGATATACTACTAATTAATAGGTAAAACATGTCGCAGGCTAACCTCCAGTGGCGCTGGTTACTGTCACAGCCTTGTCGGCATTGGCTCCTAGGTTCTTTATATAGTAATGGGAGTGTTCCCAGGGAAACACACCATAATGCAAATAACAAAAGAAAATGTAAATTTCTTGTTAAATATTATTTATTATCATATACTACTAATTAGGTGGTCAAACACGACGCAGACTAACCTCCAGTGGAGCAGGCTGGTGTCCACAGCCTTGTCGACATTGGCTCCTCGGGTCTTTATATAGTAATTGGAGTGTTCCCAGGGAAACACACCATAATGCAAATAACAAAACTAAATGCAAATTTCTTGTTAAATAGTATTTAGTATTATATACTACTAATTAAGAGGTATAAAACGTCGCAGGCTAACCTCAAGTGGCGCTGGTTACTGTCACAGCCGTGTCAGCATTGGCTCCTAGGTTTTTTATATAGTAATGGGAGTGTTCCCAGGCAAACACACCATAATGCAAATAACTAAAAAAAATACAATTTTCTCTTTAAATAGTATTTAATATGATATACTACTAATTAATAGGTAAAACATGTCGCATGCTAACCTCCAGTGGCGCTGGTTACTGTCACAGCCTTGTCGGCATTGGCTCCTAGGCTCTTTATATAGTAATGGGCGTGTTCCCAGGGAAACACACCATAATGCAAATAACTAAAAAAAATACAATTTTCTCTTTAAATAGTATTTAATATGATATACTACTAATTAATAGGTAAAAAATGTCGCAGGCTAACCTCCAGTGGCGCTGGTTACTGTCACAGCCTTGTCGGCATTGGCTCCTAGGCTCTTTATATAGTAATGGGAGTGTTCCCAGGGAAACACACCATAATGCAAATAACTAAAAAAAAATACAATTTTCTCTTTAAATAGTATTTAATATGATATACTACTAATTAATAGGTAAAACATGTCGCAGGCTAACCTCCAGTGGACCCGGCTGCAGTCCACAGCCCTGTCGGCATTGGCTCCTAGGCTCTTTATATAGTAATGGGAGTGTTCCCAGGGAAACACACCATAATGCAAATAACTAAAAAAAATACAATTTTCTCGTTAAATAGTATTTAATATGATATACTACTAATTAATAGGTAAAACATGTCGCAGGCTAACCTCCAGTGGCGCTGGTTACTGTCACAGCCTTGTCGGCATTGGCTCCTAGGCTCTTTATATAGTAATGGGAGTGTTCCCAGGTAAACACACCATAATGCAAATAACTAAAAAAAATACAATTTTCTCTTTAAATGGTTTTTAATATGATATACTACTAATTAATAGGTAAAACATGTCGCAGGCTAACCTCCAGTGGACCCGGCTGCTGTCCACAGCCCTGTCGGCATTGGCTCCTAGGCTCTTTATATAGTAATGGGAGTGTTCCCAGGGAAACACACCATAATGCAAATAACAAAAGAAAATGTAAATTTCTTGTTAAATATTATTTATTATCATA
The DNA here is from genome assembly GCA_026315105.1 of Locusta migratoria. Classification (NCBI taxonomy): domain Eukaryota; kingdom Metazoa; phylum Arthropoda; class Insecta; order Orthoptera; family Acrididae; genus Locusta; species Locusta migratoria. The sequence goes on from CM048748.1 coordinate 483,342,984, forward strand.
TACTACTAATTAGGTGGTGAAACACGACGCAGACTAACCTCCAGTGGAGCAGGCTGGTGTCCACAGCCTTGTCGGCATTGGCTCCTAGGGTCTTTATATAGTAATTGGAGTGTTCCCAGGGAAACACACCATAATGCAAATAACAAAACTAAATGCAAATTTCTTGTTAAATAGTATTTAGTATTATATACTACTAATTAAGAGGTATAAAACGTCGCAGGCTAACCTCCAGTGGCGCTGGTTACTGTCACAGCCGTGTCAGCATTGGCTCCTAGGCTCTTTATATAGTAATGGGAGTGTTCCCAGGGAAACACACCATAATGCAAATAACTAAAAAAAATACAATTTTCTCTTTAAATAGTATTTAATATGATATACTACTAATTAATAGGTAAAACATGTCTCAGGCTAACCTCCAGTGGCGCTGGTTATTGTCACAGCCTTGTCGGCATTGGCTCCTAGGCTCTTTATATAGTAATGGGAGTGTTCCCAGGGAAACACACCATAATGCAAATAACTAAAAAAAATACAATTTTCTCTTTAAATAGTATTTAATATGATATACTACTAATTAATAGGTAAAACATGTCGCAGGCTAACCTCCAGTGGACCCGGCTGCTGTCCACAGCCCTGTCGGCATTGGCTCCTAGGCTCTTTATATAGTAATGGGAGTGTTCCCAGGGAAACACACCATAATGCAAATAACAAAAGAAAATGTAAATTTCTTGTTAAATATTATTTATTATCATATACTACTAATTAGGTGGTCAAACACGACGCAGACTAACTTCCAGTGGAGCAGGCTGGTGTCCACAGCCTTGTCGGCATTGGCTCCTAGGGTCTTTATATAGTAATTGGAGTGTTCCCAGGGAAACACACCATAATGCAAATAACAAAACTAAATGCAAATTTCTTGTTAAATAGTATTTAGTATTATATACTACTAATTAAGAGGTATAAAACGTCGCAGGCTAACCTCCAGTGGCGCTGGTTACTGTCACAGCCGTGTCAGCATTGGCTCCTAGGCTCTTTATATAGTAATGGGAGTGTTCCCAGGGAAACACACCATAATGCAAATAACTAAAAAAAATACAATTTTCTCTTTAAATAGTATTTAATATGATATACTACTAATTAATAGGTAAAACATGTCGCAGGCTAACCTCCAGTGGCGCTGGTTATTGTCACAGCCTTGTCGGCATTGGCTCCTAGGCTCTTTCTATAGTAATGGGAGTGTTCCCAGGGAAACACACCATAATGCAAATAACTAAAAAAAGTACAATTTTCTCTTTAAATAGTATTTAATATGATATACTACTAATTAATAGGTAAAACATGTCGCAGGCTAACCTCCAGTGGACCCGGCTGCTGTCCACAGCCCTGTCGGCATTGGCTCCTAGGCTCTTTATATAGTAATGGGATTGTTCCCAGGGAAACACACCATAATGCAAATAACAAAAGAAAATGTAAATTTCTTGTTAAATATTATTTATTATCATATACTACTAATTAGGTGGTCAAACACGACGCAGACTAACTTCCAGTGGAGCAGGCTGGTGTCCACAGCCTTGTCGGCATTGGCTCCTAGGGTCTTTATATAGTAATTGGAGTGTTCCCAGGGAAACACACCATAATGCAAATAACAAAACTAAATGCAAATTTCTTGTTAAATAGTATTTAGTATTATATACTACTAATTAAGAGGTATAAAACGTCGCAGGCTAACCTCCAGTGGCGCTGGTTACTGTCACAGCCGTGTCAGCATTGGCTCCTAGGCTCTTTATATAGTAATGGGAGTGTTCCCAGGGAAACACACCATAATGCAAATAACTAAAAAAAATACAATTTTCTCTTTAAATAGTATTTAATATGATATACTACTAATTAATAGGTAAAACATGTCGCAGGCTAACCTCCAGTGGCGCTGGTTACTGTCACAGCCTTGTCGGCATTGGCTCCTAGGTTCTTTATATAGTAATGGGAGTGTTCCCAGGGAAACACACCATAATGCAAATAACAAAAGAAAATGTAAATTTCTTGTTAAATATTATTTATTATCATATACTACTAATTAGGTGGTCAAACACGACGCAGACTAACCTCCAGTGGAGCAGGCTGGTGTCCACAGCCTTGTCGACATTGGCTCCTCGGGTCTTTATATAGTAATTGGAGTGTTCCCAGGGAAACACACCATAATGCAAATAACAAAACTAAATGCAAATTTCTTGTTAAATAGTATTTAGTATTATATACTACTAATTAAGAGGTATAAAACGTCGCAGGCTAACCTCAAGTGGCGCTGGTTACTGTCACAGCCGTGTCAGCATTGGCTCCTAGGTTTTTTATATAGTAATGGGAGTGTTCCCAGGCAAACACACCATAATGCAAATAACTAAAAAAAATACAATTTTCTCTTTAAATAGTATTTAATATGATATACTACTAATTAATAGGTAAAACATGTCGCAGGCTAACCTCCAGTGGCGCTGGTTACAGTCACAGCCTTGTCGGCATTGGCTCCTAGGCTCTTTATATAGTAATGGGCGTGTTCCCAGGGAAACACACCATAATGCAAATAACTAAAAAAAATACAATTTTCTCTTTAAATAGTATTTAATATGATATACTACTAATTAATAGGTAAAAAATGTCGCAGGCTAACCTCCAGTGGCGCTGGTTACTGTCACAGCCTTGTCGGCATTGGCTCCTAGGCTCTTTATATAGTAATGGGAGTGTTCCCAGGGAAACACACCATAATGCAAATAACAAAAGAAAATGTAAATTTCTTGTTAAATATTATTTATTATCATATACTACTAATTAGGTGGTGAAACACGACGCAGACTAACCTCCAGTGGAGCAGGCTGGTGTCCACAGCCTTGTCGGCATTGGCTCCTAGGGTCTTTATATAGTAATTGGAGTGTTCCCAGGGAAACACACCATAATGCAAATAACAAAACTAAATGCAAATTTCTTGTTAAATAGTATTTAGTATTATATACTACTAATTAAGAGGTATAAAACGTCGCAGGCTAACCTCCAGTGGCGCTGGTTACTGTCACAGCCGTGTCAGCATTGGCTCCTAGGCTCTTTATATAGTAATGGGAGTGTTCCCAGGGAAACACACCATAATGCAAATAACTAAAAAAAATACAATTTTCTCTTTAAATAGTATTTAATATGATATACTACTAATTAATAGGTAAAACATGTCTCAGGCTAACCTCCAGTGGCGCTGGTTATTGTCACAGCCTTGTCGGCATTGGCTCCTAGGCTCTTTATATAGTAATGGGAGTGTTCCCAGGGAAACACACCATAATGCAAATAACTAAAAAAAATACAATTTTCTCTTTAAATAGTATTTAATATGATATACTACTAATTAATAGGTAAAACATGTCGCAGGCTAACCTCCAGTGGACCCGGCTGCTGTCCACAGCCCTGTCGGCATTGGCTCCTAGGCTCTTTATATAGTAATGGGAGTGTTCCCAGGGAAACACACCATAATGCAAATAACAAAAGAAAATGTAAATTTCTTGTTAAATATTATTTATTATCATATACTACTAATTAGGTGGTCAAACACGACGCAGACTAACTTCCAGTGGAGCAGGCTGGTGTCCACAGCCTTGTCGGCATTGGCTCCTAGGGTCTTTATATAGTAATTGGAGTGTTCCCAGGGAAACACACCATAATGCAAATAACAAAACTAAATGCAAATTTCTTGTTAAATAGTATTTAGTATTATATACTACTAATTAAGAGGTATAAAACGTCGCAGGCTAACCTCCAGTGGCGCTGGTTACTGTCACAGCCGTGTCAGCATTGGCTCCTAGGCTCTTTATATAGTAATGGGAGTGTTCCCAGGGAAACACACCATAATGCAAATAACTAAAAAAAAATACAATTTTCTCTTTAAATAGTATTTAATATGATATACTACTAATTAATAGGTAAAACATGTCGCAGGCTAACTTCCAGTGGCGCTGGTTACTGTCACAGCCTTGTCGGCATTGGCTCCTAGGTTCTTTATATAGTAATGGGAGTGTTCCCAGGGAAACACACCATAATGCAAATAACAAAACTAAATGCAAATTTCTTGTTAAATAGTATTTAGTATTATATACTACTAATTAAGAGGTATAAAACGTCGCAGGCTAACCTCCAGTGGCGCTGGTTACTGTCACAGCCGTGTCAGCATTGGCTCCTAGGCTCTTTATATAGTAATGGGAGTGTTCCCAGGCAAACACACCATAATGCAAATAACTAAAAAAAATACAAGTTTCTCTTTAAATAGTATTTAATATGATATACTACTAATTAATAGGTAAAACATGTCGCAGGCTAACCTCCAGTGGCGCTGGTTACTGTCACAGCCTTGTCGGCATTGGCTCCTAGGCTCTTTATATAGTAATGGGCGTGTTCCCAGGGAAACACACCATAATGCAAATAACTAAAAAAAATACAATTTTCTCTTTAAATAGAATTTAATATGATATACTACTAATTAATAGGTAAAAAATGTCGCAGGCTAACCTCCAGTGGCGCTGGTTACTGTCACAGCCTTGTCGGCATTGGCTCCTAGGCTCTTTATATAGTAATGGGAGTGTTCCCAGGGAAACACACCATAATGCAAATAACTAAAAAAAAATACAATTTTCTCTTTAAATAGTATTTAATATGATATACTACTAATTAATAGGTAAATCATGTCGCAGGCTAACCTCCAGTGGACCCGGCTGCTGTCCACAGCCCTGTCGGCATTGGCTCCTAGGCTCTTTATATAGTAATGGGAGTGTTCCCAGGGAAACACACCATAATGCAAATAACTAAAAAAAATACAATTTTCTCTTTAAATAGTATTTAATATGATATACTACTAACTAATAGGTAAAACATGTCGCAGGCTAACCTCCAGTGGACCCGGCTGCTGTCCACAGCCCTGTCGGCATTGGCTCCTAGGCTCTTTATATAGTAATGGGAGTGTTCCCAGGGAAACACACCATAATGCAAATAACAAAAGAAAATGTAAATTTCTTGTTAAATATTATTTATTATCATATACTACTAATTAGGTGGTCAAACACGACGCAGACTAACTTCCAGTGGAGCAGGCTGGTGTCCACAGCCTTGTCGGCATTGGCTCCTAGGGTCTTTATATAGTAATTGGAGTGTTCCCAGGGAAACACACCATAATGCAAATAACAAAACTAAATGCAAATTTCTTGTTAAATAGTATTTAATATTATATACTACTAATTAAGAGGTATAAAACGTCGCAGGCTAACCTCCAGTGGCGCTGGTTACTGTCACAGCCGTGTCAGCATTGGCTCCTAGGCTCTTTATATAGTAATGGGAGTGTTCCCAGGGAAACACATCATAATGCAAATAACTAAAAAAAATACAAGTTTCTCTTTAAATAGTATTTAATATGATATACTACTAATTAATAGGTAAAACATGTCGCAGGCAAACCTCCAGTGGCGCTGGTTACTGTCACAGCCTTGTCGGCATTGGCTCCTAGGTTCTTTATATAGTAATGGGAGTGTTCCCAGGGAAACACACCATAATGCAAATAACAAAAGAAAATGTAAATTTCTTGTTAAATATTATTTATTATCATATACTACTAATTAGGTGGTCAAACACGACGCAGACTAACCTCCAGTGGAGCAGGCTGGTGTCCACAGCCTTGTCGACATTGGCTCCTAGGGTCTTTATATAGTAATTGGAGTGTTCCCAGGGAAACACACCATAATGCAAATAACAAAACTAAATGCAAATTTCTTGTTAAATAGTATTTAGTATTATATACTACTAATTAAGAGGTATAAAACGTCGCAGGCTAACCTCAAGTGGCGCTGGTTACTGTCACAGCCGTGTCAGCATTGGCTCCCAGGCTCTTTATATAGTAATGGGAGTGTTCCCAGGGAAACACACCATAATGCAAATAACTAAAAAAAATACAATTTTCTCTTTAAATAGTATTTAATATGATATACTACTAATTAATAAGTAAACATGTCGCAGGCTAACCTCCAGTGGCGCTGGTTACTGTCACAGCCTTGTCGGCATTGGCTCCTAGGCTCTTTATATAGTAATGGGAGTGTTCCCAGGGAAACACACCATAATGCAAATAACTAAAAAAAATACAATTTTCTCTTTAAATTGTATTTAATATGATATACTACTAATTAATAGGTAAAACATGTCGCAGGCTAACCTCCAGTGGCGCTGGTTACTGTCACAACCTTGTCGGCATTGGCTCCTAGGCTCTTTATATAGTAATGGGAGTGTTCCCAGGGAAACACACCATAATGCAAATAACTAAAAAAAATACAATTTTCTCTTTAAATAGTATTTAATATGATATACTACTAATTAATAGGTAAAACATGTCGCAGGCTAACCTCCAGTGGACCCGGCTGCTGTCCACAGCCTGTCGGCATTGGCCCCTAGGCCCTTTATATAGTAATGGGAGTGTTCCCAGGGAAACACACCATAATGCAAATAACAAAAGAAAATGTAAATTTCTTGTTAAATATTATTTATTATCATATACTACTAATTAGGTGGTCAAACACGACGCAGACTAACCTCCAGTGGAGCAGGCTGGTGTCCACAGCCTTGTCGGCATTGGCTCCTAGGGTCTTTATATAGTAATTGGAGTGTTCCCAGGGAAACACACCATAATGCAAATAACAAAACTAAATGCAAATTTCTTGTTAAATAGTATTTAGTATTATATACTACTAATTAAGAGGTATAAAACGTCGCAGGCTAACCTCCAGTGGCGCTGGTTACTGTCACAGCCATGTCAGCATTGGCTCCTAGGCTCTTTATATAGTAATGGGAGTGTTCCCAGGGAAACACACCATAATGCAAATAACAAAAGAAAATGTAAATATCTTGTTAAATATTATGTATTATCATATACTACTAATTAGGTGGTCAAACACGACGCAGACTAACCTCCAGTGGAGCTGGCTGGTGTCCACAGCCTTGTCGGCATTGGCTCCTAGGGTCTTTATATAGTAATTGGAGTGTTCCCAGGGAAACACACCATAATGCAAATAACAAAACTAAATGCAAATTTCTTGTTAAATAGTATTTAGTATTATATACTACTAATTAAGAGGTATAAAACGTCGCAGGCTAACCTCCAGTGGCGCTGGTTACTGTCACAGCCGTGTCAGCATTGGCTCCTAGGCTCTTTATATAGTAATGGGAGTGTTCCCAGGGAAACACACCATAATGCAAATAACTAAAAAAAATACAATTTTCTCTTTAAATAGTATTTAATATGATATACTACTAATTAATAGGTAAAACATGTCTCAGGCTAACCTCCAGTGGCGCTGGTTATTGTCACAGCCTTGTCGGCATTGGCTCCTAGGCTCTTTATATAGTAATGGGAGTGTTCCCAGGGAAACACACCATAATGCAAATAACTAAAAAAAATACAATTTTCTCTTTAAATAGTATTTAATATGATATACTACTAATTAATAGGTAAAACATGTCGCAGGCTAACCTCCAGTGGACCCGGCTGCTGTCCACAGCCCTGTCGGCATTGGCTCCTAGGCTCTTTATATAGTAATGGGAGTGTTCCCAGGGAAACACACCATAATGCAAATAACAAAAGAAAATGTAAATTTCTTGTTAAATATTATTTATTATCATATACTACTAATTAGGTGGTCAAACACGACGCAGACTAACTTCCAGTGGAGCAGGCTGGTGTCCACAGCCTTGTCGGCATTGGCTCCTAGGGTCTTTATATAGTAATTGGAGTGTTCCCAGGGAAACACACCATAATGCAAATAACAAAACTAAATGCAAATTTCTTGTTAAATAGTATTTAGTATTATATACTACTAATTAAGAGGTATAAAACGTCGCAGGCTAACCTCCAGTGGCGCTGGTTACTGTCACAGCCGTGTCAGCATTGGCTCCTAGGCTCTTTATATAGTAATGGGAGTGTTCCCAGGGAAACACACCATAATGCAAATAACAAAAGAAAATGTAAATTTCTTGTTAAATATTATTTATTATCATATACTACTAATTAGGTGGTCAAACACGACGCAGGCTAACCTCCAGTGGAGCAGGCTGGTGTCCACAGCCTTGTCGGCATTGGCTCCTAGGGTCCTTATATAGTAATTGGAGTGTTCCCAGGGAAACACACCATAATGCAAATAACAAAACTAAATGCAAATTTCTTGTTAAATAGTATTTAGTATTATATACCACTAATTAAGAGGTATAAAACGTCGCAGGCTAACCTCCAGTGGCGCTGGTTACTGTCACAGCCATGTCAGCATTGGCTCCTAGGCTTTTTATATAGTAATGGGAGTGTTCCCAGGGAAACACACCATAATGCAAATAGCAAAAGAAAATGTAAATATCTTGTTAAATATTATGTATTATCATATACTACTAATTAGGTGGTCAAACACGACGCAGACTAACCTCCAGTGGAGCTGGCTGGTGTCCACAGCCTTGTCGGCATTGGCTCCTAGGGTCTTTATATAGTAATTGGAGTGTTCCCAGGGAAACACACCATAATGCAAATAACAAAACTAAATGCAAATTTCTTGTTAAATAGTATTTAGTATTATATACTACTAATTAAGAGGTATAAAACATCGCAGGCTAACCTCCAGTGGCGCTGGTTACTGTCACAGCCGTGTCAGCATTGGCTGCTAGGCTCTTTATATAGTAATGGGAGTGTTCCCAGGGAAACACACCATTATGCAAATAACTAAAAAAAATACAATTTTCTCTTTAAATAGTATTTAATATGATATACTTATACTACTAATTAATAGGTAAAACATGTCGCAGGCTAACCTCCAGTGGCGCTGGTTACTGTCACAGCCTTGTCGGCATTGGCTCCTAGGCTCTTTATATAGTAATGGGAGTGTTCCAAGGGAAACACACCATAATGCAAGTAACTAAAAAAAATACAATTTTCTCTTTAAATAGTATTTAATATGATATACTACTAATTAATAGGTAAAACATGTCGCAGGCTAACCTATACTGGCGCTGGTTACTGTCACAGCCTTGTCGGCATTGGCTCCTAGGCTCTTTATATAGTAATGGGAGTGTTCCCAGGGAAACACACCATAATGCAAATAACTAAAAAAAAATACAATTTTCTCTTTAAATAGTATTTAATATGATATACTACTAATTAATAGGTAAAGATGTCGCAGGCTAACCACCAGTGGCGCTGGTTACTGTCACAGCCTTGTCGGCATTGGCTCCTAGGCTCTTTATATAGTAATGGGAGTGTTCCCAGGGAAACACACTATAATGCAAATAACTAAAAAAAATACAATTTTCTCTTTAAATAGTATTTAATATGATATACTACTAATTAATAGGTAAAACATGTCGCAGGCTAACCTCCAGTGGACCCGGCTGCTGTCCACAGCCCTGTCGGCATTGGCTCTTAGGCTCTTTATATAGTAATGGGAGTGTTCCCAGGGAAACACACCATAATGCAAATAACAAAAGAAAATGTAAATGTCTTCTTAAATATTATTTATTATCATATACTACTAATTAGGTGGTCAAACACGACGCAGTCTAACCTCCAGTGGAGCAGGCTGGTGTCCACAGCCTTGTCGGCATTGGCTCCTAGGGTCTTTATATAGTAATTGGAGTGTTCCCAGGGAAACACACCATAATGCAAATAACAAAACTAAATGCAAATTTCTTGTTAAATAGTATTTAGTATTATATACTACCAATTAAGAGGTATAAAACGTCGCAGGCTACCCTCCAGTGGCGCTGGTTACTGTCACAGCCGTGTCAGCATTGGCTCCTAGGCTCTTTATATAGTAATGGGAGTGTTCCCAGGGAAACACACCATAATGCAAATAACTAAAAAAAATACAATTTTCTCTTTAAATAGTATTTAATATGATATACTACTAATTAATAGGTAAAACATGTCGCAGGCTAACCTCCAGTGGCGCTGGTTACTGTCACAGCCTTGTCGGCATTGGCTCCTAGGCTCTTTATATAGTAATGGGAGTGTTCCAAGGGAAACACACCTTAATGCAAGTAACTAAAAAAATACAATTTTCTCTTTAAATAGTATTTAATATGATATACTACTAATTAATAGGTAAAACATGTCGCAGGCTAACCTCCAGTGGCGCTGGTTACTGTCACAGCCTTGTCGGCATTGGCTCCTAGGCTCTTTATATAGTAATGGGAGTGTTCCCAGGGAAACACACCATAATGCAAATAACTAAAAAAAATACAATTTTCTCTTTAAATAGTATTTAATATGATATACTACTAATTAATAGGTAAAACATGTCGCAGGCTAACCTCCAGTGGACCCGGCTGCTGTCCACAGCCCTGTTGGCATTGGCTCCTAGGCTCTTGATATAGTAATGGGAGTGTTCCCAGGGAAACACACCATAATGCAAATAACAAGAGAAAATGTAAATTTCTTGTTAAATATTATTTATTATCATATACTACTAATTAGGTGGTCAAACACGACGCAGACTAACCTCCAGTGGAGCAGGCTGGTGTCTACAGCCTTGTCGGCATTGGCTCCTAGGGTCTTTTTTATAGTAATTGGAGTGTTCCCAGGGAAACACACCATAATGCAAATAACAAAACTAAATGCAAATTTCTTGTTAAATAGTATTTAGTATTATATACTACTAATTAAGAGGTATAAAACGTCGCAGGCTAACCTCCAGTGGCGCTGGTTACTGTCACAGCCGTGTCAGCATTGGCTCCTAGGCTCTTTATATAGTAATGGGAGTGTTCCCAGGGAAACACACCATAATGCAAATAACTAAAAAAAATACAATTTTCTCTTTAAATAGTATTTAATATGATATACTACTAATTAATGGGTAAAACATGTCGCAGGCTAACCTCCAGTGGCGCTGGTTACTGTCACAGCCTTGTCGGCATTGGCTCCTAGGTTCTTTATATAGTAATGGGAGTGTTCCCAGGGAAACACACCATAATGCAAATAACTAAAAAAAATACAATTTTCTCTTTAAATAGTATTTAATATGATATACTACTAATTAATAGGTAAAACATGTCGCAGGCTAACCTCCAGTGGACCCGGCTGCTGTCCACAGCCCTGTCGGCATTGGCTCCTAGGCTCTTTATATACTAATGGGAGTGTTCCCAGGGAAACACACCATAATGCAAATAACAAAAGAAAATGTAAATGTCTTGTTAAATATTATTTATTATCATATACTACTAATTAGGTGGTCAAACACGACGCAGTCTAACCTCTAGTGGAGCAGGCTGGTGTCCACAGCCTTGTCGGCATTGGCTCCTAGGGTCTTTATATAGTAATTGGAGTGTTCCCAGGGAAACACACCATAATGCAAATAACAAAACTAAAAGCAAATTTCTTGTTAAATAGTATTTAGTATTATATACTACTAATTAAGAGGTATAAAACGTCGCAGGCTAACCTCCAGTGGCGCTGGTTACTGTCACAGCCGTGTCAGCATTGGCTCCTAGGCTCTTTATATAGTAATGGGAGTGTTCCCAGGGAAACACACCATAATGCAAATAACAAAAGAAAATGTAAATATCTTGTTAAATATTATTTATTATCATATACTACTAATTAGGTGGTCAAACACGACGCAGACTAACCTCCAGTGGAGCAGGCTGGTGTAACCAGCCTTGTCGGCATTGGCTCCTAGGGTCTTTATATAGTAATTGGAGTGTTCCCAGGGAAACACACCATAATGCAAATAACAAAACTAAATGCAAATTTCTTGTTAAATAGTATTTAGTATTATATACTACTAATTAAGTGGTATAAAACGTCGCAGGCTAACCTCCAGTGGCGCTGGTTACTGTCACAGCCGTGTCAGCATTGGCTCCTAGGCTCTTTATATAGTAATGGGAGTGTTCCCAGGGAAACACACCATAATGCAAATAACTAAAAAAAATACAATTTTCTCTTTAAATAGTATTTAATATGATATACTACTAATTAATAGGTAAAACATGTCGCAGGCTAACCTCCAGTGGCGCTGGTTACTGTCACAGCCTTGTCGGCATTGGCTCCTAGGCTCTTTATATAGTAATGGGAGTGTTCCCAGGGAAACACACCATAATGCAAGTAACTAAAAAAAATACAATTTTCTCTTTAAATAGTATTTAATATGATATACTACTAATTAATAGGTAAAACATGTCGCAGGCTAACCTCCAGTGGCGCTGGTTACTGTCACAGCCTTGTCGGCATTGGCTCCTAGGCTCTTTATATAGTAATGGGAGTGTTCCCAGGGAAACAGACCATAATGCAAATAACTAAAAAAAATACAATTTTCTCTTTAAATAGTATTTAATATGATATACTACTAATTAATAGGTAAAACATGTCGCAGGCTAACCTCCAGTGGACCCGGCTGCTGTCCACAGCCCTGTCGGCATTGGCTCCTAGGCTCTTTATATAGTAATGGGAGTGTTCCCAGGGAAACACACCATAATGCAAATAACAAAAGAAAATGTAAATTTCTTGTTAAATATTATTTATTATCATATACTACTAATTAGGTGGTCAAACACGACGCAGACTAACCTCCAGTGGAGCAGGCTGGTGTCCACAGCCTTGTCGGCATTGGCTCCTAGGCTCTTTATATAGTAATGGGAGTGTTCCCAGGGAAACACACCATAATGCAAATAACTAAACTAAATGCAAATTTCTTGTTAAATAGTATTTAGTATTATATACTACTAATGAAGCGGTATAAAACGTCGCAGGCTAACCTCCAGTGGCGCTGGGTACTGTCACAGCCGTGTCAGCATTGGTTCCTAGGCTCTTTATATAGTAATGGGAGTGTTCCCAGGGAAACACACCATAAAGCAAATAACTAAAAAAAATACAATTTTCTCTTTAAATAGTATTTAATATGATATACTACTAACTAATAGGTAAAACATGTCGCAGGCTTACCTCCAGTGGACCCGGCTGCTGTCCACAGCCCTGTCGGCATTGGCTCCTAGGCTCTTTATATAGTAATGGGAGTGTTCCCAGGGAAACACACCATAATGCAAATAATAAAAGAAAATGTAAATTTCTTGTTAAATATTATTTATTATCATATACTACTAATTAGGTGGTCAAACACGACGCAGACTAACCTCCAGTGGAGCAGGCTGGTGTCCACAGCCTTGTCGGCATTGGCTCCTAGGGTCTTTATATAGTAATTGGAGTGTTCCCAGGGAAACACACCATAATGCAAATAACAAAACTAAATGCAAATTCCTTGTTAAATAGTATTTAGTATTATATACTACTAATTAAGAGGTATAAAACATCGCAGGCTAACCTCCAGTGGCGCTGGTTACTGTCACAGCCGTGTCAGCATTGGCTCCTAGGCTCTTTATATAGTAATGGGAGTGTTCCCAAAAAAACACACCATAATGCAAATACCTAAAAAAAAAAAATGCAAATTTTCTCTTTAAATAGTATTTAATATGATATACTACTAATTAATAGGTAAAACATGTCGCAGGCTAACCTCCAGTGGACCCGGCTGCTGTCCACAGCCCTGTCGGCATTGGCTCCTAGGCTCTTTATATAGTAATGGGAGTGTTCCAAGGGAAACACACCATAATGCAAATAACAAAAGAAAATGTAAATTTCTTGTTAAATATTATTTATTATCATATACTACTAATTAGGTGGTCAAACACGACGCAGACTAACCTCCAGTGGAGCAGGCTGGTGTCCACAGCCTTGTCGGCATTGGCTCCTAGGGTCTTTATATAGTAATTGGAGTGTTCCCAGGGAAACAGACCATAATGCAAATAACTAAAAAAAATACAATTTTCTCTTTAAATAGTATTTAATATGATATACTACTAATTAATAGGTAAAACATGTCGCAGGCTAACCTCCAGTGGACCCGGCTGCTGTCCACAGCCCTGTCGGCATTGGCTCCTAGGCTCTTTATATAGTAATGGGAGTGTTCCCAGGGAAACACACCATAATGCAAATAACAAAAGAAAATGTAAATTTCTTGTTAAATATTATTTATTATCATATACTACTAATTAGGTGGTCAAACACGACGCAGACTAACCTCCAGTGGAGCAGGCTGGTGTCCACAGCCTTGTCGGCATTGGCTCCTAGGCTCTTTATATAGTAATGGGAGTGTTCCCAGGGAAACACACCATAATGCAAATAACTAAACTAAATGCAAATTTCTTGTTAAATAGTATTTAGTATTATATACTACTAATGAAGCGGTATAAAACGTCGCAGGCTAACCTCCAGTGGCGCTGGTTACTGTCACAGCCGTGTCAGCATTGGTTCCTAGGCTCTTTATATAGTAATGGGAGTGTTCCCAGGGAAACACACCATAAAGCAAATAACTAAAAAAAATACAATTTTCTCTTTAAATAGTATTTAATATGATATACTACTAACTAATAGGTAAAACATGTCGCAGGCTTACCTCCAGTGGAACCGGCTGCTGTCCACAGCCCTGTCGGCATTGGCTCCTAGGCTCTTTATATAGTAATGGGAGTGTTCCCAGGGAAACACACCATAATGCAAATAATAAAAGAAAATGTAAATTTCTTGTTAAATATTATTTATTATCATATACTACTAATTAGGTGGTCAAACACGACGCAGACTAACCTCCAGTGGAGCAGGCTGGTGTCCACAGCCTTGTCGGCATTGGCTCCTAGGGTCTTTATATAGTAATTGGAGTGTTCCCAGGGAAACACACCATAATGCAAATAACAAAACTAAATGCAAATTCCTTGTTAAATAGTATTTAGTATTATATACTACTAATTAAGAGGTATAAAACGTCGCAGGCTAACCTCCAGTGGCGCTGGTTACTGTCACAGCCGTGTCAGCATTGGCTCCTAGGCTCTTTATATAGTAATGGGAGTGTTCCCAAAAAAACACACCATAATGCAAATAACTAAAAAAAAAAAATGCAAATTTTCTCTTTAAATAGTATTTAATATGATATACTACTAATTAATAGGTAAAACATGTCGCAGGCTAACCTCCAGTGGACCCGGCTGCTGTCCACAGCCCTGTCGGCATTGGCTCCTAGGCTCTTTATATAGTAATGGGAGTGTTCCAAGGGAAACACACCATAATGCAAATAACAAAAGAAAATGTAAATTTCTTGTTAAATATTAGTTATTATCATATACTACTAATTAGGTGGTCAAACACGACGCAGACTAACCTCCAGTGGAGCAGGCTGGTGTCCACAGCCTTGTCGGCATTGGCTCCTAGGGTCTTTATATAGTAATTGGAGTGTTCCCAGGGAAACACACCATAATGCAAATAACAAAACTAAATGCAAATTTCTTGTTAAATAGTATTTAGTATTATATACTACTAATTAAGAGGTTTAAAACGTCGCAGGCTAACCTCCAGTGGCGCTGGTTACTGTCACAGCCGTGTCAGCATTGGCTCCTAGGGTCTTTATATAGTAATGGGAGTGTTCCCAGGGAAACACACCATAATGCAAATAACTAAAAAAAATACAATTTTCTCTTTAAATAGTATTTAATATGATATACTACTAATTAATAGGTAAAACATGTCGCAGGCTATCCTCCAGTGGACCCGGCTGCTGTCCACAGCCCTGTCGGCATTGGCTCCTAGGCTCTTTATATAGTAATGGGAGTGTTCCCAGGGAAACACACCATAATGCAAATAACAAAAGAAAATGTAAATTTCTTGTTAAATATTATTTATTATCATATACTACTAATTAGGTGGTCAAACACGACGCAGACTAACCTCCAGTGGAGCAGGCTGGTGTCCACAGCCTTGTCGGCATTGGCTCCTAGGGTCTTTATATAGTAATTGGAGTGTTCCCAGGGAAACACACCATAATGCAAATAACAAAACTAAATGCAAATTTCTTGTTAAATAGTATTTAGTATTATATACTACTAATTAAGAGGTATAAAACGTCGCAGGCTAACCTCCAGTGGCGCTGGTTACTGTCACAGCCGTGTCAGCATTGGCTCCTAGGCTCTTTATATAGTAATGGGAGTGTTCCCAGGGAAACACACCATAATGCAAATAACTAAAAAAAATACAATTTTCTCTTTAAATAGTATTTAATATGATATACTACTAATTAATAGGTAAAACATGTCGCAGGCTAACCTCCAGTGGACCCGGCTGCTGTCCACAGCCCTGTCGGCATTGGCTCCTAGGCTCTTTATACAGTAATGGGAGTGTTCCCAGGGAAACACACCATAATGCAAATAACAAAAGAAAATGTAAATTTCTTGTTAAATATTATTTATTATCATATACTACTAATTAGGTGGTCAAACACGACGCAGACTAACCTCCAGTGGAGCAGGCTGGTGTCCACAGCCTTGTCGGCATTGGCTCCTAGGGTCTTTATATAGTAATTGGAGTGTTCCCAGGGAAACACACCATAATGCAAATAACAAAACTAAATGCAAATTTCTTGTTAAATAGTATTTAGTATTATATACTACTAATTAAGAGGTATAAAACGTCGCAGGCTAACCTCCAGTGGCGCTGGTTACTGTCACAGCCGTGTCAGCATTGGCTCCTAGGCTCTTTATATAGTAATGGGAGTGTTCCCAAGGAAACACACCATAATGCAAATAACTAAAAAAAATACAATTTTCTCTCTAAATAGTATTTAATATGATATACTACTAATTAATAGGTAAAACATGTCGCAGGCTAACCTCCAGTGGACCCGGCTGCTGTCCACAGCCCTGTCGGCATTGGCTCCTAGGCTCTTTATATAGTAATGGGAGTGTTCCCAGGGAAACACACCATAATGCAAATAGCAAAAGAAAATGTAAATTTCTTGTTAAATATTATTTATTATCATATACTACTAATTAGGTGGTCAAACACGACGCAGACTAACCTCAAGTGGAGCAGGCTGGTGTCCACAGCCTTGTCGGCATTGGCTCCTAGGGTCTTTATATAGTAATTGGAGTGTTCCCAGGGAAACACACCATAATGCAAATAACAAAACTAAATGCAAATTTCTTGTTAAATAGTATTTAGTATTATATACTACTAATTAAGAGGTATAAAAAGTCGCAGGCTAACCTCCAGTGGCGCTGGTTACTGTCTCAGCCGTGTCAGCATTGGCTCCTAGGGTCTTTATATAGTAATGGGAGTGTTTCCAGGGAAACACACCATAATGCAAATAACTAAAAAAAAAAATACAATTTTCTCTTTAAATAGTATTTAATATGATATACTACTAATTAATAGGTAAAACATGTCGCAGGCAAACCTCCAGTGGACCCGGCTGCTGTCCACAGCCCTGTCGGCATTGGATCCTAGGCTTTTTATATAGTAATGGGAGTGTTCCCAGGGAAACACACCAAAATGCAAATAACTAAAAAAAATACAATTTTCTCTTTAAATAGTATTTAATATGATATACTACTAATTAATAGGTAAAACATGTCGCAGGCTAACCTCCAGTGGACCCGGCTGCTGTCCACAGCCCTGACGGCATTGGCTCCTAGGCTCTTTATATAGTAATGGGAGTGTTCCCAGGGAAACACACCATTATGCAAATAACAAAAGAAAATGTAATTTTCTTGTTAAATAATATTTATTATGATATACTACTAATTAGGTGGTCAAACACGACGCAGACTAACCTCCAGTGGAGCAGGCTGGTGTCCACAGCCTTGTCGGCATTGGCTCCTAGGGTCTTTATATAGTAATTGGAGTGTTCCCAGGGAAACACACCATAATGCAAATAACAAAACTAAATGCAAATTTCTTGTTAAATACTATTTAGTATTATATACTACTAATTAAGAGGTATAAAACGTCGCAGGCTAACCTCCAGTGGCGCTGGTTACTGTCACAGCCGTGTCAGCATTGGCTCCTAGGCTCTTTATATAGTAATGGAAGTGTTCCCAGGGAAACACACCATAATGCAAATAACTAAAAAAAATACAATTTTCTCTTTAAATAGTATTTAATATGATATACTACTAATTAATAGGTAAAACATGTCGCAGGCTAGCCTCCAGTGGACCCGGCTGCTGTCCACAGCCTGTCGGCATTGGCTCCTAGGCTCTTTATATAGTAATGGGAGTGTTCCCAGGGAAACACACCATAATGCAAATAACAAAAGAAAATGTAAATTTCTTGTTAAATATTATTTATTATCATATACTACTAATTAGGTGGTCAAACACGACGCAGACTAACCTCCAGTGGAGCAGGCTGGTGTCCACAGCCTTGTCGGCATTGGCTCCTAGGGTCTTTATATAGTAATTGGAGTGTTCCCAGGGAAACACACCATAATGCAAATAACAAAACTAAATGCAAATTTCTTGTTAAATAGTATTTAGTATTATATACTACTAATTAAGAGGTATAAAACGTCGCAGGCTAACCTCCAGTGGCGCTGGTTACTGTCACAGCCGTGTCAGCATTGGCTCCTAGGCTTTTTATATAGTAATGGGAGTGTTCCCAGGGAAACACACCATAATGCAAATATCTAAAAAAATACAATTTTCTCTTTAAATAGTATTTAATATGATATACTACTAATTAATAGGTAAAACATGTCGCAGGCTAACCTCCAGTGGACCCGGCTGCTGTCCACAGCCCTGTCGGCATTGGCTCCTAGGCTCTTTATATAGTAAAGGGAGTGTTCCCAGGGAAACACACCATAATGCAAATAACTAAAAAAAAATACAATTTTCTCTTTAAATAGTATTTAATATGATATACTACTAATTAATAGGTAAAACATGTCGCAGGCTAACCTCCAGTGGACCCGGCTGCTGTCCACAGCCCTGTCGGCATTGGCTCCTAGGCTCTTTATATAGTAATGGGAGTGTTCCCAGGGAAACACACCATTATGCAAATAACAAAACTAAATGCAAATTTCTTGTTAAATAGTATTTAGTATTATATACTACTAATTAAGAGGTATAAAACGTCGCAGGCTAACCTCCAGTGGCGCTGGTTACTGTCACAGCCGTGTCAGCATTGGCTCCTAGGCTTTTTATATAGTAATGGGAGTGTTCCCAGGGAAACACACCATAATGCAAATATCTAAAAAAATACAATTTTCTCTTTAAATAGTATTTAATATGATATACTACTAATTAATAGGTAAAACATGTCGCAGGCTAACCTCCAGTGGACCCGGCTGCTGTCCACAGCCCTGTCGGCATTGGCTCCTAGGCTCTTTATATAGTAAAGGGAGTGTTCCCAGGGAAACACACCATAATGCAAATAACTAAAAAAAAATACAATTTTCTCTTTAAATAGTATTTAATATGATATACTACTAATTAATAGGTAAAACATGTCGCAGGCTAACCTCCAGTGGACCCGGCTGCTGTCCACAGCCCTGTCGGCATTGGCTCCTAGGCTCTTTATATAGTAATGGGAGTGTTCCCAGGGAAACACACCATTATGCAAATAACAAAACTAAATGCAAATTTCTTGTTAAATAGTATTTAGTATTATATACTACTAATTAAGAGGTATAAAACGTCGCGGGCTAACCTCCAGTGGCGCTGTTTACTGTCACAGCCGTGTCAGCATTGGCTCCTAAGGTCTTTATATAGTAATTGGAGTGTTCCCAGGGAAACACACCATAATGCAAATAACAAAAGAAAATGTAAATTTCTTGTTAAATATTATTTATTATCATATACTACTAATTAGGTGGTCAAACACGACGCAGACTAACCTGCAGTGGAGCAGGATGGTGTCCACAGCCTTGTCGGCATTGGCTCCAAGGGTCTTTATATAGTAATTGGAGTGTTCCCAGGGAAACACACCATAATGCAAATAACAAAACTAAATGCAAATTTCTTGTTAAATAGTATTTAGTATTATATACTAGTAATTAAGAGGTATAAAACGTCGCAGGCTAACCTCCAGTGGCGCTGTTTACTGTCACAGCCGTGTCAGCATTGGCTCCTAAGGTCTTTATATAGTAATTGGAGTGTTCCCAGGGAAACACACCATAATGCAAATAACAAAAGAAAATGTAAATTTCTTGTTAAATATTATTTATTATCATATACTACTAATTAGGTGGTCAAACACGACGGAGACTAACCTCCAGTGGACCCGGCTGCTTTCCACAGCCCTGTCGGCATTGGCTCCTAGGCTCTTTATATAGTAATGGGAGTGTTCCCAGGGAAACACACCATAATGCAAATAACAAAAGAAAATGTAAATTTCTTGTTAAATATTATTTATTATCATGTACTACTAATTATGTGGTAAAATACGACGCAGGCTAACCTCCAGTGGAGCTGGCTACTGTCCACAACCATGTCGGCATTGGCTCCTAGGGTCTTTATATGTTAATGGGAGTGTTTCCAGGGAAACCCACCATAATGAAAATAACACAAAAAATATAAATTTCTCTTTAAATAGTATTTATTATGATATACTACTAATTAAGAGGTAAACCACGTCGCAGGCTAACCTCCAGTGGCGGTGGCTACTGTCACAGACGTGTCGGCATTGGTTCCCAGTGTTTATATATAGTAATGGGAGTGTTTCCAGGGAAAACCACAATAATGCAAATAACAAAAAAAATACACAAATTTCTCTTTAAATAGTTTTTATTATCATATACTACTAATTAAGAGGTAAAACACGTCGCAGGATAACTTCCAGTGGAGCTGGCTGCTGTCACAGCTGTGTCGGCATTGGCTCCTAGGGTCTTTATATAGTAATGGGAGTGTTTCCAAGGAAACACACCATAATGGAAAAAACAAAAAAAATTAAAATTTCTCTTCAAATAGTATTTATTATCATATACTACTAATTAAGATGTAAAACACGTCGCAGGCTAACCTCTAGTGGAGCTGGGTGCTGCCCTTCAGCCCTGTCGGCATTGGCTCCTGGGGTCTTCATATAGTAATGAGAAACACACCATACTGCAAATAACTAAAAAATATTCAATTTTCTCTTTAATTAGTATTTATTATCATATACTAATAATTACGAGGTAAAACACGTCGCAGCTAACCTCCAGTGAAGCTGGCTGCTGTACACAGCCGTGTGGCATTGGTTCCTTGGGTCTTTATATAGTAATGGGAGTGTTTCCAAGGAAACACACCATAATGCAAATAACAAAAAAAAAAAAAAAAAATACAAATTTCTCTTTATATATTATTTAGTATCATATACTACTAATTATGACGTAAAAAACGTCACAGGCTTAACTCCAGTGGAGCCGCCTGCTTTCCACAATTCTGTCGGCATTGGCTACTACCATTTTTATATAGTAATGGGAGTGTTCCCAGGGAAACCCACCATAATGCAAATAACACAAAAGAAAATTCAAATTTCTCTTTAAATAGTATTTATTATGATATTCTACTAATTAAAATGTAAAACATGTCGCAGGCTAACGTACAGTGGAGCTGGCTGCTGTCACAGCCGTGTCAACATTGGTTCCTAGGGTTTATATACAGTAATGGGAGTGTTCTAGGGAAAACCACAATAATGCAAATAACAAAAAAATACAAATTTCTATTTAAATAATATACTACTAGTTAAGGGTAAAACACGTCACAGGCTAACCTCCAGCAGAGCTGGCTGCTGTCACATCCGTGTCGGCATTGGCTTCTAAGGTCTTTATATAGTAATGGGAGTGTTCCCAGGGAAACACACCATAATGGAAATAATAAAAACAAATGCAAATTTTTGGTTAAATAGTATTTAGTATTATATAGTACTAATTAAGAGGTATAAAACGTCGCAGGCTAACCTCCAGTCGAGCTGGCTGCTGTTCACAGCCCTGTTGGCAATGTCTTCTAGATTCTTTATATAGTAATCGGAATGTTCCCAGGGGAACACGCCATAATGCAAATAAAAAAAAAAATACAAAGTTATCTTTAAATAGTAATTAATATCATATACTACTAAATAAGAGGTTAAATACATCGCAGGCTAACCTCCAGTGGAGCCGGCTGCTGTCACAGCCATGTCGGCATTGGCTCCTAGGGTCTTTATATAGTAATGGGTGTGTTCACAGGGAAACAAACCATAATGCAAATAACAAAAGAAAATGTAAATTTCTTGTTAAATATTATTTATTATCATATACTACTAATTAAGTGGTTAAACACGTCGCAGACTAAACTCCAGTGCAGCAGGCTGGTGTCCACAGCCTTGTCGGCATTGGCTCCTAGTGTCTTTATATAGTAATTGGAGTGTTCCCAGGGAAACACACCATAATGCAAATAACAAAACTAAATTCAAATTTCTTGTTAAATAGTATTTAGTATTATATACTACTAATTGAGAGGTATAAAACGTTGCAGGCTTACCTCCAGTGGTGCTGGTTACTGTCACAGACGTGTCGGCATTGGCTCCTAGGGTCTTTATATAGTAATGGGAGTGTTCCCAGGGAAACACACCGTAATGCAAATAACAAAAAAAAAAAAAAAAAAAAAAAAATACAAATTTCTCCTTAAATGTTATTTATTATCATATACTACTAATTAAGTGGTAAACAAGTCGCAGGCTAACCTCCAGTGGACCCGGCTGCTGTCCACAGCCCTGTCGGCATTGGCTCCTAGGCTCTTTATATAGTAATGGGAGTGTTCCCAGGGTAACACACAATAATGCAAATAACAAAAAAATACAAATTTCTCTTTAAATAATATTTATTATCATATACTACTAATTAAGAGGTAAAACACGACGCAGGCTAACCTCCAGTAGAGCTGGCTGCTGTCACAGCCGTGTCAGCATTGGCACCTAGGGTCTTTTTTATAGTAATGGGAGTGTTCTCAGGGAAACACACCATAATTCAAATAACAAAAAAATTCAAATTGATCTTTAAATAGTAATTAATAACATATACTACTACTTAAGAGGTTAATTAAACACGTCGCAGGCTAACCTCCAGTGGAGCCGGCTGCTGTCAAATCCATGTCGTCATTGGCTCCTAGGGTCTTTATATAGTAATGGAAGTGTTCCCAAGGAAACTCACCATAATGCAAATAACACAAAAGAAAAAACAAATTTTTCTTTAAATAGTATTTTTTATGATATACTACTAATTAAGAGGTAAAACACGTCGCAGACTAACCTCCAGTGGAGCTGGCTGCTGTAACTGCCCTGTCAGCATTGGCTCCTAGGGTCTTTATATAGTAATGGGCGTGTTTCCAGGGAAACACACCATAATCAAATAACAAAAAAATATAAATTTCTCTTTTAAAATTATATATTATCATATACTACTACTTAAGAGGTAAAACACGTAGCAGGCTGACGTCCAGTAGAGCTGACTGCTGTCACAGCCGTGTCGGCATTGGCTACTAGGGTTTTTCTATAGTAATTGGTGTGTTTACATGGAAAGTGTCAGAACCGGTGAATCGCGCACCAGACGCCCGTTTTCCATTGCAACTATATCCATCCAAAATCATCTGCTCCTTGATATTATGACTATTTTACTTAAACAAACGGCGAATAAACTACATTACCATTCAGAAACAGCAAATTAAAACATTCTGTCGAAAAAATAAAGGTAGTGGCTATAAGTGTCAAAACTGGTGAACCGCGCACTAGACGCCCAAAGGCCCATTGCAACTATATATATCCAAAATCATCTGCTCCTTGAAAATATGACTATTTTACTTAAATTTCATTTTTTGGCAGAATGTTTTATTTTGTTGATTCTTAATGGTAATGCAGCGTATCGCCGTTTGTTTAAGTAAAATAATCATATTTTCAAGGAGCAGATGATTTTGGATGTAAATAGTTGCAATGGACAATGGGCGTCTGGTGCGCGATTCGCCAGTTTTGACACTTCTAGCCACTACCTTCATTTTTTCTGCAGAATGTTTTATTTTGCCGTTTCTGAATGGTAATGTAGTTTATTCGCCGTGGGTTTAAGTAAAATAGTCATATTTTCAAGGAGCATATGATTTTGGATGTATATAGCTGCAATCCACTCCCATGAACCACAGACATTGCCGAGGTGGGGTGGCTTGCGTGCCTCAACGATACAGATTGCCGTACCGTAGGTGCAACCACAGCGGAGGGGTATCTGTGGAGAGGACAGACAAACGTGTGGTTCCTGAAGAGGGGCAGCAGCCTTTTCAGTAGTTACAGGGGCAACAGTCTGGATGATTGACTGAGCTGGCCTTGTAACATCAGCTAATGTGGCTTTGCCACACAGCTACTGCGAACGGTTGAAAGCAAGGGGAAACTACAGCCGTTACCTTTCCCGAGGACATGCAGCTCTACTGTATGAACATATGATGATGGCATCCTCTCGGGTAAAATATTCCGGAGGTAAAATAGTCCCCCATTCGGATCTCCGGGTGGGGACTACCCAGGAGGATGTGATCATCAGGAAAGACAATACTGGCATTCTACGGGTCGGAGCGTGGAATGTTAGATCCCTTAATAGAGTAGGAAAATTAGAAAATTTAAAAAGGGAAATGGATAGGTTGAAGTTAGATATAGTGGGGATTAGTGGCAGGATGAACAGGATTTCTGGTCAGGTGAGTACAGGATTATAAATACAAAATCAATTGGGGGTATCACAGGAGTAGGATTGATAATGAATAAGAAAATAGGAATGCGGGTAAACTACTATGACCAGCACAGTGATCGCATTATCATTGTCAAGATAGATACAAAGCCAACACCGACAACAGTAGTACAGGTTTATATGCCAACTAGCTCTGCCGATGATGAGGAAATCGAAGAAATATATGAGGAGCTAAAGGAAATTATTCAGACAATTAAGGGAGAGGAAAACTTAATTGTTATGGGAGACTGGAATTCGGTAGTGGGACAAGGAAGGGAAGGGAAGATAGTAGGTGAATATGGTCTGGGCAAAAGGAATGAAAGAGGAAGCCGCCTGGTAGAATTTTGCACGGAACATAATTTAGTTATAACAAACACCTGGTTCAAGAATCACAAAAGAAGGTTGTATACGTGGAAGAGACCAGGAGACACCGGGAGATACCAGATAGATTTTATAATGGTAAGACATAGATTTCGGAACCAGGTTTTACAGTGTAATACATACCCAGGGGCAGATATAGACTCTGACCATAACTTGTTGGTTATGAACTGTAGGCTGAAACTAAAGAAACTACAAAAAGGTAGGAAAATAAGGAGATGGGACCTGGATAAATTGAAGGAACCTGAGGTTCTTAAGAATTTCAGAGGGAGCTTTAGGCAACAATTGACAGAAACAAGGGAAAATAAAACAGTAGAGGAGGAATGGGTAAAATTGAGAGATGAAATAGTGACAGTAGCAGAGGACAAAATAGGTAGGAAGGCAAGACCTACGAAAAATCCTTGGATATCACAGGAGATACTTAATTTAATCGATGAAAGGAGAAAATATAAAAATGCAGTTAATGAAACAGGCAAAATGGAGTACAGACGACTAAGAAATGAGATTGACAGGAAGTGCAAAATGGCTAAGCAGGAGTGGCTAGAAGGCAAATGCAAGGATGTAGAGGAATGTATAAATAGGGGAAAAATAGATGCAGCCTACAGGAAAATAAAAGAAACATTTGGTGATAAGAAAAACAGCTCTATGAATATCAAGGACATGGATGGAAAACCAGTTCTCAGCAAAGAAGGGAAAGCTGAAAGGTGGAAAGAGTATATAGAGGGGCTCTACAAAGGAAATGAACTTCGAGACAATATTGTAGGAAGGGAAGAGGATGTAGATGAAGATGAAATAGGAGATACTGTACTGAGAGAAGAATTTGACAGAGCCCTGAAAGACCTAAGTCGAAACAAGGCCCCTGGAGTAGATGATATTCCCTCAGAGCTACTGAAGTCTCTGGGAGAACCAGCCATGACAAACCTGTTTCACCTGGTGTGTAAGATGTATGAGACAGGCAAAGTACCCTCAGACTTTAAGAAAAATGTTATAATCCCCATTCCAAAGAAAGCAGGTGCAGACAGGTGTGAAAACTACAGAACCATCAGTTTAATAAGTCAAGGTTGCAAAATATTAACACGAATTATATACAGAAGGATGGAAAAACTGGTAGAAGCCGACCTCGGGGAAGATCAGTTTGGGTTCAGGAGAAATGCAGGAACTCGGGAGGCAATACTCACTTTACGGCTTATCCTAGAAGATAGATTAAGAAAAGGCAAACCTACATTTCTAGCTTTTGTAGATTTGGAGAAGGCTTTTGACAATGTTGATTGGAATAAACTCTTTCAAGTTCTGAAGCAAGCAGGAGTAAAATATAGGGAGCGCAAGGTTATTTACAACTTGTACAAAAACCAGACAGCGGTTGTCAGAGTTGAAGGGCATGAAAGGGATGCAGTGGTTGGAAAGGGAGTAAGACAGGGTTGTAGCCTTTCTCCAATGTTATTCAATTTGTACATTGAACAAGCTATAAAGGAAAGCAAGGAGAAATTTGGTGAAGGAATAAAAGTTCAGGGGGAACAATTAAAAACATTGCGTTTTGCTGACGACATAGTAGTCCTGTCAGATACAGCAAAGGACCTGGAAGAGCAATTGAACGGAATGGACAGTGTGCTGAAAGGTGCATATAAGATGAAGATTAACAAGAGCAAAACTAGGGTAGTGGAGTGCAGTGTAAGAAAATCAGGTGATGCTGAAGGAATTAGATTAGGTAACGAAGCAATAAAGGAGGTAGATGAGTTTTGTTACTTGGGCAGTAAAATTACAAATGATGGTCGCAGTACAGAGGATATAAAATGCAGAATGGCAATGGGTAGAAAAGCGTACTTGAAAAAGAGAAATTTGTTAACATCGAATATTGATTTAAGCCTAAGGAAGTCCTTTCTGAGGGCATTTGTATGGAGTGTTGCCTTGTATGGGAGTGAGACATGGACGATGAACAGTGCGGACAGGAAGAGGATTGAGGCTTTTGAAATATGGTGCTACAGAAGAATGCTGAAGATTAGGTGGGTGGATCGCGTAACTAATGAGGAGGTACTGAACAGAATTGGGGAGAAAAGAAATTTCTGGCATACCTTGACTAAAAGAAGGGATAGATTGGTGGGACACATTCTTAGACATCAAGGAATTGTGAATTTAGCATTAGAGGGAAGTGTGTGGGGTAAAAACCGCAGAGGAAGACCAAGAGATGGATACAGTAAGCAGATTCAGACAGATGTAGGTTGCCGTTCTTATGTGGAGATGAAGAGGCTTGCTCAGGATAGGGTATTGTAGAGAGCTCCGGACTGAAGACCACAACAACAACAACAACAATAGCTGCAATGGGCCGGTAGTGGCTATAAGTGTCAAAACCGGTGAATCGCGCACCAGACGCCCACTGGCCCATTGCAGCTACATACATCCAAAATCATCTGCTAGAAGTGTCAAAACCGTTGAATCGCGCACCAGACGACCGTTGTCCATTGCAACTATTTACATCCAAAATCATCTGCTCCTTCAAAATATGACTATTTTACTTAAACAAACGGCGAATAAACTGCATTACCATTAAGAAACAGCAAAATAAAACATCCTGCCGAAAAAATGCAGGTAGTGGCTATAAGTGTCAAAACCGGTGAATCGCACACCAGACACCCACCGGCCCATTGCAGCTATATACATCCAAAATCATCTGCTCCTTAAAAATATGACTATTTTACTTAAACAAACGGTGAATAAACTGCATTACCATTAAGAAACAGCAAAATAAAACATTCTGCCGAAAAATGAAGGTAGTGGATATAAGTGTCAAAACCGGTGAATCGCGCACCAGTTGCCCACCAGCCCATTGCAACTATATACATCCAAAATCAACTGCTCCTTGAAAATATGACTATTTTACTTAAACAAACGGCGAACAAACTGCATTACCATTCAGAAACAGCAAAATGAAGTATTCTGCCGAAAAAATGAAGGTAGTGGCTTTAAGTATCAAAACCGGTGAATCTCGCACCAGACGCCCACCGGCCCATTGCAACTATATACATCCAAAATCATCTGCTCCTTGAAAATATGACTATTGTACTTAAACAAACGGCGAATATACTGCATTACCATTCAGAAACAGCAAAATAAAACGTTCTGCCGCAAAATGAAGGTAGTGGCTATAAGTGTCAAAACTGGTGTATCGCGCACCAGACGCCCACCTACCCATTGCGACTATATACATCCAAAATCATCTTCTCATTGAAAATATGACTATTTTACTTAAACAAACGGCGAATAAACTACATTACCATTCAGAAACAGCAAAAAAAAACATTCTGTCGAAAAAATGAAGGTAGTGGCTATAAGTGTCAAAACCGGTGAACCGCGCATCAGACGCCCAAAGGCCCATTGCAACTATATACATCCAAAATCATCTGCTCCTTGAAAATATGACTATTTTACTTAAACAAACGGCGAATAAACTGCATTACCATTAAGAAACAGCAAAATAAAACATTCTGCCGAAAAAATGAAGGTAGTGGATACAAGTGTCAAAAGCGGTGAATCGCGCACCAGTTGCCCAACGGCCCATTGCAACTATATATATCTAAAATCATCTGCTCCTTGAAAACATGACTGTTTTACTTAAACATACGGCGAAAAAACTGCATTACGATTAAGAAACAGCAAAATAAAACATTCTGCCGAAAAAATGAAGGTAGTGGCTATAAGTGCCAAAACCGGTGAATAGCGCACCAGACGCCCTCCGGCCCATTGCAAATATATACATCCAAAATCATCTGCTCCTTGAAAATATGACTATTTTACTTAAACATACCGCGAATCAACTACATTACCATTCAGATACAGCAAAATTAAACAATCTGTGGAAAAAATGAAGGTAGTGGCTATAAGTGTCAGAACCGGTGAATCGCGCACCAGACGCCCGTTGTCCATTGCAACTATATACATCCAAAATCATCTGCTCCTTGAAAGTTTCACTACTTTTCTTAAAGAAACGGCGAATAATCCGCATTACCTTTCAGAAACAGCAAAATATAACATTCTGCGGAAAAAATGAAGGTAGTGGCTAGAAGTGTCAAAACCTGTGAATCACGCACTAGACGCCCATTGTCCATTGCAACTATATACATCCAAAATCATCTGCTCCTTGAAAATATGACTATTTTACTTAAACAAACTGCGAATAAACAGCATTACCAATCAGAAACAGAAAAATAAAACATTCTGCAGAAAAAATGAAGGTAGTGGCTATAAGTGTCAGAACTGGTGAATCGCGCACCAGACGTCCGTTGTCCATTGCAGCTATATATATCCAAATTCATCTGCTCCTTGAAATTATGACTATTTTACTTAAACAAACGGCGAATATACTGCATTACCATTCAGAAACAGCAAAATAAAACGTTCTGCCGCAAAATGAAGGTAGTGGCTATAAGTGTCAAAACTGGTGTTTCGCGCACCAGACGCCCACCTACCCATTGCGACTATATAAATCCAAAATCATCTTCTCATTGAAAATATGACTATTTTACTTAAACAAACGGCGAATAAACTACATTACCATTCAGAAACAGCAAAAAAAACATTCTGTCAAAAAAATAAAGTTAGTGGCTATAAGTGTCAAAACTGGTGAAACGCGCAACAGACGCCCAAACGCCCATTGCAACTATATACATCCAAAATCATCTGCTCCTTGAAAATATGACTATTTTACTTAAACAAACGGCGAACAAACTGCATTACCATTCAGGAACAGCAAAATAAAACATTCTGCCGAAAAAATGAAGGTAGTTGCTTTAAGGATCAAAACCGGTGAATCTCGCACCAGACGCCCGTTGTCCATAGAACTATATACATCCAAAATCATCTACTCCTTGAAAATATGACTATTTTACTTAAAGAAACGGCGAATAAGCTGCACTACCATTCAGAAACAGCAAAAAAAACATTCTGTCAAAAAAATAAAGTTAGTGGCTATAAGTGTCAAAACCGATGAATCACACATCAGACGCCCACCGGCCCATTGCAGCTATATACATCCAAAATCATCTGCTCCTTGAAAATATGACTATTTTACTTAAACAAACGGCGAATAAACTACATTACCATTCAGAAACAGCAAAATAAAACAAAACCGGTGAATCGCGCACCAGACGCCCACCGGCCAATTGCAACTATATTCATCCAAAATCATCTGCTCCTTGAAAATATGACTATTTTACTTAAACATACCGCGAATCAACTACATTACCATTCAGAAACAGCCAAATAAAACAATCTGTCGAAAAAATGAAGGTAGTGGCTATAAGTGTCAGAACCGGTGAATCGCGCACCAGACGCCCGTTGTCCATTGCAACTATATACATCCAAAATCATCTGCTCTTTGAAAATATGAATATTTTACTTAAACAAACGGCGAATAAATTGCATTACCATTAAGAAACAGCAAAATAAAATATTTTGCCGAAAAAATGAAGGTAGTGGCTATAAGTGTCAAAACCGGTGAATCGCGCACCAGACGCCCACCGGCCCATTGCAACGATATACATCCAAAATCATCTGCTCCTTGAAAATATGACTATTTTACTTAAACAAACGGCGAATAAGCTGCATTACCATTAGGAAGCAGCAAAAAAAAAAAAAAAAAAAAAAAATACTGCCGAAAAAATGAAGGGTAGTGGCTTGAAGTGTCAAAACCTGTGAATCGGGCACCAGACGCCCATTGTCCATTGCAACAATATACATCCAAAATCATCTGCTCATTGAAAATATGACTATTTTACTTAAACATACGGCGAATAAAATGCATTACCATTCAGAAACGGCAAAATAAAACATTCTGTGGAAAAAATGAAGGTAGTGGCTTATAAGTGTCAAAACCGGTGAATCGCGCACCAGGCGCCCACCGGCCCATTGCAACTATATACATCCAAAATCATCTGCTCCTTGAAATTATGACTATTTTACTTAAACAAACGGCGAATAAACTGCATTACCATTCAGAAACAGCAAAATAAAACATTTTGCCGAAAAAATTAAGGTAGTGGCTATAAGCGTGAAAACCGGTGAATCGCGCTCCAGACGCCCGTTGTCCATTGCAACTATTCACATCCAAAATCATCTGCTCCTTGAAAATCTGACTGTTTTACTTAAACATACGGTGAATAAACTGCATTACCATTAAGAAACAGCAAAATAATACATTCTGCTGAAAAAATGAAGGTAGTGGCTAGAAGTGTCAAAACTGGAGAATCGCGCACCAGACGCCCACCGGCCCATTGCAACTATATACATCCAAAATAATCTGTTCCTTGAAATTATGACTATTTTACTTAAACAAACGGCGAATAAGCTGCATTACCATTCAGAAACAGCAAAATAAAACATTCAGTCGAAAAAATGAAGGTAGTGGCTATAAGTGTCAAACCGGTGAATCGCGCACCAGACGTCCGTTGTCCATTGCAGCTATATACATCCAAAATCATCTGCTCCTTGAAAATATGACTATTTTACTTAAAAATACCGCGAATAAACTACATTAACATTCAGAAACAGCTAAAGAAAACAATCTGTCGAAAAAATGAAGGTAGTGGCTATAATTGTAAAAACCAATGAAACGCACACCAGTTGCCCACCGGCCCATTGCAACCATATACTTCCAAAATCATCTGCTCCTTGAAAACATGACTTATTTACTTAAACAAACAGCGAATAAGCTGCATTACCATTCAGAAACAGAAAAATAATACATTCTGCCGAAAAAATGACGGTAGTGGCTAGAAGTGTCAAAACCGGTGAATCGCGCACCAGACGCCCGTTGTCCATTGCAACTATTTACATCCAAAATAGTCTGCTCCTTGAAAATGAGACTGTTTTACTTAAACATACGGTGAATAAACTGCATTACCATTAAGAAACAGCAAAATAAAACATACTGCCGAAAAAATGAAGGTAGTGGCTATAAGTGTCAAAACCGGTGAATCGCGCACCAGACGCCCGCCGGCACTTTGCAACTATGTACATCCAAAATCATCTGCTCCTTGAAAAAATGACTATTTTACTTAAAAATACCGCGAATCAACTACATTACCATTCAGAAACAGCCAAATAAAACAATCTGTCGAAAAAATGAGGGTAGTGGCTACAAGTGTCAGAACCGTTGAATCGCGCACTAGACGCCCACCGGCTCATTACATCTATATACGTCCATAATCACCTATTCCTTGAAATTATGACTATTTTACTTAAAGAAACGGCGAATAAACTGCATTACCATTCAGAAACAGCAAAATAAACATTCTGCCGAAGAAATGAAAGTAGTGGCTTTAAGTGTCAAAACCGGTGAATCCCGCTACAGACGCCCGTTTTCCATTACAACTATTTACATCCAAAATCATCTGCTTCCTGAAAATATGACTATTTTACTTAAAAATACCGCGAATCAACTACATTACCTTTCAGAAAGAGCAAAATAAAACATTCTGCCGAAAAAATGAAGGTAGTGGCTATAAGTGTCAGAACCGGTGGATCGCGCACCAGACGCCCGTTGTCCATTGCAACTATAACCATCCAAAATAATCTGTTCCTTGAAATTATGACTATTTTACTTAAACAAACGGCCAATAAGCTGCATAACCATTCAGAAACAGCAAAATAAAACATTCAGTCGAAAAAATAAGGGTATGGGCTACAAGTGTCAAAACCGGTGAATCGCGCACCAGACGCCCACCGGCCCATTGCAACTATATACATCCAAAATCATCTGCTCCTTGAAAATATGACTATTTTACTTAAAAATACCGCGAATCAACTACATTACCATTCAGAAACAGCCAAAGATATCAATCTGCCGAAAAAATGAAGGTAGTGGCTATAACTGTCAAAATCGGTGAATCGCGCACCAGTTGCCGACCGGCCCATTGCAACCATATATTTCCAAAATCATCTGCTCCAGGAAAATATGTCTATTTTAGTTAAACAAACGGCGAATAAGCTGAATTACCATTCAGAAACAGAAAAATAATACATTCTGCCGAAAAAATGACGGTAGTGGCTAGAAGTGTCAAAACCGGTGAATCGCGCACCAGACGCCCGTTGTCCATTGCAAATATTTACATCCAAAATCGTCTGCTCCTTGAAAATGTGGCTGTTTTATTTAAACAAACGGCGAATAAACTGCATTACCATTCAGAAACAGCAAAATAAAACATTATGCCGAAAAAATGAAGGTAGTGGCTTTAAGTATCAAAACCGGTGAATCGCGCACTACACGCCCACCGGCCCATTGCAACTATATACATCCAAAATCATCTGCTCCTTGAAAATATGACTATTTTCCTTAAACAAACGGCGAATAAGCTGCATTACCATTCAGAAACAGCAAAATAAAACATTCTGCCGAAAAAATGAAGGTAGTGGCTAGAAGGGTCAAAACCGGTGAATCGTACACCAGACGCCCGTTGTCCATTGCAACTATTGACATCCAAAATCATCTGCTCCTTGAAATATGACTATTTTACTTAAAGAAACGGCGAATAAGCTGCATTACCATTCAGAAACAGCAAAATAAAACATTCTGCCGAAAAAATGAAGGTAGTGGCTATAAGTGTCAAAACCGGTGTATCGCGCACCAGACGCCCACCGTCCCATTGCAACTATATACGTCCAAAATCATCTTCTCCTTGAAAATGTGACTATTTTATTTAAAAAAACGGCGAATAAACTGCATTACCATTCAGAAACAGCAAAATAAAACATTATGCCGAAAAAATGAAGGTAGTGGCTTTAAGTATAAAAACCGGTGAATCGCGCACCACACGCCCACCGGCCATTGCAACTATATACATCCAAAAACATCTGCTCCTTGAAATTATGACTATTTAAATTAAACAAACGGCAAATAAACTGCATTACCATTCAGAAACAGCAAAATAAAAAATTCTGTTGAATAAATGAAGGTAGTGGCAATAAGTGTCAAAAAGGGGGAATCGCGCACCAGACGCCCCCCGGAACATTGCATCTATATACATCCAAAATCATCTGTTCATTGAAAATATGACTATTTTACTTAAACAAACGGCGAATAAACTGCATTACCATTCAGAAACAACAAAATAAACCATTCTGCCGAAAAAATGAAGGTAGTGGCTAGAAGGGTCAAAACCGGTGAATCGTACACCAGACGCCCGTTGTCCATTGCAACTATTGACATCCAAAATCATCTGCTCCTTAAAAATCTGACTATTTTACTTAAACAAACGGCGAATAAACTGCATTACCATTCAGAAACAGCAAAATAAAACATTCTGCCGAAAAAATGAAGGTAGTGGCTATAAGCGTCAAAACCAGTGAATCGCGCACCAGACACCCACCGGCCCATTGCAACCATATACATCCAAAATCATCTGCTCCTTTAAAATATGACTATTTTACTTAAACATACGGCGAATAAACTACATTACCATTCAGAAACAGCAAAATAAAACATTCTGCCGAAAAAATGAAGGTAGTGGCTGTAAGTGTCAAAACTGGAGAATCGCGCACCAGACGCCCACAGGCCCATTGCAATTATATACATCCAAAATCATCTGCTTCCTGAAAATATGACTATTTTACTTAAAAATACCGCGAATCAACTACATTACCTTTCAGAAACAGCAAAATAAAACATTCTGCCGAAAAAATGAAGGTAGTGGCTATAAGTGTCAGAACCGGTGGATCGCGCACCAGACGCCCGTTGTCCATTGCAACTATATCCATCCAAAATAATCTGTTCCTTGAAATTATGACTATTTTACTTAAACAAACGGCCAATAAGCTGCATTACCATTCAGAAACAGCAAAATAAAACATTC